>JAWDJD010000001.1:399661479-400221479 GCA_035047305.1 Bradypodion pumilum
ATGGTAGCTGTGGGAGCAAGGGCAATTGGCCAAATGAAATGGTGCCACAGGTCGGAGTCGGCCTGCAGGCCATAGGTTGCGAACCCCTGTTGTATAGAATCATACTTTAAATGTGATGAACTAAGCTACTTAAATTCCTGTGAGAAAACTTTATAGTGGAGATATTTTTTTCTTTTACAAATGAAATCATGAATGACATATAATGTCTGTATTAAATACATAACACGGAGCTCCTTGCATATCAAGATCTTTACAGGAGGCCCCAACTTGATCCCATCACCTTTACAGGTATGTCTGTTGGGGATTTGAGAGGGGATCTTCCTGGTGGTTGCCCCCAGGTTATGAAATGCCTGCCCTTGTAAGGCTAGGTTGGCCCCTTCTGCCCTCTCTTTTAGGAGACAGTTGAAAACAGTTTTCTTCAGTCAGGCTTCTACACTTGCTTTAATGTTTCTACACGTTTTAATCTGCATTTTTGATAATGATTTAAAAGGTTATTAAACATGGAAACTTTAGCCATGCTCCCATTAGTCCCACCCAGGTTTTGGCAGAAGTTGTAGGAGAGGCCAACAGAGTTGCGGCTCCAGACGGAATTGCTGCCCTTCAGAAAATAACTTAAAACCTGGCTGGTGGGTCAGGTATGGGGTACTGGTGGGAGGGTGACCACCTTGGGTTGGCTGATATAAATCAGATCGCCTACCGCCTTCGGTTCCAGCACCCTTTTTATGGGTATGTGTGTAGTTTTAATTGTTTTATCTGCTGTTTTATCCTGTGTTTGTTAGCCGCCCTGAGTCAGCCTTGGCTGATTGGGCGGGGTAGAAATTAAACAAACAAACAAACAAATAATAGAGGCACAATAAACCTTTAGGCTTGGACAGCAGAGCACTTCACAGTAGCCAAGATAATGTGGGAACCTCTTTTTACAGCCAAGTCAGACAGGAGATATTGCAATGATATGACTAATTGCTCTGTAATAATAACACCTGGTATCTGGTGAAGGTTCTAGTGCTCCAACTCTTTTTCCAGACTTCTCTTCAGTGCAAAAATTCAGAATTAATATTCAGTATTATCTCCTGTTATGAAAGCGAAGAAGTCCACTGTGGGTACAACAAGAATTACCTGTGGCTTGAATATGTGGATATGGTTTGTAAATTCAGGGATGAACTCAGAGTGGCTCACATGTCTTCAAAGGTGGTACTGAAGCAATTTCAAATTCTCAGTGTTCAGATGCATGCGTTCACTTCGGCAGTTGCCTTCATAGTCAAAACTCAATGGAACCTTTATGCTAGTGAAATATAATTGACATAATTCTTGTTGTTGAACTGCTGCCAATGAATATGGTAGTGTAGGCATTTTCTGTTGTGGAATGGGTTCTACATCCCTGTGCACAATGGCAAATGCCTATGGTAACTTCTTAACTTGTGACAGTTTGCCAACAAGATTTATCCCAACCGCATTTTGGGTGTAACTAATAGTATTGTTGCTGTTGGATCAGAAGCCATGCTAGACTGCAGAAGATGCTCTGTGGAAGATGTTGTTTAACCATCAGCAGTGTTTAGTAGGTGAATGGACTTTGCTGTTTTGATTGTCAGCAGAGTCTGTGAAAAGCTTGTAATCTGTCTGTCTCCTTTTCCAGCAGCTAGAAATTGGGTCTTTTCAAACTAAACACATGATGAAACCTGACATTGTTTAAATAATGAAATATATTACAGCCTCATCCAAGCTGTGCTTAGCCCTTGTTATTTGACTTTGAGTCTTGGGTCATTATTCTGTAGGCTACATAGCCTATGATGACCATCTCAGTGTTCATCCATCTGTTCTGTAAAATAATAGGAAGTGACAAATAGTCTGACTACTAGTAGGGAGTTGTATCCCATCTTGAAATTAAGGGACCCCTCCTTTTGTGGAGGTTCATATGACAATCTAAGCCAGTGTCATCTTAGTTCTGCATATTGTTGTTAAAATTTCAAGCTGCTCATTATAGGGATGGGACTTTCATTTGACATAATGGTATGATAATGGGATGTGGTTATACCATGCATGCCATAGGAGAAGCTTTTGTGTGCCTTATTCATGAAGATGTGTGGAACTATTCAGCCATGAATAATCATTTGGAAAGAACCAAACAATTAGGCTGCAGATTTCTGTTACAAATAGGAGAAGTTTTATTTTGGCTGCGTAAATAGTACAATTTGGAAAAATAAACATAACATTTAGAATCAGCATTACACAATGTTGGGAACAGCATAATTATAACTGCTTGAATTATAAATGGTCTGTGGGGTTCTCTTCTTTTCCATCTTCAGCAAAAAATAGTCCTAAATAATTGCTTTACTGGCTGGAAGTCCGGAGGCATCCTTCCTGTCCATGTGTATCTGATTGATATACCAGCCTGTTTGCAATCTTTACCTATAAGAGTGGGATGTGGCCGTGTGTGTCTGGTATGTGTGTCCACACCCATCCATACCATCCCATAATGCGCCGTGCACACCTACCTTTCCTCCCCGACATCAGTCCCACAAGGGTCCGGTAGCAGAGAGTGAGGCGGAAGCGTTCCGTTTTCCCCCTTCCCTGCCCCCCGTCACCGGCAGGGAAAGGGGAAAACTGAATGCTTCTGCCTCCCCCTTCCCTCCCTACTTACCTGGGCGTCTCCTCCTCACCTGCAGCCTCCCCCTCTCTGTGTGTGTGTACCCCCCAAAACCACCTACTCACCTTCCACCTCCCCTCCCTCTTTCCCTCTCTCTCTCTCTCTGTGTACCCCCCAAACCACCCCACCAACCAACACACAATCCAAACAAAAAATGCTAGTAAAGTATAAAGCTTGAGAGACAGCTTTCCTTAGAAGGTTTGTTTGTTTGTTCATTAAGGGGAATTCTTGTCACTGTCTCTGTAGTGCATACAAGTTGTTATATTTATAAAAAAATTTATCCATTAAATCATGGCATTTTCAAAAGTAAGCCCAGAAACATGAGCAAGAATTTAGGCAGTTGATTGTGATTGTTCAATGGGAGGTGTCCTTAAATTTTGGAGTGGTGCATACACTTTGCCCTGGTTCACAAGCTGCCCAAGGTATGTCTGCAAGTATATTTAAAATTTCTCTGTTGAGATCTGACAGTTTTTCAATGCAGAACAACCAAATGTCATTGTTAACATCATTTAAATGCCTATTTATTTCCAGGCATTCTCATGCTTATTTTCCTGATGGTTGATATTCTCATTTACTTCTGCCATTTAAGTAATTTTTAAAAGAATGTTATTCACTTTCATGATTTCTTTACTTTTAGCAACTTTTTAAAAATTGTATCCTTATAAAATGCTTTCAGGGTGTATAAAAGGAAATGGACACAATTTTTTTAAAAATTCTATTCAAATCAGTGGAATTAAAGTCAACAGAAATATATTTAGGAATTGGGGACAGATGTTTCTTCTCAACAAATGTAGAAGAGATGAATCAAACTTTTATGCCCCTCAAACTAAAGAGAATTTATGTATGCTATCAGAAATGTAGTCTTATACTTGTGAGTAAGGCCTGTTGCACTGATTGTGACTCATTCCTAAGTAGTCAAGAGTAAGATTGCATCCTGATTATACAGCAGTATGTGTTAGTTGAGTTTTACACCCCTTTTAGGCACACAGACAGCTGCCAATTTTAAAATTGTTTGCAACACTAGAGGAAAACAAGGCAGGTAGAGGAGATGAGGAAAAACGTACATGGGTATTCCTATCATCTACACCAGGGTTTCTCAAACTTGGCTCTCCAGGTGTTCTCGGATGACAACTACTAGAAGCCGAAATCAGCGCACCTGCTGATTAGGGCTTCTGGGAATTAAAGTCCAAGAACATCTGGAGAGCCATGTTTGAGGAACCCTTTTCTAGACTATAGGAATGAGCTCTTGCTGTCCAGTGAATTGGTAGTGTTGAAAAAGAAGCAAAGGCTGTCATTGCCAATTCTCCAGAACATCTTATGCTCCAGCCTGAACACTGGCTCTTATGATCTAGTATAGGGTGTGTGGCTGATGTTTTTGGATCCTCCAGTATAGAAATCTTAAATGGAGAGATAAGAAAGCTTCTCCCCACCCCACCCATAACCACTTAAGGAAGAGAAAGATTTTGGTATTCTGATTGTGATAGTGTTGCCTGTAATCTTGAACTTTACCTCAGAATAAGTCCTCTTGAAATTCGGCTGCTTGCCTTTGAATAGAAGATGTAGGATTGCACTGAAAGATTGTAATCCTTTCTGCACTTACTGGAGAGTAACCTTCCACTGCTTCTCAGTAAACAGAAATAGCATTGTGCTGTAAGTAGAGAGATTATGAGAGGATGTAAATGTCAGACCTACAGTATAGTAGTAACGTGGTCTTTAGGTTGGACTGTCCATTGCACCACCAAGTTTTGAGCAAGCTTTCAGGTTTTTCATCTAATTTACCTGCGAAAGAATTCTGGATAATTGGCATGGACTTAGTGCATTTTTGTTTCGTCTTAGTTACGGTTTTATCATATGGTGGATTTTATTATATCCCACCTGTCTCTTTCTGCCCATGCCTACCTGTAAGAGCCAGCATGGTGTGTCTGCAGATGTTTCCATGGACATGCGGCAGGCATGACTAGACACAGAATGCTGTTACCATCCCATCAAAATGGTACCCATTTATCTACTTGCAATTTCTCGCTTTTGAACTGCTAGGTTGGCAGGAGCTGGGACAGAGATAGAAGCTCACTTGAGGCTCAAACTGCTGACCTGCTGACCTTCCAGTCATCAAGTTCAGCATCTTAACCACTAAGCTACCACAGTCCCCATGCGTACCTGTAGTCACCTACAAATTAGAAATCTTACTAGAAAGGAATGGATATGGCTCTTGGCTAAGGAAATGTGCAGTGTTTACAAGGTGTGTCCATATTTATAGAGGAGCAAGTACTGCTGCAATTTAGAGATGCTTCCAAATACTCATGCAATCAGATACATGGCATCTGCCTGACTACTCTGGAAAAAGGCAAGATTTATATTTTGGAAGTTAAGATTGATTTACTCCCAGGTAAGTGTGTAGAATTGCAGCATGAAGGCCCAACTACATACTCCTTTAAATCAGTGTTAGGTAGCTGTGTTCCTCCAGTTGTTGTTGGCCTATAGCTCCTATTTGCCTTAGTCATCTTGCCCAATACCGAGAGTTTATGGGGGTTGTAGTCCAACAGATACTTGGAGGACACCATTGCTTTATTAAAATGCCTGGTTTGCTACATTTAGCTTTGTGATAATACAGTTTTCTTCTTTAATCGACACCATGTCAATTAAATTAGTATATTTTAAAAATGCACACTTAAAAATTAGTAATGGACATGAACATGTATACTGTATCCATATTTTGCTGGAACCCTCTCAATTCAATGCATTCTGAAATTGGAATGAGATTTAAGTTGGATTTTGGAGAAGTCCAATTAACTTGGTCTTTATTAATCTGCACATCCCTAGATTTCCTTGTACAATTTAGGCTAATCTTTCTATAGATTTAGCTAGCATTTTTATTAATATAGTGACTTATTTTTCTAACTTAAAGTGAAAATTCTGTGCTATCATAATTCATTTCTTCCACAATTTAATCAACAATGTTGTCTGTGCACGTGTTAATTAGGCTCAGGTGTGTGTTCATATGTGGATAATACATGTAGCTTTTAGTACCTTGTAAAGAATTTCTTCTATTATAATTCTTGCTTTGATCAGTATCAGACATTGTGAAAGATGAATTGCAATTATTCAAATGACAGTTGCATTAGTAGATTTGTAAGACTGAAAGTTGGGCAAATTGATTTTTGTACTATCGGAAAGCACTGATTGATTAAGCATATTAACCACATTAATAGAGTGTACTTGTTAGGTATTGCATTATATAATTTAAAATGAATACATTTTATACAGAAAAAACTACTTCTCTGCTATGGTGTATCTACATTTATTCCAAATGGTTCTCTAAAGTTTTGTTACATGCTTTATGATCATGTGGGAAAAGGATTTATAGTAGCCCAGAGTGCAAGTACTATAGCTTCTTAAATCATCAAGAAGTATTTCTATGAAGAGGGGGGCTTAGAAGACCTTTGGAATATCTCCAGCAGGCATAAAGTAAATTCCCTGAATTGTGAGGATAATCATCTGTTGCACAGGATGAATGAATGAAAGGAAGCAGCCATGAACTGGATTTATTTTAACTATTTGTAAGATCTTGTGATGTGTGTAAATTGGCAAGATTACATCCATCTCTGGTGTACCCTCTACAATCAGTTGAATCACAGAGTGATGATCCCTGCTCTCTTGAGATGCAGCGGTTAGACAGTGAGACTAAGGCTTGGGGTTCAAAACTTCACATGGCAACATAACTCAGTAGTGACTTTGAAATAGTCACTGTCTCTTAGCTTGATATAATTTATGGGGTTACTGTGAAGATAAAGTGATGAAGATGAGAAGGATTGTGAATTTATGGGAGGAAAGTTTGACTATGAATATGGTGAATTAATAAAACAATGCCCAACATTCTGTTGCATAAGTTTGCATGCCAAAAGGTGATAAAGTTACTACAGTGGGAGATTTTTTGTTAATTGAAGAGCTGCCCCTTCCATCCCAGGGTACTCAGTACTTAGTGCAACTGATTAGATTACACACAAATCAGGCAAACTGGGGGACAGAAGCATGAGCTCCTTAATTGCAGATTATCTTTCCTCTGTTGGTGATATCATCATCACCATTCAACAGTTGTAATTCATGCAATAGGATTTGGCCAGTAATAATTACATAGTTTTAAGAAGCTGGATTAGATAAATGGTTATAGTGGCTCAAGTGGTTAACCTGCTGAACTTGATGACTGGAAGGTTGGCAGGTCAAGACCCGAGTGTTGCATGACTGAGTGAGCACCCATCTCTGTCCCAGCTCCTGCCAATCTAGCAGTCTGGAAGCAAAACCAGAGCTAATGAGCTGAGGCTGAATCCAGACAAGATGGAAATGCTGTTGGGTGGGCGGGCTCGTTTGCTGATTTGGGAGACCGACTTTCTATGATGGGGTGGGGGTGGGGAATTGCTCTCTCTCCCTAGGCACAAGGTGCACAACTTAGGGGTCATATTAGACCTTCATCTGACCCTTGAGGCACAGGTTGCTGCAATATGTAAAGCCACCTTCTTCCAGCTACATCAGATTGTCCAACTGCACCCCTTTTTGGACAGGCAGTCCTTCACAGCAGTAGTTATCTCACTGGTAGTCTCTGGTATTGACTACTGTAATGCTCTCTACATGGGTCTTTCCCTGCTTCTGCTATGGAGACTTCAATGAGTCCAGAATGCAGTGGCCAAGCTGATCATGGGTCGGAGAAAATTTGATCATATCTCCCCAGCATTGCACTGGTTATCCGTCTCTTTCCACAACTTGTACAAGATGTTAGTGTTAACTTTTAAAGCCCTGTATGGCTTGGAACCTTCTTACCTTGTGGAACGTCTTCCCTTCAGGTCTGTAGCCCACATCACTCGCTCCTCTTTGTCGGCGCAGCTTCAAGTGCCATCCCTGAGATTGGCTAGCAAGTCTGGGATGAGGAGAAGGGCCTTCTCAGTGGCGGCACCAATGTTGTGGAATGCTATTCCACTCGAGCTGTACCAGGCTTCCTTGCTCCATTCTTTTAAAAAGCAACTGAAGACTGCTTTTTGAGGAGGCCTTTGTAAATGTTTCACTTATCCCTTTCTATTAGACTGGGGCCCAGTTTATATTCCTCCCAATTGGGTTGCTTAGGATGCTGGTCTGCTGTACTTTGACCCATTTTTATGGTCTGTTTTGCTGTGAGCTTTTATTGTAGCTTTATTGGGGGTATTTTTAATAGGTTTGTTTGTTGTATTGGGGATTTTATGCTGTTGGCCGCCTTGTGTGGGGATTAATTTTCCCTAGAGGGGCGGGGTATAAGTGTAACTAATAAAAAATAAATAAACAAGAAATTGCAAGTAGATAAATAGGTACCACTTTGATGGGAAGGTAAACAGTGTTCCATGCTTGCCACATGCCCACAGAGATGTCTGCAGACACAGACAGCACTAGCAGTTTGGCTGTAAACAGAAATGAGCACTGAACCCTAGAATTGGATGCGACTGGCCTTCAAGCAAGGATGAGCTTTACCTTATTTATATAATGTTTGTATGTTTGTTTCTGTTGTATTTAGATCAGTTGATACTGATACATATTCTTGAAATGTAGACATTGATGTTTCTTATAGTTGTACTTATTACTATTCATTAAATTTGCTAACTGGTTTAATAATCTTGCTGTGGAGTCAGAGGTTGGGGGTCAATTCCTTATTGTGCCTCCTGGAAAATGAGTCTGCCTCTGTGGCCTTGGGCAAGCTGCATAGTCCCAGGGCTCCTCCGGGAGAAAGGAATGGTAAACCACTTCTGAGAATTCTCTACAGAGGAAACTCTGTAATGAGTCACAATAGATTGGAATTGAGTTGGTATATAATTATTATTGTTATTAAACTTCTTGGGGTATAATCTATCCGCTTCTCTTTGAAAAAAATATGAGAATACTGTATATTCCAAGGAAAGGTCATCACTTTAAAATGTAGCTTTTAGTAAATTAACTTTTTTAGCTTTTCAGTTAAATCGGGGGCTCTCAACCTATGGGGCGAGGGCTGGATGTGGCCTACAACACCATTTCATGTGGCCCTCCACCCCCTCTGCCACACCTGGAAGTGCCATGTGTGGAAGGCAGGGCAAAATGGGCATCTGGCCCCCAAAGCTGTCTAAGGGAGTGTGACCCGACCCTCGGCTTGAAAAAGTTAAGAACCCCTGAGTTAAATCCTCCAATGAAGTACAGTAAAACCCCGACTTACAAATGCCTCGAGTTACATAAAATTCAACTTACATAATGATTTTGTGCTAAAACCATGTCCTGATTCACACGATTTCCTATGGGTTTGCTTTGAGTTACATAAAGATTTTTTCCCTATGGGTTTGCTTCGAGTTATGTAAAAATTCATTTCCCTGTGGGTTTTCTTCGATTTACATAAAAATTTCATTTTTCCTATGGGTTTGCTTTGAGTTACGTAAAAAATATTTTTTCCTATGGGGTTGCTTCAAGTTACATAAAAAATCGATTTAAGCAAAAGCCTACGAAATGGACTTTTTTCGTAAGTAGGGGTTTTACTGTATTTATTTTAAATATGTGTCATGTCCGGCCCTTGCAAAGAATAGTCCAGCAATGATGAACGAACAATGGTTTATTGTGAAGTCTTTCTGGTTACTTTTACAAGGAAATATCCAGACCTCAGATGGCTACACAAGTCCCATGTAATTGGTCTCTCTGCATTCTACCATATAGGCAATGTACTAAGCTACACCTTACATGTGAGCATATAGAGAAGACCCCAGGTTAGCCAGGCGTGGTCTAACCTGCAGCAATAATGAGAAGTATAGATCTGGCCCCAGCCTCACCCTTGTTTACCCGTGCGGCTTATATAGTGTCTCCCCGGCGGTGACTCTTTGATGCAATGTAGTAACTCACCGGACAACCTTAACTAACCAATCAGAACATGATATACCAGTTTTAACCAATCACAAACAGGATCCAAAGTTGTACCCAATCATAGAACTCTAATTAGCATAAAGAACATGCCTGGAAGGGAAGAATATGCGCCAAATATAGCTGCTAATTCTAATGGTGGGGAATCGCCATTTTGCCTTTTGCAAGGCATTGCAGCAGCAACTTGAATTTAACTTGAATAGACAACAATGTGTCTATGGAATTTGTATTAACATATAAGAATTCATTTGTGCATGCTAGTATGTACATATGCACATGGACATTCTTCCATGCTGCTTCTTTTAAACACTTCATATCTATTCGTAGTGATACATAGTTGTTCATTTGAGAAGGCACGGAGGTGTCGTAATTTTGAATACCCTTCAGCTGACAGACGTATATCTTAAACTGTAATTTAAAAATCTCAGTTGCCAAAGTAAATTGGCATGCTATAATGACTCTTCTCTTGAATAATACATGCAAAATTGCAAATCTATTACTCCAGGAGGGCTGTATTCCTCTTTATTCAGAAAGCAATCTAATAATTGAACTCTATGCAGAAACATGTAATTGTCTCTCATTTAATTGTCTGTAGAAAAAAATCTCCTTCCCAGTTAAATAAATAATGGGGGAAGGAGAAAATTGTCAATTTAATTTATTTTGGGTAGTATTTGTAGGTCATTTTATATTAGATTCTATTTTTCTCCATTAATATAATATAATTTATATATCTAGTGAAAATGTGGTGAGATCAAAGATCAGTGGTGATTAGTCTAAATTTATGATTTTTTTCAATGTAGAAGAACAGTTGGCAAAAACGTCCTAGCATGAAAGCTGGGGCAATCGAATGGTAAGGGTGTTTCTCCAGATTTACTTAAAGTAGACCCCTCTGAAATAATCAAGACTTATTTGACTTGTGACCAACTTCTTATTGATCTTAATGGGTCTGCTGGTAACATGTCTTACCAAAAACAGTGTATTTTGCGATGATGTTTTTGTTCTGTTTGACTCTAAATTAATTCATGATAGTTTTAAAGACTGAAATACTGTAAATAGTATTCACTGTAATACAGCTTGGGAAAACCCACTAGGATTTTTTCTTTATTCAGCGGAGCATGTTTATACGACTCATATACAGTACTATAATTTTCATTTTGTAATGCACATGGTGAACACATGCTGTTGAGAACAAAATGTGTTCCCCAGTCTTGGAAGAAACTGTGAAACCAAACTAGGAGAAGCATTGTTTGGGCAATCTAATATTAAGTTAGCTTGCATTTTCTGTTAGAGTCCAGGGAAGTGGCAGCTGGCAGATAACACAAACACCAAGACCCAGGGAAACCAGATAATAGGCCAAACAGTGAACATATCTCAGTCTAGATCCCAAATCCAAAATCAAGCAGGATTAGTCCAGACAAGAAAACATAGTCCAAACAAGCCAGAAGTCAGGTGATTGAGGAAGCAGATGAAGCAGAGTACCTTCAGGGGCTGAGTAAGGCAAGGATCCAGATGAGGCAAAAGAACAGTCCACAGTGCCAAGAATAGGGCAGGAAGTCTTTGGAAGCAGAAGCAGAAGCAATCCAGAAGCCAAGCAACAGCAAGTCTATTGACCTTCATTGCTGTGACTGCTTCAGGAAGGAAGAGTCAGTTCTTATATACGGTAATTTAGCCATCAAGGTCCTCCAGGTGGAGCTTATTATGATCAAGAACATTCCCTAGGGCTCTTAGGTTGGGATTAGCAGCTGCAACAAGGTCCAAACCTGTAATAGCAATTACCCCAATACAGTATACTGCCCCACTCTCTGGGTGGTTCACAAGGTAATTAGCATTTTGCCCCCAGCATGCTAGGCCAGTGATGGCAAACCTTAGCATTCCAGGTGTTCTTGGACTTCAATTGCCAGAAGCCCAAGTCAGTATTCCTGCTGATCAAGGCATCTGGGAATTGAAGTTCAAGAACACCTGGAGTGCCAAGGTTCACCCTCACTGCATGGTTTGTTTGTGCATGCACACATCAGTGCTTTCCTACCACCACCAGCCCCCTGTCATCTCCAGGCCCAGGATGGGAGTCCTGATGGTCCCCCCTCCCCCTGATGGTGGCCCTGGGTATTCTACTTTTCTCATAGTACAAATACATAAAACACCCTAGTGCACTAACCTTATGTACTTGAATCTACCAGTTGTCTTCCATTAACTTATTTATTCTGCCAAAAACTCATTACCTCCAGTACAGGCTTGTCTCCTTTATTTTTTCCCAATGTGTGCTGCAGCAATGGCTTCCAAATGTCCCAAAATCTATTTTGTTTTAAAATCCCCTTTTAAATATTTAAATCCCATGTAAGTTTTTCATTAAGTGCCATATCCCAGACATCAGTATACCATTTACTCAAATCTAAATTCGAAGCACCTTTCCAATTTCTGGCAACCTGTTTTCTTGCTAATGTTGGAAAAAATAGCTATCTTCAGGTTCTATTTTTTGCCCCTAAGGAGAAGTTCTTATAAGGGAGCTAAGGAAGAATGGAAGTAATACATGCTTGATTTTTTTTTTTATATATGCACTTGCTCTGATTACTTTTTAGCTCACACCTGAGTGCTATAATATCACCTATGGAAATGTAACAAGTGGATCCATCCAAGATCTGTTAAGATATTAGTTCAATAGATTTATCTAGAGAAAATGTAGCAAATAATAGTTTGTTCTTTGATCAAGGTTCCATTCTTCTTCCGTTTCCACCTTTTGGTGGGTTCATTCTGCAGTTCCCTTCACCTGACCAAGTGAGAGAAAGATTAGCCAGCAACACAAGGTTGCCGTTACCAGGATATGCCCAATTGTGGTTCAAAAATACCATAGTCTTCAAGGAGGCTCTTTCTCTGTACCCCAGGGTTCCACTGACAATTATAATTGGAATAGAAAAACAGAATAGGGTTAGATTACAGTGTTCTTCCTCCTTCTTACCTGCACTTTAGTGTCTAGGCGTGCCTGCCACATGTCCCTGTAAACGTCTGCAAACACAGACAGCGCTGGCTTTTTGGCTATAAACAGAGATGAGTACTGAACCCTAGAGTTGGATATGACTGGCTTTCAAGCAAGGGTGACCTTTACCTGCCTGCAGGTCAAATGACCTCAAGGGTATGGCCATATCCTTGACGTTGTTATGATCTTACCTTCCCACATCTTTCATTTCTGACAAACACCACTAGGAGAGAACATTGCACGCAGTGCTTCTATTTAGGAGCAGAGAAGGGTTCAGAAAGGAGGCTTGGTGGGCTAGACTAGGTCCATGGGGACAAGTAACCATCATCCTGTCCCCCCCCCCCAATAATCCTCTAACCTCTTGGTGCATATGCAGCAGATAGGTACAAATTGGTCGTCTAGGTTTTGTTGGGAGAGGCAAGGATATTTGTGAAAAAACTGACCTGAAGAATAAGAGCAAATATTAAAAGGGGTTTGAAAAGAGGGCAGCCAGGAGGCCTTGAAGGAGAAATACCACAGCTTGAGGGAAGGACTGGTACACTATCCCTTTATCTGTCTTGGTGCTGACTCCAGTTTTGGCTGAAATTAGCTCACCTAAGGACAGACCCATAGCCAACGCCTTTGCAGGATGACTTTGTCTTCAAGATGGGCTATATCTGGGCAGAAGAACAGCCATTTGTTGCTGCATCTCAAATCCCACTTTTCTGTGTGTCATCAGGAGATGGGAACAGGATTGCCCAATCTCAACAACGTGGGCTTTGCTGAGGAATAGTCTCCAGATGCTGAAGTGTAAGCAGGACAGGATGGCCATCTATCTTGAGTCACAGGGAGTTGTTACTCTTGTGAAGCATCAAGAGCATTAGTTACCTGTAGGTAAAGGTTGGTGCACTAGTCTTGTCAAGCAGCCATGAGCATACCCGTCAACCATCCTGTTTTACCCGGGAAAACCCTTTATTTTTACCCCTCTTCCCGCCCTCCCGTTTTATTAATTTCCCCGGATTTTCCCTTATTATTTTTTTGAAAAAATTCCTGACTGGAGGCGAAGCTGCAGTATTTTTTTCTGGCCAGCAGAGGTCGCCGTGTGGCTTTTCGCAAGTGGAAGGGGAGAAAGAGAAGGGGGGGAGCGTTCTGAGTTTCTCTTTCACTTTCCTCCTAACACATGGCCAATATGGCCAACGGGAGTCTACTCTACTCTTCTAGAGGTGAGCGATATTTCATATATGCAGGGGCAAATCAGCTCTTGGTCTGGGGGCAGAGACTTCTCTCTCACTCTCACGCTTTAATGAGATTTGTTCTCATTTTAATGCTAAAGGTAAAGGTTTCTGTAGGAATCGGGGCCGCTAAGGGCCGGAGGTCCCGGAGGAGACTGATCAAGAAACGATACAAGGTAATATGGAACGTGATCAGATCAGTGGTTTATTGGGGAAAAGGCATCATCATATATAGGAGTAAAAGCGCAACGGTGGCAAAAGCAGTCATCTGACAGAAATCACATCACCTGTTTACTCGGGTTAATTGGGAATCTCTCGGAGGGAAGTTAATTAACTTGGCCAAACACAGACCGGGGAAAACACCATTGTTTGGGGATTAAGCTGGGGTAAACATGGCCTCTGTTTACACCCGGGGTAAAGTTGAGCTTGGAGATGAGTGATTACTCTAATGGGTAACAGAGTTAGCTATTCGCTCTCTCAGCAGATCCGCTGGTCAGGTCAAGGAATTGGGTGAATCAAACCCTATCATTTATCCACCCCCCTTAATTTTTCTGCCCGCAGAGCCCACGGCTCAAGGAGCGTTCTCCCGAAGTGGCCTCTGCGCGGGCCGTTCCATGCCCCTGGGGCATGGGGAAACCACATCTCCCCTTTTAATTTCATTTAAGGACCTGACCGGCGACTTTGCGTAGGAGAGGCATCAGCTGCTGAGCGAGAATGACGCTTCGGGGTTCCTTCTTGGGGTGGCACTTCAATATCAGTGAGGGGATACATTGCGCCAAGCAGCAGACTGCTATGCCTAGCAGGACCACCCCCACGACCACCTTAAGTACCGTCTGAAGCCACCCCCATGGAATCCACGACCACATCCAGCTCCACCATGAGCTCCACTAGGCTCCCCATGCAGAGCCCTCTCTGATGCCCTGGATTATGGTGTGGAGGTTTGTGAGCTGATTCTGCACTCTGCGGGAATTATCAGTAAGGTTGAAACAACACATACCATGGAAAGATTCGCAACCCAAATGATGTAGCATTAAGAGGTAGTCTATAGCTGCTCTATTGTCAAATATGGCATGGCGAAGCTCCGCCTGCTCCTGGTTGAGCAGCGCGATCGCCGAGGAGGTGTGGTTGATGGCTTTGGCTAATCCGCAAGCCAATCGACTAATCCTCCGAGCGTTGCCGACGGCTAAGGCTGGCACGCCAACTATGCTGACTGCCAGCGAGACATATTCGGCTGGACTCAAAACTCTAAAGCTGCTATCACATGAGCTGTCTAACTGGGTGGTACGAGTGTGCCTTATGGGTGCTGAAACATTTGAAACAATTGTGCTTGGGGTGATCATTTCCTTAGTAGGGAGTAACAGTGTCAAACGACTTATGCAACATGTGGAATCTGATACGTTTGCGGGAATGTAGTTAAAAGTATACTGATTACATGTAAAGAACCAACCCGAAGGCAGGGTAACATGAGCATACATTGAACCAAGTGTCTCTGGTTTATCACAAGTCCAGTTGCTGCTGCCGGTATCAAGGCAGCGGCGCTGAGTTCGGCCGATTGCAGCGCAGCCGACCATTCGAGCACAAGTAGAGTTCGGGCTGGCCGCCACTCGCGGAGTGTGAAGAGTGGCTGCGTCAGCCGGCAAAGTCATGGTGAACCGCAATCCCCCCCAGCGAGCGTAGGCTGCAAAACTCGCAGGGAGGTGCGGTCCGAAAATCCTCTTCAGCAGCCAGTCGCCATCCCTGGCGTGTGCATCTAGAGTGTGGCACACTGGGATGAGACAGGTGCTCAGAATTGAGGCAGAACCAATGTCCTGCTTCAGGCAAAAATCGGACTGGTTGACGAGACCCACCAACCTTTCCCATAAGTTATAATGCATCCGGGCGGAAAGGTCTCCGTCTGGTATCAAGCCGCTGGCCCCAAGTGGGGCGGCCTGAACGCCTCCCCCCACAAGTAGGGAGAGGGTCAGGATGATGATGGCTGCCATGGTGTTGGCGTGAATTCGGGCGAAGATTGCAGCCGTGAGGTTCTCCGGTGTCGGCTCCTTCTCCTCGCGTTGGAGGGCGTCCTCGGCCTCACTGCAAAGGACCTTGATCATCCCCCAGGTGATCTTCGGCGCTGTCGGTGGCCGTCTCCTCCGACGGGTCTTGTCGGTCAGGGTGAGGCCCTCCATCTCCGGGATCGGACTCGGGTCGGTCTGGGTCCACGCCATGTGGTTCCAAGTGAGGCTTGACACACCGAGCTGGAATCCAAACGACACCTGTAGGAGACATAACTGCAGCATACCCTCTCCCCCAGGTTATGAGCGGCGCCGGGCCCCTCCATGAAGGGTCCGGTGGCACCCGGTATCGGACCATCGGTCGCGGGAGAGCTTCCGAACGGCGGAAGTGCTTCTCCTGCGGCGTGCAATCCAAAAAAACATTAAGGTGATTGTACGTAAACAATACCTTATTCAGACAATGCTGTGCCTGAGCCTGTGACTTGGGGAGGGCTGGTGGCTCCCCCCTTTCTGTTTGTTTGTCAATATAGGACTTGAGCATCCGATTGACCCGTTCCACAATCGCTTGCCCCTGCGGATTGTAAGGAACGCCAAAAGTATGCTTAATATCCCAAGTGGCCATGAAGGCCGCCAGCTGCCTGGAGCTGTAGGACGGGGCGTTATCGGTTTTCACGTGCCGCGGCTTGCCCATCGCCGCGATGCAGGAAAGGAGGTGCTGCTCCACGTGGGAAGCAGTCTCCCCTTTCTGCGCCGTTGCCCAAATGAATTGTGAAAAAGTATCTATGCAAACTTGCATGTACTGCCATCTGCCAAACTGCAGAACATGCGTGACGTCCATTTGCCACACCTGATTAGCCTCTGTCCCTCGTGGGTTGACCCCCCACGAGGGCCCCCCCCAGTGCACCTGCGCAATGCTGGCAAGAGCGAACTATGCCTTGGGCTTGAGAAAGTGGCAAATTAAACTGTCTGGCAAGTGCTTTGGCATTCTGGTGAAAGAATGCATGACTCTGGATTGGCGTAGTGAAAACTCCTAATACTGAACGTTGCTGAATTTCCTTTGCCACCGCATCCGCTCTGCTATTGCCCGCGGAAATCGGACCCGGTAGGTCTTGGTGACTTCGGATGTGGGCAATATAGAGCTGCTCCGTGCGGTTTTGCAAATGAAATTGAGCAGTGAGAAACAAACTAAGCAAGTTCTTGTCTATCGCGGGAGTGATGTATGCTCCCGGTAGACTGTGAAGCAAGTTCCTGACGTACTGACTATCGGTAATGATGTTTAGGCACTCTTTGGCGAAGGTGTGCAAGGCGAGGTTCACCGCCGCCAACTCCGCCCGCTGTGCGGACTTCTGTGGAAGAGTTAACAGCGTGCGCCAAGCCTGGCCCTCCTGCCAAGTTAAGATGCCATATGTGCGACCACCATCAGAAAAAAACTGTCCTGGCTCCCTGAAGCGGAACCAGCGAGAGCAATTCGAACAAGCTGACTGTCTGCGTCTGAAGTGAGACTAGTCTGGGGTCTTTTGGCAAGTGGTATGCCAAGCTCCCAGTGAATCCTTCCAAAGCTATTGGAAGCGAGTCACCGAGCTGCATCAATTGCTGGATCTGTTCCTTGGTGAACGGGACTACAATCTTGGCTAAGTCGTGCCCTGAAATGTCCCTAGCTCTCAGCCTCCCGCGGTAGACCACCGCGGAAACCAACTCTTGGGGAGGAACGATGTTCCGGGAAGAGGTTTCGGTAAATACACCCATTCCACGATACTCGCTCCTTTCTCGGAGTCTACTCCTAGAGCTCCGGTGAACATGGATCCTGCCCGTACGATGTACAAATTCAGGATCGGGGCATATGGCCCCTGGGTGATCCTATCTACCCACCTTTGGCCGAGAACTTGGTTGACTTTCTCGAGAGCCAAGCACGCTTCTCGAGAAATTTGTATCCGGTCTGCTGGCTGCTTACCTAATGTCAGCAGCGAGAAGAGCGGTTTCAAAAGATCCGTATCCAATCTAAAATACGGTCTGGCCCAATTAATGTTCCCTAAAACCTGCTGCAATTCTACCAAGGTGACCGAATCCTGTAAATTGATCTGAGGCAAAACTGGTGCTGCGAAAGAGCGGAGAAGCCGATGACCCAAGTATGAGAATGGCTCGGTTCTCTGCACTTTCTCTGGGGCAATGAGTAAACCTTTCTCCCCCAGGCTGGCCTGGAGGTCTGAAAACATTTCGCTGCCGAGTTGCGGCACCGCGACCAAGATGTCGTCCATGAAGTGAATTCTCGTAATTCCAGGAGTCATGGCTAACGCTTTTGGGCAAAGTTTTCGAAACTTTGCCAGTGCGTTGTGAACATAAATTTGGCACAGGGTGGGCGAATTGAGCATGCCCTGTGGCAAAAATTTCCACGCGTAACGCTGCGTAGGCTCACTGTGGTTCACAACTGGCACCGTAAAGGCGAACCTTTCCCGGTCCCTGGGGTCTAAGGGAATCGTGTAAAAACAATCCTTGAGATCTACGACTAGGATCTCCCACCCCTCGGGAATCATATTAGGATTTGGGATGCCGCACTGAAGCGGACCCATTGGCTGTATGCACTTATTGATCTCTCTGAGATCGTGGAGGAGTCGCCACTTCCCCGACTTCTTCTTAATCACAAAAATTGGCGAGTTCCATGGACTCGTGGACTGCTCTATGTGTCCTGCGTCTAGCTGTTCTTTAACCAGTTGCTTAAGGGCGACTAACTTCTCTCCCACTACCGGCCATTGTTCTACCCAGACCGGCGTATCGGTGAACCACTTAAGTGGCAACGCCATTACCCGAAGGTAAGCGTAGCACCGTACTGCTGTAAAATGTCTCGCCCCCAAAGGTTGATGTGCACGTCAAGAATGTGCGGCCGTATTACCGCTGTGCCGTCAGCCTTTGGAATCGTGACTGTCACCCACTCCCTGCTTCTAAACGCTTCCTGAATGCCGCCTACCCCCCACACATCGGAGCCCGGCTCAATGGCCCACTCCCTTGGCCACTGGCTTCTGCTTATCACGCTCACATCAGCTCCGGTATCTAACAGGCCTGAGAATGATCTATTATTCAGAAATACCTCAATAACCGGGCGCTGTTTCCACTCAATGTTGGTCTCCACTGTCGCTAAGACCTGGTATCCTTGTACTGCCTCACTGGCACTCGAGCGGTCCTCTGACCGGGACTCTGAGCTGTCTCTGAGCCTTCCCTGGCTATCTGTTGGCGAGTGACAAGGAACCATGATCAGTTGCGCTAAGGTGTCTCCTTTGTGAATTGTCTGGGGCAGGTGCGTCCACAACTGAACTTGGAGAATACCTGAAAAATTGGAGTCAATGACTCCTGGAATTACGAGAATTCCGCGTGCTCCTGCTATACTGCGGGGCAAAACTAAACCTATAAAGCCCTTGGGCAGTGGACCCATGTACTGGGAGTCCACCAGATAGACCGTGCCTGGCAGGTCGCATGTAACGTCCGCCTGACAAGTCAAGTCTAACCCTGTACTACCCTTGGGGCTGGCCTGGGCCCTCGCAGTGCCTGGAATGTGACCTGAATCTAGTCTAGCTCTGGCGAGCCCTGAATCTGGAAAGTCTCTGTTTGGACCGGGGCCAGAGACGTGCCCACGTGCCGGTTTCCCGAACTCGGACAATTCCTGGCCCAATGGTAGCCTTTCTTGCATTTCGGACACAGGGTGTTTGGAGCCTTGGAACGGCCGGCATTTTGTCCGCCTCCCTTGGATCGGCACTCCCTAGCAAAGTGACCGATCTTGCCACAATTGTGACATGCTCCTTGGGTCTTTCCTTTAGGTCTTCTACCCCCTTGCACCGCTGCCGCTAGCAATCCCATCTTGTAGGATTCTGTGCCAACGTCGGCGCAAGCTCTAATCATGTCCGTGAGTGTCAAGTCGGGACGATTGCCCAGTGACTGCAGGATTTTACGGCAGTCCAAGTTGGCATTGTCCTTGGCTAGCTTCATCATGAGCTCTTGCTGGGCTTCCTCATTATCGATCTGCCTGCTAATCGCCTCCTCCAGGCGATTGATGAAGTCCATATAGGGCTCCTGGGCTCCCTGCTTGACTGCGGTATAATTTTTAGCCGCCTTGCCGGACGCAGGGACCTTGAAAAAAGCTCTAAAGGCAGCCTCTGCCGACATCTGAAGAGTGGCGAGTGGCAAGTTGATCTGCGCATCGATGGATTCGAAGGCCCCTGAACCATATAACTGGTCAGGAATTACTGCGCCTCCCATCCTGGCAGCCCTAGTTTGTGCTTCAAGGCGAAACTCGCTGTCCCAAATCAGGTACTGGCTAGGGTTGAGCATCATCCTCATGACGGCTTTCCAGTCATGTGGAATGAACATGGTGTTCTCGCACACTTGCTGAAGCGTGCCCCTAGTAAATCGGCTTTGGAGCCCTGTCTCCTGAATGGCCTTCCGTATAGCCATGAGCAGCTTATACGGGACTGGTGAATGAACTATCTGCTGGGTCCCTGTGAGCGCGTCCATCTCCATGCGGATGGGACATATCTGACTAAGCTCAGCTAGTTCTTCCGCTGGCAACTCCCCCTTCCTGATCTCCTCTTCTACTGTGCGCTGAAGGGCACTCTTGGTAACCAGGGAACCTGGAACTGTCAGAGAAGCGCCTGTGCTCCCCAGACCTTGCATTCCGTCGGTGACGTCTGCAGCTGTCACCGAGGGAAAGTTCCCTATGCTACTCTGCCTAAATTGGAGTGACGGATAGAGAGCCGTAGGCGCCGTTGGCTCGGCTGGTGTGACTGGCAGCTGTGGGGGTTCTTTGGCCTCTACCCGGACTGGTTCTATCTCCGCTAAGAGTTTCCTACATTTGTCCCATGAGCGAATTACGCCTCCTGGAGCTTTCGGGGGTTGCTGAATGCAGTCTCCTATCTGATCCCAGAGCTCAAGGGTTAACGTACCTACTTCTGGGTAAAGCAGGCAGTGTTCCCTTAGGTACGCCAAAAGTCTCGGTAGCTCTCTGCTGTGAAACTTTAACTGATATATCCTGGCCAGGAATCTGAACTCTTCCTCATGAGTTCTTTGGCTAGCGGATGGACGCTGTCGCTGAGGACAGGTCCCCATATTACCTGCGATGGGTCCTCCGAAGTTTCCTCCTCGGGACGGGTCAACGCGTCTTGGGCAAGTAATAGGTTCTGGCGACGATTCTCTGGGTAGAGCTCGGAGCGTGGTCCCCTACCACGGGCCCTCGGTGGCCTCTGCGCTGTCAGGGATTCACAGCTGTCCCTGCGGAACGCGTTTTTCCGTAACCTGCAAGCCGCCGCGAAAGCCGGGAGCAAACTGTAGGAAACCTCTCGGTAATGCCTCGCCGCGTAGGCCTTTCTCCCGACCGGCTGGTTTACTGGCCGGGCTGCCACGCTGTCCTCCGGGACGAACGGACGCGGTTCAAGGGCAGAACCGGACCGTGCTGCTCGTTTACTCTGAGGTAGACCGCTCGGGGGTCGCTTACTCACGAGTAAATCACGTCGGGGTCACCACAGGTTTCCCTTGCTCGAAAGTCAGTTACATCTAGAGTGCCAAGGTTCGCCATCACAGCAATAGATTCCTACACTATATGAGAGGGGGGTTCCGTTTCTATTCTAGAGTTAACTTGGGAGGGGTGGGGGGATGTGCTTCAAGGTAAAGGTTTCCCTTGCTCGAAAGCCAGTTGCATCTAGAGTGCCAAGGTTCGCCATCACAGCAATAGATTCCTACACTATATGAGGGGGGGGTTCCGTTTCTATTCTAGAGTTAACTTGGGAGGGGTGGGGGGATGTGCTTCAAGGTAAAGGTTTCCCTTGCTCAAAAGCCACTCACATCTAGAGTGCCAAGGTTCGCCATCACAGTCATAGATTCCTACAGAGGCCAATTTTTAAAGCAAGAAGCTGCTTTTTGTATGAGAGAGCAGATCCAAAATACACGGGGAGAATTATCAGAGCTCATAGATCCAGTGTGCTTGCATGGTTGTGTAAGGGGATCTGAGTTACGTAAAGGTAAAGGGTCGCCTTTGCTCAAAAGCCAATCGTATCCGACTCTAGGGTTCAGTGCTCTTCTCTGTTTCAAACCCAAAGAGCCAGCGTTGTCTGCGTCTGCAGACATTTCCATGGTCATTTGGCAGGCATGACTAGACACCAGAGCACACGGAATGCTGTTACCTTCCCACCAAAGTGGTCCCTATTTATCTACTTGCAATTTCTTGCTTTCAAACTGCTAGGATGGCAGGAGCTGGGACAAAAACGGGAGCTCATTCCGTGCTGCAGTACTCGGGAATCGAACTGCTGACCTTCTGCCTCCCAGTCAGCATCTTAGTCACTTAAGCCACTGAGCAAACAAGAAAGAAAACAAAACAAAAGTCTGTCAAGAAAATGGGGAAAGGGCCACACAGCTTTGTGCCCATTGCATCTACAATACCATCTAGACATCTTATTTTTGGCCACCCCCTTCTTTTGTCCTCTACCTTTCTCACTTGAGAAGGCCTTCTCATTTCCACCTTCTTTTGTCCTCCACCTTTCACAGCATCAAGGCCTTCTCAAGTGAGTCCTCCCTTCTCATTTGATGTCCAAAGTACTTCAGCGTCATCTTTACTATTTGACCTTTAATGAGCAGTCAGGGTTGATTTCTTCTAGGATTGACCTATTTTTAACACGACATTTCAAAGGCATCTATTTTTCTGCGCTCAGCTTTCCTAGTGGTCCAGCTCTCACACCCATACATTACCACCAGGAATACCATTGCTTTGACTATGCAATTTTTTGTTTGCAAGGTGATGCCTATACTTTTAACTATGTTCCCCAGGTTTCTCATAGCTTGTTTCCCAAGCATCAGTCGCTTTTTTATTTCATGGCTGCAGTCACCATCTACAGAGATCTTTGATCTTAAGAAAGTAAAATCTACCAGTCGTATCCAACTCTAGGATGCAGTGCTCATCTCCATTTACAGCCAAAGAGGCAGTGCTGTCTGTGTTTGCAGACATTTTCATGGCCATGTGGCAGGCATGACTAGAGCCCAGCAAGTCACATGGCTATATTTGGCCATGCCCACAGATTTGACCACGCCCACAGAGGGGTGTGGCCAAAATTTCCCTTATTTTCAAATCCAAAAGTTGACAGGTATGGCCATGAGCCTTTTTGCCTGGTCCCACACTTTAGCTCCTTCCAGGAAGGGCAGAAGTTTTTGTAAATCTTTATATAGTGATCCTGTGGATGGCCTTGGCCTCGAAGGACATTTCCTTACACTTGGTGATCTTTTCTCATTTTTTCATTGCTGCCTTTCCAAGCCTAAATCATCATCGGATTTCAAGGATCTTACAAGACAGGAGCTTACTCCTTATTTATTGCATGTTTCATTCCTTTAGGGATACTTGACTTTGGAAACTGCTTACTGCTTTTACTGTGTCTAATTTTTGCAGTCCAGATTATAAAGTGTTTCTCAGCCTTTCCTGATACACTGCTATTCTTACTGAGCTTCCCCACTAGCACAGGCTGCTGAATTTGCATTATTTTCTTTCCATGAGGAAGAGTGACCCAGTTTGGGAGACAATGTTTTGGTCTTTGCTCTTAGCTGGAGGCTTCTTGTATGTGTTTAGCTCTCATTATTTCTTCCCATCAGTGTAAGGTTTCCTTAATAGAAAATGCTAATTATATAAAAACAAATGCAAGCGCGGCGCCAAAATGGCCGCCGCGCTCTTTGCGGCCCCCCCACCCGGACTCAGCCATCCGGGTAGTTAGGGGGGCGTGGCCACCCCTCTTTAAAAGGGGTGGCCACGAGGCAGCCGAGCGGCCATTTTGCGAAAGCGACGGAGAGGAGAAAATTTTTGCTCCGTCGCTCTTCGCCTTTGGGGGAAGCCGTTTTTTCGGTGAAGCTTAGCGCGCTTTTCGCCTCTTCTACCGGCTTCCCAGCCTTTCTTGATCCCTGGGAAGGGATCTGCTGCAATATGCCTCCTAAAAAGAAGGCTATGGCGACTTCGGCTCGCCCGACTCGGAGGCCGCAGTCGGGTCGGAGGACCGCGACTGCGCCTCCCCAACAGGACTCCTTCATGGACGCACCCACCGGGACCGGTGGGATGGGGCAGCTGAGGCCGTGGCCCGTGGCTCTCCAGCCGCAGACTGGCCCTACAGGGGCTTCGGCCCCCGGCCCGCAGATGCCGGCCATGGGCTCTGAGCAGGGGGGAGGGCATGGCGCGGCCGGGGCTTCGGCCCCCGGCCCGCATTTACCGGCCATGGGCTTTGAGCAGGGGGGAGTGCCTGGTGCGAGTGCCCAGCAGGGCCTACCCCCGGCCCCTTATGGACCGCAGTTCTGGGCATGGCCCTACTTAGGGTCGGGCTCTCAAGTCGGGGGCCCTGGGCCATTGCCCAGCGGGCCGTCCGGCCCACCTGGCCCCCTTTATTCAGGGGGATCTGCGACAGTGGATGCTCTGCTGGCCCGTGTGGCGGCGCTAGAGGCATCCTTAGGGATATCCAACAACCCCATTGGGGGGGGCAGCATTGCCATCGGGGGCCCCCTTTTGCCAGCAGGTGACCGCGGCAGCCGCCAATCTTCAGCAGGCAGCCAGTCGGGTTAAGTTGCTTGAGGTGCACAGGCCGGTGCCCGCCGCGGCCTCGCAACTCCCCGTACCACAGGCACTACAGTCAGGTAGTGGTCGGATGTGTCCTCAGAGCTCGATTTCGGTCGCGAGCTCCGACGCCCGCCGTGGGCCGGAACCCCCAGTGGGGGCGGCCCACGGGGGTGCACCCAGTGAGTATCAGGTTCAAGCTAATGTGCCCACACCACACTCCACTTCGGGGGAGGGTTTCCAGTGGCCATGGCCTCGTAATGTCGGGGCGGGGGGGCAACAGTTCCTGGCTTACCCGGGTGCAGCTTGGTCTCATACAGGTCTGACATTAGGTGGGGGGGTTTCCGCTCCTGGGACTGCAACGGGTGTCACAGGGACAGTCCAGGCCCCTTTCCTGCTGCCCCGTATCAATACCGTGCCGGTGTCGGCATTGCCGACAGCCGGGTATTCATTGCCCCTCGGGGATCATTTGGCGCAGGCCACAAGGGAAAAGATTTGGCGGGGGGAGTACGTAGATATTTTCTCCCTATTGAACAGGGAACCCACCAAGGAAGAGAAGGAGGGGCAGGATGAGAAGGATAAAGAGCAGTCTCGCCGTTGCAAGCCACCACGTACATGGGCCAACTGGTTGCCCGCATATCTCATATACATGGCGGTGTATCTCAGGGCTCGGCCAGACCTGGCCATTCCTATGGTCCAATATTTGGACAATATTTACAGGGCAATGGTGGATTTTCCTGGCCCATCGTGGTTGGCTTACGATGAGGAATTTCGCATGAGAGTGCCCCTACACCCAGAGATGAGGTGGGATGAGCCCTGTCAGAAGCTGTGGCTTCTGTATATGACCCCCACGCGCCCGGCGCCTGGGGAGAGGTACCATTGTGGGCATGCGGTCCAGCGAGCTGCTCCAACTCAGGCCCCCCGCCAGGTGGTGGGGCAGGGGGTTCCAGCCCGCCTGCTGTGTTGGAGCTTCTCGGCCAATGGTGCATGCAATCGGAAACAGTGCAGATACAAGCATGAGTGTCCCTCTTGCGCTGGCCCCCACGCCGCCGCTGCGTGTCTGCGAGCCGGTGGGTCACGGGGCAGAGGTAGAGGTGGACAAGGAGCGGGCAGACCTGCCGCTGATGGAGCTGGTCAATCAAAAGGCCCCCTCCCCGGTTAACATAGTTATGTTGGAGTGGTGGCTCTCAACATACCCGAAGAGGGAGGATGCTAGGTACCTCCTCGAGGGTTTCCAGCTGGGCTTCCACATTCCATTTAGGGGGGAGCGGTGCCCCCAAGATGCCCCTAATTTACTTTCCCTTAGGGGCAGGGAGGAGGTGGCCGCCCTAAGTATTGCTAAGGAGGTTAATGCAGGTAGGGTTGCTGGCCCCTTTCCCATGCCGCCCTTTCCCAATCTGAAGGTTTCCCCTTTAGGGTTGGTACCCAAAAAGACACCTGGGGAGTTTCGTTTAATTCACCATTTGTCATACCCGGCGGGCCATTCGGTCAATGATGCCATCCCTGATGACCTTTGTTCGGTCAGGTATACATCATTTGACCAGGCCCTGCGCATGGTGCGCTCTTGTGGCCCGGGTGCACTTTTGGCAAAATGTGACATTAAGTCGGCATTCCGTTTGTTGCCTGTGCACCCGGGTGACTTTGAGTTATTGGGTTTTAAATTTCGAGGGAAATTTTATGTTGATAAAGCCATGCCTTTTGGCTGCTCTATTTCCTGTTCAGCATTTGAACGTTTTAGCACTTTCCTTCAGTGGACCTTTGTTCGCAGGTCTGGGTCTCGGTCTGTAGCCCACTACCTCGATGATTTCTTGTTCGGGGGTGAACGGGGCTGGGACACGTGCACGCGTCTCCTCACCACATTTCAGACGCTAATGCAGGAACTGGGTGTCCCTTTAGCGCCCGAAAAGACCGAGGGCCCATCAACCAAGCTCACATTTCTGGGTATTGAAATTGACACGGTTTCGCAGGCATCCAGGTTACCCATGGACAAGGTTACCCAGATCACTGCATTGATTTTGGCCTTACTGGCCAAACGCAAGGTGTCACTTCGTGAGCTCCAGGTTCTCCATGGTCACCTTAACTTCGCTTGCAGGGTGGTCGCACCTGGCAGAGCCTTTGCTCGACGCTTGTGCGACGCCATGACTGGCCTATCCAGGCGCTATCATAGGGTCCGACTGAACAGGGGCATGAGGGCTGACATGTTGATCTGGCTTAAGTTCCTTAAGGACTTCAACGGGGTGTCATTTTGGAGATCTGACCTTTCGGTTTCCCCTAGGTTCCAGGTTCAGTCGGATGCCTCGGGGTCCCTGGGTTATGGGATTTACTTGGAGGGGAGGTGGGCCTACGGCCAATGGTCTCCGGCTTGGAAGGGCACGGATCGTTTACGCGATCTTACGTTCCTTGAGTTCTTCCCGATACTGGGAGCTTTGATGCTATGGGGCGAGGAGTGGGCTGATTCAGTGGTTCACTTCTGGTGTGACAATGCTGCGGTAGTGCACATTGTCAATTCCCAGACATCAAAATCGCACAGGGTCATGGAGTTGGTGCGCCAGTTTGTTTTGCGCAGCCTACGCCTCAATGTGCTCTTCAGGGCCAGACATGTGCCAGGTATCAATAACGATATTGCTGATGCTTTATCCCGCCTGCAGATCCCCCGGTTCCGCGCCTTGGCTCCGGACGCAGAGGAATTCCCCTCGCCACTCCCGGACGAGATTTGGACGTTTGGCAAGGAGAGGTGAACCGGGCGATCGGCATGTCGCTGGCGCCCCGCACGCGTAAGGCGTATCACCATGCACTCAGTCAATTTAAGACCTTTTGCGCGCAACTACGGTTGCCTGAGATTTGGCCCATTCCAGTTACACATGTTCTTCAATTTATGGTCTACCTACACAGTCAGGGCCTAGCTCCCCGCACCATAGCATCCAGGCTGTCAGCACTGGCATTCATGGCCAAAGTGAGGGGCTCTGCTGACAGCGCGAATGATTTCCGTATACGCCATGTTTTGGAGGGGTGGACACGGGAACGTGGCCGCCGCCCGGATAATCACCACCCTATTTCCCCAGGAGTTCTTACCCACCTTGCATGAGGCTGGCATGACCTGTGTTTTGACAGGTATGAGGCAGCTCTGTTTCATGCGGCTACCACGGTGGCCTTTTTTGGAGCGCTCCGCATCAGTGAGCTGGTGCTACTGTCTAAGGCGGATGCGGCTCGTAGGGCACTGGAACTCGAAGATGTCTATGTTTCCAATGAGTGGGCTCAGTTGAGGATACGGTCCTCAAAAGTGGATCAGCATGGCGTAGGCAGTGGTGTCAGACTGCTACGATGTTCCATTGCAGACATCTGTCCGGTTGGTGCCCTACAAGAGTTCCTTGCAATGCGTGGTACGCACCCTGGCCCATTTTTCTGCCACCAGGATGGGTCTCCCCTCACCAAATTTCAATTTTGGAAGGTGACCAGTAAGGCACTGTCCAGTGTTGGCCTCCCCGGGGCTCGTTACGGCACCCATTCATTTAGAATAGGAGCTGCTTCTACTGCGGCTGCATTTGGGTACTCCGAGGCTGATATATGCCATATGGGGAGGTGGGGTTCGAAGTGTTTTGAATTATATGTTCGCCCTCTTCAAGTGTGAGTACCAGTTAAGTCACTGTGCCATCTCTTTTATTTTACAGACCCTGTGTGTCGACGCACACTGGTGGCAGTATGGCTGGTGGGCCACAGCTATGTGCACTGGGCAGTGCAGTACGCTGCGGCGACAGAGTGGGGACCCCAGCTTGGACTACGTGCAGCCGCATGTATCAGGTGGTATGGTAAGCGCGGAATGTTATGGCGGGAACTGTTGCCATTCCTTTTTTCCATTAGGGATGCTGAACCGCCTGATGTCCTGGTGCTGCACCTCGGGGGCAATGACTTGGGCCAGGTCACTGGCCTTTCTTTAAAACATACGATCTGCAGCGACCTGGCTTATTTACATTATGTGTGGCCTGCCACAACCCTGCTATGGTCGGACATCATACCGCGTCACGCTTACAGGGGGGGTATCAACCTCCAGGCCCTTGACCGCGCTCGTCGCTCGGTGAACAGGGCAGTGGCCCGGTTCTTTGCTGACAAGGGTTTGGGGCGGGTCATCCAACACCCCACCATTAGTCTCCAAAATTATGATCTTTATACAGGGGATGGGGTCCATCTGTCGCCCAGAGGTATGAACCTCTTTTTGGAAGATCTGCAAGCAGGCCTGTTGACTGAGCTGACGGTCTGGGGGGGGGGGCGGTGAGTCTTTATTAAGCCTCCCCGTGTGGCGGGTAGCACTGGTAAGGTAAATATTGATGACCCACAGGTATCCGGCAGGTTCGCAATTGACTGGCCAACACTAGATAGGTACAAGTTGGTTAACGTTGTCCGGTCAACGACGAACCAGGCAATGGGGTGATGGCACGAGCTCTTCAGCATGCATCACCCTGTGATTTTACGGATACACGTCAGAGGGTGGGGTCAGTAGATAGTTTATTGACTACGGTCAACAATTTGCTTGTTGTAAACAAACAAATTGATACAAATGGATACATTGTAGCCAATTGCCATTGGCAATTTTGGGAGGAACCTTACCAGTGTTACTACGGCCTGCTTGCCTTAAGAATTATAATTGGCTGAGTACCAATTGAAATTTATAATTCGGACTAGGGCATGAATCAATAAATGTGGCCCAATGCCGTTATCCACTTATACCGGTGTCTGAGTCCTTTTTTGGGGGGTGCGCCTGCAATGCAAGCGCGGTGCCAAAATGGCCACCGCGCTCTTTGCACCCCCCCACCCGGACTCAGCCATCCGGGTAGTTAGGGGGCGTGGCCACCCCTCTTTAAAAGGGGTGGCCACGAGGCAGCCGAGCTGCCATTTTGCGAAAGCGACGGAGAGGAGAAAATTTTTCCCTCCACCCCCTCCCTAGTGAACAGTGTGATATTTGGGTCGCTTCGGGGCCGGGTGGGAATTTTTGGCTGGAACCTACAATTGGCTTTCTGGTTCTGGCTTTTTTGCCCATCCCACACTGTTGCTATGGTTTGATATAGGGGCTTTGCTATTGACTTTGGTCACATGGGCGGGTAGCACTGGTAAGGCAAATATTGATGACCCACAGGTATCCGGCAGGTTCGCAATTGACTGGCCAACACTAGATAGGTACAAGTTGGTTAACGTTGACCGGTCAACGACGAACCACGCAATGGGGTGATGGCACGAGCTCTTCAGCATGCATCACCCCGTGATTTTATGGATACACGTCAGAGGGTGGGGTCAGTAGATAGTTTATTGACTACGGTCAACAATTTGTTTGTTGTAAACAAACAAATTGATACAAATGGATACATTGTAGCCAATTGCCATTGGCAATTTTGGGAAGAACCTTACCAGTGTTACTACGGCCTGCTTGCCTTAAGAATTATAATTGGCTGAGTACCAATTGAAATTTATAATTCGGACTAGGGCATGAATCAATAAATGTGGCCCAATGCCGTTATCCACTTATACCGGTGTCTGAGTCCTTTTTTGGGGGGTGCGCCTGCAATGTGTAAGGTAGCAAGTAGACTAATCATTTGTACATCTAGGGATTTGATTACAATTAATTTTAGCAAGTATCTACTTGGTATGGGGGAAATAAATGACATTATTTTGATGTGACACCCTTCATCTTTAACATAATTGGCAGTGGGTTAGGGAGAATAAGGAAGATGAGCTTCTTGCTGACATTTCAGCTCTCCTTCCTATGTGGCTTTTGGAATTAAGTGTTGCTAAAGGCCAAAGTTGCTTTTTGTTCAAACGTTAGTGCTAGTGAAGGGGGAGAGACAGCAACTTCCCTCTCCACTGTGTCCTGTGTCTGATTTACAAGTGCAAGATCCGGGTATATTAATCCAAACTGACAAATACTTGAATACTGAACTCACATGAAACATGACTTTGGTATTTATAGAATAGATCATAACTATTCAAGCAACAAATCCTGCAGTCAGCATGTCAAGCAGCGAACTAATGAGATCACTGACAAGCTAGCTCACTCTAATTTTTAAAGTTTTTCCCTGTGTTTGTTTCTTGGAGGAGTAAACCTTTTTCTGAATAAACGTACCAGTGCTTTGCAGAAATACAGTGTAAAGAAATATGCAAGGCAACCTTTGTTTTCTGCAGAATGTCATTGAGTTTTGCTCTCAACTTCTCAGTGACATGTTCCCATTTTCCCGGTCTTGTGCACCTCTCTGCAGATTTCATCACTCAAGGCTTTTGCTGTTTATGTTGCAATTCCCTTTAATTCAGGGCACAGTGATTATTCATGACTAAGTTTGTTTATAGTTGCTTCTTGGCAGATTCCTGCTCACCTGTAATGAATTCTAAACAAGGTATAGGTAGACCTCTAAAAATAATTTAAATAGTTTAATTTCACTCTTTAGCTGAAAAGGTTTCCAAGAAGAGGATTATAAAGACCTTGCTCCTTGACATTTTAAAAGACATGATTCAAAATCTGAAGGATGCTGACACTAGGCAAAATAGGCAGATCCAGGCATTACAGTGTACATCTACAAAACTGCTTACAACTGGACCATATGTGGCCAAGGCTTGATTGCTATGTCCTCTTCTGAGATAACTATTGCAGCTGCCTAGCAGCTATAATTGGCATCTTTTAATCCAAAGGTCTTGCCTTTCTCTTGAAAACTCTGAGATAACAAGGAAGGATGTAGTAACCGTGCTTCAGTGTTCTGTTTCTGTACCTCCCATTGAGGCCAGATGGAATAGAAGACAGGGTTTCTGCCTCTTTAATGGTTCCTCATAATTAATAAATGTGTAGGATCCCTGTTTTCTGTAACTCTTGCTTCCTTGCAATCAGGACCACTAGATGATTTTATTTTTGTTTCCATTTTGGCTGCTGTTACCAGATTAGTGTGTGCAGCCTTAGTTGACTATTTTTGATTTTGAAATCAGTTTGTTTAGTGTATGAGAACCAAGACACAGGAACAGCCGAAGTATTGGCTTAACACATCTTTATTGCATGGTGGTCCGGGGGAACATGTGGCAATGGTGGACGAACAGCTCAATATATACAGTGGCTATACATTTGAATGTGGCTCCACGGTAGCCCATTGGCTACTGTCGGTGTGACGTCATTTCTGGTCACGCCCTTCTTGTCCAGGTGAGGTAGTGGCGGGAAACTTCCCGCGCTGTAGTTCTTTGGGGAATTGGAACCGTGTGAGCTGGGCGCTCGCTATTGCCACCTGGTGGTCATTAGCTCGCGTCCTGATTACATTGGGTAAGCTGATGATTGTTACGTGTTTAAAGGCATAGTATTGAGGACACAACATCCCTCCCCCCTAGGATGAGACGAAGTCTCTCATCCAAGATGGCTTATTGCAAACGCGTTTTGGGCGTGATGCTGGCTGGCTTGTCCCGGGAGTGTTACTGCTTCTCTGTCCCCTGGGCTCTTGTCCTGCAACGGGAGAGGGAGACTCGTTAGTGACTTGCCGCGGTTCTGCGGCTTTTGGGGAAGGGACAAACTCCATTGTGGAAAAACCGGGGGCACTGGGGGCTAACGAAAAACCCCGCTTCTCGCTTGGATGGGTGGGGGACCACTCCGAAACCCCCCCCCCGGTTTTGTAACTGAAACTCAAAAATATCTCTTGGGACATCATTTGGGGGATCCCGCAGGATATCTACGAGGACAGATTCCTTCCCCTCCCCCCTAGGTGGGGACCACTGGCCCCCCTCTCCTCCCCCTTGGGCTGAACAGGTGGGGGAGAACCCTAACGCTGAATCCTTTTCCGCGCCGTCCGCGCTCTGGTGTCCCGGAACCCTGCTCCGGAGTTGGTCTGCGTGTCGTCTCCAGAGTAGACCCGTGCTGGTCTCTACGCAATACGACACGGGACCCGTCTGCCCAACGACGACGCCCGGGACCCAGGCTGGCCCCGCACTAGCGTAGTTCCTGCAATGTACTGGGGCACCGACTTCGAAACTTTTTGTGTCTGCTAACCCGATGTTCCTCCCTGTGTCCTCCACCCTTGTGGGGTCTAGCCTGGTCAGAATCGTAGTCAGCTTCCTACGCATTAAGAGCTCTGCGGGCGAGTACCCAGAAGCTAGGGGGGTCATCCTGTAGCCCAGCAGGAACTGGCACACTTGTAGGTTGAGATCCCCGGGACCCATGCGCCTCAGCGCATCTTTGGTGGTGCGCACGAGGCGCTCGACCTGGCCGTTTGTTGCCGGGTGGAAAGGGGCGGAGGTGATGTGCCGAATGGCGTTGATCTCAGTGAATGCCCTGAACTCTGCGGACGTGAAACAACTAGCGTTATCGCTAATTAGGGTGTCGGGTATACCGAATGTGCTAAAAACCCTACGCAAATGCTTCACTGTCGTTGCCGAGGAGGTGCTCGTAACTGGAATGACCTCCAACCACTTGGAGTAAGCATCTACTACGAGGAGAAAAAGTGTCCCTCTAAATGGGCCCGCAAAATCAATGTGCACCCGGGACCACGGCCCCTTCGCCGTGTCCCATTCCCTGTGCGGCAGACGCGCCTCTTCGGGTCAGGAGCATTGGCAGCTCTCGCAAGTGCCTACCATGTGCTCGATGTCGGCGTCTAACTGGGGCCACCAGAAATAGCTCCTGGCCAGAGCCTTGGAGCGGACAATTCCAGGGTGGCTGACGTGCAGCAGTTTGAGTACCCTAGGCCTCAGGGATTCGGGGACCACCACCCGCTGGCCCCACAGAAGGCACCCTCTCTCTATGGACAACTCTAGCCTCTTCCTGAAAAACGGGGCGAACTCTGCCGCCGGGGAGGACGCTGGCCACCCTTTTTGCACCCAGGAGCTGACTAGAGCTAGCGTTTTGTCCTTTCCGGTCGCCTTGGCGATGTCTGCGGGTACAATAGGGGCGAATCTAAGACCTCTATCAGGAGCACTTGGCGGTCTTTTTCTTCCTCGCCCACGGTGCTGCTAGTGTGGGGAAGGGGAGACCTCGACAGGGCGTCTGCGTGGCTTATTTCTTTCCCTGGGCGGTACACCAACGCGTGCTGATACGCGTTCAAGAAGATGGCCCACCGTAACATCCTAGGGGACAGGATCTGAGGTGTGGGCTTGTCCGCAGTGAAAATGCCTAGCAGGGGCTTGTGGTCGGTCACTATGGTGAAGGGGCGGCCGTAGAGGAAATCATGGAACTTCTTAGTCCCCGCTATTATTGCTAGCGCCTCCCTGTCTGTTTGGGCGTAGTTTCGCTCAGCCTGGGACAGGGATCTGGAGTAGAATGCTACCGGGGCCTCTCTCCCATTTTCCAGCACGTGGCACAGCACCGCCCCCACCACCACTGGGGATGCATCACATATCAGAACCACCGGCTTCTTGGGGTCAAAATGGGTGAGAATGGCATCAGACGCTAGGAGTTGTTTCAGTTCAACGAATGCCCTCTCTTGGTTCTCGCCCCACTTCCACGCCTCGTCCTTCTTGAGCAGCCTATGCAGCGGCTCTGCTACCGATGCCTTCCGAGGCAGGAAGGAGTGGTAGAAATTTAAGAGCCCTAGGAATGACTGCAATTCGGGCTTGGAGGTGGGGCGAGGGGCACCTTGAATTGCGGCTACCTTTGATTTGGAGGGTTTGATTCCCGCAGGGGTTACCCGGAAACCCAAGAACTCAACCTCTTTTGCGAAGAAGACGCATTTGTCTTTCCACAACCTCAACCCCGCCTTTTCAAACACCGCCAGTACTTTGTCTAGCCTTTCAGCCAGCTCCTCCTCACTCCCCCCCGTTATCAATACGTCATCAAAGTATGGCAAGACCCCATCCAGTCCTTTTAAGAGGCGTTCCACGAGCGACTGAAAAATGCCTGGCGCCGAGTTCACGCCAAACTGTAGGCGCGTCACCTGGAACGCCCCCTTATGAGTGACTATTGTTTGCACAGCAGCTGCAGCTGGGGTTACTGAGAGTTGCTGATAGGCCTGCACCAGGTCAAGTTTTGCGAAACACTTTCCCCCATGTAATCTGGCCAACAGGTGGCTGACTACCGGCACCGGATACGCATTTGGGCGGATCGCCTTATTAATGGTGCACTTATAATCAGCACATATGCGAATCTCCCCGTTGGCCTTTAGCGCAGTTACAATCGGAGTCTCCCACTCCGCGGAATCAACAGGAACAAGAATCCCCTGGCTCACCAATTTGTCCAGTTCCGCTTCTATTTTGTCCTTTAGTGCGAAAGGCACTCTGCGCGGCTTGAGTCTTATTGGGCGGACCTCCGGGTCCAGGTCGAACGCTACTGGGGGTCCCTTGAATTTTCCGAGTCCTTTCTTGAATACTTCGGGGTGCGCGTCGCACACCTCCTGTATTGGGTCAGTCCCAACGGCATGCACCCCCCCAATGAACAAACCCAGGGGCTTAAACCATTGAGTCCTGAGGAGGCTGCAACTTCCCCCCTTGAGAACAACCAGGGGCAGTTCTGTGGCGTGCTGCTTGTACTGGACCTTGAATTTTCCAACCCCCAACACCGGAATGCTATTACCCTGTACGTCCCGCAGCGTGGACCTCAACGCTTTGAGCTTAGGGCGCACGTGGGGGGAAATTCCCAAGAACTCCCGCTGGGACATGATTGAGTAGGAGGAACCCGAGTCTATCTCCATCCTAACAGGGGCCCCTTGCACCAGTACCTCAACAAAGTAACGGGGGTGTCCCAAGGACACGCTGTACACTGGGGCGTCGTCGCTGCTGTCGTCGGAGATGCGGCCCACGCCGTCCTGCTTCCTCGCGGGCCGGGCGCCCTCCTTGGTCCTTGGCGAGCGGTCTGACGAGCTTTTCTGGTCCCTGCGCCGCCGTCTGCAGACCTTGGCGATGTGCCCCCGGCGTCCGCAGTTGTGGCACTCGGCCTTCCGGAACGGGCACTTGATGCGGTCGTGGGCCGCTCCACATCCGTCGCAGCATCGGCCTTCATTCCGAACCCTCTGGACATCCTCGTTGTCGCTGCTCTCCGTGGAAGATTTCGGCGTCCGTCTGGCCGCATGCACCGACCCCGCTGCCTTGTCGGACTGTGGGGGCCTTTCTCTGAACCCCTTGACTCCGGCCCTCGTGGCTTCCACGGCCTGCGCCGCCTTCACAACCTCACGCAGCGTTGGGGGTGGCTCCTGGTTCATCAGCTTTCGCTGAACCTCCTCGTCCCACAGGCCACACGGCATGCGGTCCCTGAGGGCGATTTCCAAGTTTTCCCACTTGCATGGGCCGGCGGCCAACCGCAGGGCCGCTGCAAAGGCGGTGATGGACTCACCAGGCGCTTGAACTCTCTTCCAGAACGCGTCTCGAGCCGAGAACATTGAAACCGAGGGCTGGAAATGGTCGCGCATCACCTTCAGGAGCTGTTTGACCGGCAGCTCGCTCACCTTCTTCGGTGATACCAGGTTCACCAATACTCTTTTGGCGGCATTCCCGAGCATCCGGGTGAGGATGGCCCTCTTCTTTCCCTCGTCCGTAATGTCGGACACCACCAGCGCATCTTGGAAGTCCATTTCGAAGAGCTTCCAATCTTCCGGCTTGTTGATGTCGAAACCGGCATGACTAGCGTGTGTCTTGATCTCGTGGGGATCCATTATCCCACCTTCGTCGCCAATTTAGTGTATGAGAACCAAGACACAGGAACAGCTGAAGTATTGGCTTAACACATCTTTATTGCATGGTGGTCCGGGGGAACATGTGGCAATGGTGGACGAACAGCTCAATATATACAGTGGCTATACATTTGAATGTGGCTCCACGGTAGCCCATTGGCTACTGTCGGCGTGACGTCATTTCTGGTCACGCCCTTCTTGTCCAGGTGAGGTAGTGGCGGGAAACTTCCCGCGCTGTAGTTCTTTGGGGAATTGGAACCGTGTGAGCTGGGCTCTCGCTATTGCCACCTGGTGGTCATTAGCTCGCGTCCTGATTACATTGGGTAAGCTGATGATTGTTACGTGTTTAAAGGCATAGTATTGAGGACACAACAGTTTGGAAACTGTCCTTCACTTTTATTGTTCTTTGAGAACTACATAGTACTGGCATGGTGCATGATCCCCCCCCCCTAGAATTGTGTTACTTCTGCAGAACTTGTGGTTCCTTTTTTGCTTCATATGGCTCATTTGGGTAGGCAATAGAATCTGTATGGATAATGCAAACTGCACAGGAGAAAGAAATCTTTTAGGTACCTCTTGCTGTCTAGAGGGTGGTTAATGATGCTTAAGAGCATATTCATCTCGAAACACAATGGCATAGTTCAGTGATGGCGAACCTTTTAGAGGCCGAGTGCCCTAAGAGGAGGAGGTGCGCAGGCAGGCACTGTGTGTGCCTACTCACCCATGTGACATCACTGGCATACCTCTGGTGGGTGTGTATGACCCCATGTGTGTGCGCCGCTGCCACCTCCTCACCTCCTAGGAAGGGTGGGTGGCAGGTGTCTAGTTGCATCACCTCATCCCTGCCACCACCTGGGTAGGATTTTAGCCTCCCCTCTTGCCTCCCCATTGGCAGAGGGAGGGGGTGGTTCAGGAAGCGGCACTGCCATTGACACTGAGGGCATGGGCTGGGTGTTGCCCACAGTGGCACGTGGGCCCATGCAAAGGTCTCTGTGTGCCACCTCTGGCACGCATGCCATAGGTTCGTCTACACTGCAGTGATTTGCTATTTGCAAAATTTGCTCACAATTAGCAAAATTGTTGCTGTTGAGTGAATGCCAGTGATTTCCTTTGCTGTGAGACACTACGTATACCTCCTAATACTTGAAAAGATACAACATGGTTGCTTTGTATTTAAAAATTGACATTTTGTTTCTGTACTTGTCTTGTTTTTTGTCAGCCTCCTCTTGCATGATTATACTTTTTCTACAGCTGGAACCCCTGCAACATAATGATGATGAACTCTATGACATAATAATGATGAACTCTGATAATTTTGGAGGTTGGACATTCCATGCCGTGTCACAGAGCAGCTCTTCTTTTTTTTTTCAGGCTGCTGCTGGAATAGAGCAGCCATAGAAGAAACAGAGAATACTTTTACTTACTGCATTTCTTGACTTCTACATTTTCCAGGAAGCCTTGGGCTTCTCTCTATTTCCTAGATTCTGGTTGGCTCAATAAGCTTCTGTGGTGCAGTAGATAGAGTGATGGACTAGGACAGGGGTTCCCAACCTATGGCCCGTGGGACAGACCTGGCCCATGATGTCATCCCAACCGGCCCATTGCCATATCCCCTGCACCTGGAAGTAAAAGAGGATGCATTTACATCAGCCATAAAACGCGCATGCACAAACATGCCAGTGGCTGATGAAAATGCAGAAGTGGGTGCATTTATGTCAGCCATAAATGCACCCATTTCTGCTTCTGGGGTGTGTAGTCTGGCCCACTCAGCTGTTCTGGGGGTGTGGTCAGGCCCATAGCACAAAAAGGTTGGCTACCCCTGGACTAGGATTTAGGACACCTGGGTTGGAGTTGCTGTTCAGCCTTGGAAACTCATTGGGGAGTACCAATTTTGAAACACTCCTTAAATTTCTTGCATGCCTTAAAATTGTATTAGAGTCACTATAAATCTGATGCAAATTGATGAAATGTAACAAATGAAAAGTACATTGAAGTACAGAATGAATAGCTACATTTCTAATCATGGACCATTTCTTTCTTTGGGAAAAATGGAATACCTGTACAGCCATATTCAGAACAAAATCATACCCCTGAACAGTTCTGATAGCCTTTCTTATCATTGGTTAGATATTGTTTTTAAATCCAGTTGTGTCAGGCTTTTTCAAAAGCACTCCCAAATAAGATGATCATAGTTAATAATGCCTATCCTTTAACTCAAGCATGCCCAACATTTTTATGCTGCGAGCCTGACTATGTCTCAGGACAGCAGAGTGGGTCAGACCACACCCCTGGAAGCAGAAATGGATACATTTACAGCTGTTGTAAATGTGCCCACTTCTGCATTTATGACAGCCATGGGTGCATTTGTGCATGTGCTGGCAGATTTTATGGCTGATTTAAATGAACCTGCTTCCACTTCTGGGTGCAGCGGAGGCGGTGACAGGCTGGATGGAATGGCATCGTAGGCCTGGCCCGGCCCATGGTCTGTAGGTTGAGAACCCCTACTTTAACATGTAACACCATGTAGCATATTTAGGTAAAGGTCACCCTTGCTCGAAAGCCAGTCATATCTGACTCTAGGGTTCAGTGCTCATCTCTGTTTGCTGACATTTCCACGGACATGTGGCAGGCATGTCTAAACACCAAAGTGCATGGAACGCAGTTTACCTTTCTACCGAAGTGGTACCTATTTATCTATTTGCAATTACTTGCTTTTGAACTGCTAGGTTGGCAGGAGCTGGGACAGAGACGGATGCTCAGTCTATCATGCAGTACTCTGGTTTTGAACTGCTGACCTTCTTCCTCCCAGTCAACATCTTAACCACTTGAGCCACTGCAGCATATTTACTATACTGTACTGCAGTGTACTGCAGCATATTTACAAGTACATCAATCTTTGTGTATGTCTTTCTTGCAGGTGAAAACAAAAAATTCACAAGTTGCCCCTCTGTTGGTTGAGATTACAAGAGTTTTTGTTCATTTTTCACATAGATACTTTTTGTGGAAAATGGAGGGAAGTTCTTTTTGTCCACTTAATTTTTATGTAAAACTCTTTGAGCAGAAAATTTTATATTTTAGGCAAATGCAAGATTTTATTGCAAAATACACTTTTTGGGGCGAAATACAAAAGTTTCACAAAAACAGCAAGGGCTTTTTAAATGCATGCTTCTGGTGATAAAAAAAGATACTGATTGTTTTGCTCTTATGTAAAAGGAAAAAAATGCAGTAGCTGACGGTTTTAATGTTTCAGGATAACCTTTTCTATTTTGTGAATATTTCTTCCATCCTTATTTATGAGAATGGATGATGTCCTACCATATAGGGCAGGGGTTCACAACCTACAGCTTGCGGGCTGGCCCCGGCCCCTGACACCATTCCATCCAGCCCACGGTGATGACCCCAGAAGCAGAAGCAGACATGTTTACAATAGCCATAAAGACGCCTGCTTATGTGCAAATGTTCCCACCACGGTTTACAGATGTGCTTATGATGGGGGGAAACCACGTGCCAGGCCTGCACAGCAGTTGTGAGGGGAGTGGCCTGGCTCGTATGTGAAAACCTTGAGAAGCCCTGATATAGGGGGAAGGACCAGCCTGGTCTCCATCACATTGGCAGAGGCAGTGCCCCATGGTTGTTTGTGCTTTGTGGGGAAAAGTATAGTTTAGGACGTGAGGTTTTTTAGAAGGGACCTCCTCTCTGCTTTACTTTTGTTGCTTCCATGCAGTTACATGCAGCTTATATTTTATCAGATGACACTTGTGCTTTTGTTCAGCTTCACGAAACAGTTTCACATTCTGTTAGGTTTTTTTTTGTGATCAGTGAAAGCTGTGCATCCTTATACCTGGGATACTAAGTGTCTCATAATACAAGGTATTTATTTACTAATCCAACCTTGTGATCCTAAAACCAAGGTCTCTACCTACATACAGTACTGTATATGTATTCCCACATTTGTTATTTGTAGCATCAGTAACAATGCTAACTCTTGCTAACATAAATATGTCTAATATGTGCCAAAAAGCTCTTCTTTTTCTTCCTAGTTGACACAATTACAGTAAGTAATTTATGATACAAATCAAATACCAGTTGTCTCTTCTATTTTGTGGATTTATTTGGCTGGGCAATATGCAGGAACCTTGTAGCCTTGTTGCATAACATTCACAATCATCTGCAGTCATCTGTAACTTCTGATTAAACAGTTGGTGTCCAAACTGCAAATCTACATCTGTTTAGGAATCTGGAGATTCAAGAGAATGGTTAACAACAGGAAAAACTGTGAGATCAAACTCTGTATAACTGCCTTCCTGTATTATTATTGGCACTACAAAGTAACACAACTTTGGAAAAGATATGTTTTTGGGTTATGACTTCCCGTCTCCGCCCCCACCTCTGTCAACTTGGCCAATGATCAGGATGCCTGGAGTATTCTCAGAGATGTCTAGAAAGTTATCTTTTCTCATGTGTGATCAGTAAGCTCTTCCAGAGCTGGTTGGTGATCTGCTGAGGTGGGCAGCATGAATGTTTATGTAGAGGAAATGTTGGCTCATCTTAAATGAGGAATGACAAGGAAGGTTCGTCTCTTTTAAAAAGAGACTGCTTGGGCTGACATAGAATGGTGGCTTTATGACTTTTATGTACTGTAACACTTTTAGAAGGAGTGTTACTGACGGCTTATGCTGGCAAAGCTCTTAGCATTTACTGTTGCAGAGTTTTGGATTATGGTAAAATCCTTTTTTCAGTTAAACAGCATAAGTACAGAGAGCATGAGGAAACAAGAGTTACAAGTTTACCCAGCAATCCACCCCTAAGAATCACTCAAAAACATACCCGTCAAGCACGGCTCCAGAAAATATGGGAACTGCTCTGGCCTGGACATGCATGCGCAGTAACAACTCCTTTGCACATGTGCAGAACCCCTTTGTGCATGCGCAGAGCCCATTTGCGATGGATGTGCATGCACAGTAAACCCTTTTGCTGCCGTTCAAATACGGGATGGCAGCAGGAAAGGGGAGGAATGCGTGGAGAAATACGGGATTTCCTGGCCAATCCAGGATACTTGACAGGTATGCTCAAAAAAACACCTTGATTAGAAATATACAGTACCATTGTTACAGTCTACCTGTGGGTACATCAAATGGTTAAAAAATAAAGCTGGTTTCCATACAGTGTGCTGAGGAGCAAGGAGGAAAAAAAAGAGCTGGTATGTTGGCAACAGTTCACAAAGGCAGAAGATATCTGAAGCTTGGAGAAGAAGAGGAGGGACAAAAACACAGGAGGTTGTCCCAAATTCTGGAAAAAAGAACTCTGTTTATTGAACAGTGCTGAAAGATAGACAGTCACCTTAACCCAGGAAAATCCCTTTCAGTTACCCCCACTGCCAGGAACATGCAAGGTTGTTAACACTCCAACATCTACAGCTCTGCAAATCATCAAAAATTGTTCCCTTTCTCCAATGTCTTCTGGGAATTTTGTAGAAAAGATATCCATTTCCCACTGCAATAAATATACAGTACTGCAGTATTCTCAGCAGTTCTGTCCCAATATTAAATGTATGGTTAATTGCAATTCTTAGTAAAGTGGTGAAGCACTGTTCTGATTTAAAAGCTTTTTCCAACAATTTCATGCATCATATGAGAGTACAGTCCACCTACTGATTGATCTTCACATTACCCTGTGAGAGAAAGAGAAAGACAGGTGGGAGAATCCTACCAGATTTCTTTTCATTCATTTTAGGGAAACATGACTAATAAGTAGCAACAGTGGAGCTGTTCCAGTTTTCTGAATCTAGCACTCCACTTCCTTGGCAGACCTGTATGTAGGTTGTTACATATGTGCATAAAGATTTGTGCTAGATATTTGTTTAGCCCTCTCTACATCATAAAGACACTTAACTGCTGTTATAAAATAACCCTTCCCAAGTCTATCCTTGTGTAGACTTTCTGAAGATACACAAATGGGCCAGTTCTCATCTCAGAAAATATGTATGTTTAAAACAACAAACATTCTTTCACTGATTCTTATAACCCAGAGATAGGCAACCTAAGGCCCATGGGCTGGATCCAGTCTGTGGTACCAAATCAACTGGACCACACACTTGGTCCAGCCGCCGCTGCCACACCACTGAATTGGCAGTGGACTCATTTATAGCTGTTGTAAATGCATTTACGACAGCCGTAGACTAATTTATGACTATTGTAAATGCGTTTATGACAGTTTCAGATTCATTTACAGCTGTTGTAAATGCATTTAAAAACAACCGTAAATGAATCTGCAGCTGCCGTAAACATGTTTACAACAGCCGTAAATGAGTCTGCAGCTGATTCCGCTGCCACCACAACCACCAGCAGCTGAATCACCAGTCCAGCCCGCCAACTGTCTGAGGGAGCATGACCTGGCCCCTGACTTCAAAAGGTTGGCAACCCCTGTTATAACCTGTCCTGGAATCCCAGTTTTTTCTTTTTAATGAGACCAAGGAAAATAAAATTAAAATGTCATAAGTCACTAGCACAAGGGAGAATGGCTGTCCCTTTGACAATAATAACATAGTACTAGCTTCCCTGTAGAGAGTGATATACGATAAACCCCATACTTATGGAAAAAAAAGTCAGTTCCATAGTCTTTTGCTTAAATCGGTTTTTTATGTAACTCGAAGCAAACCCATAGGAAAAATGAAATTTTTATGTAAATCGAAGCAAACCCATAGGAAAATGAATTTTTACATAACTCAAAGCAAACCCATAGGAAAAAGAATCTTTATGTATCTCGAAGCAAACCCATAGGAAATCATGTAAATCGGGACATGGTTTTAGCACAAAATCATTATGTAAGTCAAATTTTATGTAACTCGAGGCATATGTAAGTCGGGGTTTTACTGTATTATAGTTCTAATTTCAGTTTCATCTTTTTTGTTACAACTCAGTAAAAATAAATAAGTCTACTTGTATCCTTTACTGGTGATTATTTGGATGCTGGTCAGATACCTAGCAATGTGGATTTGTTGTTTGATAGATGCAGAATATGAGTGCTGAATCGGGTTATCTCAGGTACTGTTGAAGAGCTCTTGAGACAATGATAGAAACTATTTTATAGATTTCTGTTTATATAAGTATATCAAGAATTCCTGGTAGGAAAGTTTATGGTTATTCATTTCATTACTGGGCATTTTATTTTGCTTGATTTTCCAGCTTTTTGTCAGCTAGAAGCAAACTTAGTTAATCATGTCAACATACAGTCCCTTCAGATATTATGGCCTGTTTGGATATATGGAGTTTTTGGGAGTTTGTGGGAAGGTGAGCCTGGTGCACAGCCAAGGAGGCTGGCATGGCACTACAAATGTTCAGAATGATGGAAGAGAGTGTCAACCAAGCCAGGCTTTTATGAGCCAACCTAACAAGCAAACAAACAAGCAAACAAACAAACAAACAATTACTCTAGGCAGCTCACAAAAAACAACACCATTTTGTGCACCCCATGTGAAAACCCATGCTTGATGCTGCATGACTAAAAGATAAAAGCCCTCTAGAAATATTATGTTACTAGCAGAGGTTTCCGACGTTGCCGGGCTGTTTTAAATGGTGTTGGAAAGTTTTTGTTGTTGTTGTTAATGTTTGTAAATTTCTATAATTGAAATTTTAAAATTTTTTATTTATACAAATTTTTTTTGGTGGCCTGTTATAAACTGTGATGAGTTTTGTTTGGTGTTTTGGTTTTGTGGATGAAAAAAAGAATAAAGGATGATATACTTTTTCCAAAAAAATTATTTAACCCAATAATTTTTAGTATGTGTTTTTTTAAATTGTTGTACTGTAGGTAATAATTTAAAAAATGTGAAAGTACATGTTTTTCACAATAAATGTTTTTAAACGGTGTATTGATGTTTTTGTTTTTTATTTGAGTAAAAATTCAGCACAGGATTTTTGAATAGTTTTTATTTTATTTTATTGACATCTGTTTTTGATTTGTGCAAAATTGTGATTTTGTGTTATTTGTTTTTACTTGTTTTTACTCTTGGGGCCTTTTGTGTGGGGCTGTTGTGTCTTTTTGAATTCTTTTTACTATTGTGGGCAGCAAGTGGTGCTGGTAGGGGTTATCTTGTATTTTGACTGTTTTTTCTCTCGTGGTCTCTGGGTTTAGCTTCTTCCAGTAAGTAGTCTCTTTCTTTACTCATTTCTTTTCCAGTCGTTGTGGTGTGAGGTCATGTTGTGGTGAGTTGGCTGTTTTTTCTTTATTTGTGGTGGTGGTGGTGGTTGGATTTTGTGGTGTTTGGCTGGGTGCTGGGTGTGTTTGGAAATGTTTGTTGCTGTTTACTTTGTATTGTTTTTTGGTGTTATTTTTGTTTGTTTTTGTGTATTTTTGAATGTTTTTGATTGTTTGTTTTTGTGGTTTTTGGTGTCCTACGGGGGGGGATCCCCTCTCTGCCATCTCCCCTAGCTCTGGAAGGCTTGGGGGGACAGACCCCTTTTGTCCCCCCAAACCTTCCAGACTCATGGGACCCAGGAGAGGGGATCGAATCCAGGCCACCCTCTGATATTAAAAGGGAAATCTCAATTGTGGTTTCTCCTTTAATATCAGTGGGGGGGTTATGATCCCCCTCTCCGCTGGCTTCCTTGGATTTGGGAGGGTTGGGTGGACAAAAGGGGTCTGTCTCCCCAACCCTTCCGGACCCAGGAGAGCCATCGGAGAGGGGGATCCCCCCAAAAAACTCCGTTTTTAAAGAGAAGTAACTGCTTGGTTCCTTCTCTTTAATATGGGGCATGTGTGTGTGTGTGGAGGGGAATCCCCTCTCTGCCAGGTCCCCTGGGGTCAGGAGGGTTGGGGAGACAGACCCCTTTTGTCCCCCCAAACCTTCCAGACTCATGGGACCCAGGAGAGGGGATCGAATCCAGGCTACCCTCTGATATTAAAAGGGAAATCTCAATTGTGGTTTCCCCTTTTATATCAGTGGGGTGTGTGTGTGTTGTGATCCCCCTCTCCGCTGGCTTCCTTGGGTTTGGGAGGGTTGGGTGGACAAAAGGGGCCTGTCTCCCCAACCCTTCCGGACCCAGGAGAGCCATCAGAGAGGGGGATTTCCCCCCCCAACTCCATTTTTAAAAAGAAGTAACCGCTTGGTTTCTTCTCTTTAATATGGGGCGTGTGTGTGTGTGTGGAGGGGAATACCCTCTCTGCCAGGTCCCCTGGGGTCAGGAGGGTTGGGGAGACAGACTCCTTTGGTCCCCCAACCCTCCCAACCCCAGGGGAGCCAGTAGAGAGGGGGAGCACCCCCCACCCTGTGACATTAAAGGGGAAACTCCGATTAGGAGCTTCAGGTGCCGTTGGGGAGGGGGGGGGCTTTGGTTCCCGCGGCTTGGCAGACATGCTCTCCCAGTGTTTTTTTTTAATTTTTGCGTGCCGGCTTCCTCAGCGTTCTGCGCCCTCATGGCGCGCAGGACGCTGGGGCTTGTAGTTATGGGTTTGTGCTTTGTGTTTGTGCTGCATTTTTTAAAATGGTTTTCTTTTGATTGGCTGCGGCGCGTTTCCGAACGTTCCTTGCGCCGTGCCATGCGAGAGCCTCTCAGCCTGGTTGGCTCTGGCACGGCACGGCACAAGGAATGTTGGGAAATGAAGTTGTTTCCCTTTTTTCGCGTTTGTGGGGCTGTTGCCCCACTGCCTGTTTTCTCAATCCTTTGTTGACCTGCAGACCCAGATCGGCCGTGTGCACGAAGGGTGAGTGCAGGCAGGTAGGGCGAGGCATAGCAACCTATAGCAAGTTCCAACGGTTAACCCTTGGTTTTATAGGTTAAGATTATTATAAACCAAGAGAACTGAATCATATTGGCTCTAATAGACTGGGAGTGCTTCATAGATGGAGTGCTTTTCAATTACTCGAGTGATCTTTGGCTTGCAGATAAGCAAAGCAGAGATAATCCTGCTAAAGGTAAAAGTAAAGGTTTCCCTTGCTCGAAAGCCAGTTGTATATGACTCTAGGTTCAGTGCTCATCTCTGTTTCAAAGCTGAAGAGCCAGCGCTGTCTGCTTCTGCAGACGTTTCCATGGTCATGTGGCAGGCATGACTAGACACCCGAGCACACAAAACACTGTTTACCTTCCCACCGAAGTGGTACCTATTTATCTACTTTCATTTTCTTGCTTTTGAACTGCTAGGTTGGCAGGAGCTGGGACAAGGACAGGAGCTCATTTCATCCTGCAAAAACAACATATACCCTCCATATGCAGGTGGCATAAAGACAGGCAACCATACATGTAAACACACTTTGCATGTGTAGAAGAAATAAACAGGAGTTTGGTCAAATTAATTTCTCTTGCCAGGTGTAAGTTTTCCCTTTGCAATTAGTCTAATAAAATATTTTGCTTTTGTTTTTATTTTGGCAGTGTTTTAGATGATGAGAGCAGCAATCTTCGACAACAAAAGCTTGACAGACAGGTAAGTTTGCAAACCATCCTTCTGCCTCTCCTTTTAAAAATTCATTATGGTAAATGGGGTTTGTTTAACCCATGGATTCTCAACCTGTGGCCCGTGGGCCAAATGTGGTCCACAGTGCCATTTCATGTTGCCCACCACACCTGTAAGTGTCATGTGGTGGAGGAAGGGCAGAATGGCCCCCGAAGCTGTCTGAGGGTGCATGACCCGGCACCCGGTTTAAAAAGGTTGAGAACTCCTGGTTTAACCAAACAATGTTTTACTCTCACTCGCCAAATCTTTTTCTAACAAACACAGTTAATTATTAGATCTTTTTCATAACACATATCAATGTTTAGTTTAATTCTATTGTCTTCCAAGAAGTTTCATTCCAGACTTGTCTGTCTGTCTGTCTTAGCGCCCCATAGTACACTATATTCTCTGAGCAGTTAATAACATAATAATGTAATGACAAAGACATACCTGTCAAGCGCAGCTCCGGAGATTACGGGACCAGCGCAGAACGTTTCTGCGCAGGTCCATTCTATGCGTGAGTAGAAGGCTTTTACGCATCCCCTTCTGCACAGAAACCTTCTACGCATGCGTAAAAGCCTTCTACGCATGCGTAAAAGCCTTCTACACACACGTAGAAAGGACCTGCGTAGAAGGGATGCGCAGTAACTCATTCCCACCCGCTGCCAAATTACGGGTTGGCAGCAGCTCCGGGCGGGAAATGGCAAAAATCGGCGCAAAAATATGGGAAATCTGGCCAATCCGGGTTACTTGACAGGTATGGACAAAGATACTACAATGCTAGTTATACAAACATACAGTGGAACCTCAGTTAACATAATTAATGCTTTCTCTGAGACGTTTCTTACAGTGATAATTAGTTTAACCGAATTTCCCATAGGAATGCATTGAAAACCAAAACATTAACCGAAACACGGTTTCCCATAGGAATGCATTGATAGCCAATTAATCTGTTCTGAAAAAATTCCATAAACTGAGCCACTATTTTCTATGGGTTTCATTTTGTTATGCAATTTTCATGTTAACCGAGTCATTTGTTAACCAAGGTTCCACAAATATAAGGCAATAATAACATCCCCATGATATTATGTCACGTTCCTTAATTTTGGCAAACGACAAATCCAAGAAAGTGGCTTCATTTTGGCAATCCGAAGTTTGATCTGGACATGAAAGAAAGATGTTCCATTCCTTGAACATAATATTACATACCTGAGTGTGTTGAAATGCTCTTCTAATAGGACTTAGTTTGAGTTTTTATAATAACAGTGGCTACTAAGAGAAGGAAATGCCTCCATGCGAACAGAGGAAATATGTAATGTTTGAGCTGCAAATGAACACAGTTTCATCCAAGCAGTTCTTATGACATTCCTATTACTGAAGTTCCAAATGCCTGTTGCTCGCCTACCTTACTTACAGATAAAAAGCTCCCCTTCTCTGCAGATTTCAGTCAAACTGATTATGTGGCTTTTCGGCTACACACCTAATTTATGTACAGTACCATGGCTATATTTCCCCAAAATAGCTACATTTGTGTGTCTACTTGCCATTCAGTTTAGCAAAGCAATCACACTTAGCTTGCTTTGTCACAGAGTAAAAGCTTCAGCTGATGTAAACTGTCTGTAGGTGCCTATCTATACCTATAAATCTGTGCATTAACCGTTGGAATGTGACAAAGGATGTTTAGCCAGGCCCCACTAGCCCTGTCCGAGCCTCCATCCACTCGCCCGACCGGGGTTCGCAGGTAACTGTCGGGTTGAATTTTGCACCAGTGGGGCAGGAGCCCCCTGGATGCAAACAAAAAAAGGGAACTTCAATTCCCAACGTTCCTTGCACCGCGCCACACCAGAGCCAATCAGGCTGAGCGGCGCGAGCAAAAGGAACATTCGGAAACACACCGCGGCCAATCAAAAAGAAGCCGCAGGAAAATAACCGCTGCACAAACTGAAATCGCACACGGCAAACTACAAGCCCCAGCGTCCTGCACACCATGAGCGCACAGAATGCTGAGGAAGCCAGCGTGCGAAAAATAAAAGTAAAAAATGCAGCAAATCACAACAACACAGGCCGCGGTAAGGAAACCCCCCGCCGCCGCTGTCCTTCCTTTCCATGGACCAGGCATCGAGCCTGGCCCATTGAAGGGAAAGAAACACCACCCTCCCGCCGCTGCCTTTCCTTTCCACGGGCCAGGCATCGAGCCCGACCCGTGGAAAAGAAAGACTCCCCGGCCACTGCCTTTCCTTTCCACGGGCCAAGCATTGAGCCCGGTCTGCGGAAAGGAAAGAACCCCCCACCCCAGCCGCTGCCTTTCCTTTCCACAGGCCAGGGATCGAGCCCGGCCCGTGGAAAGGAAAGAACCCCCCCGCCGCTGCCTTTCCTTTCCACGGGCCAGGCATCGAGCCCGCCCCATGAAAAAGAAAGAAAACCCCCCAGCCACTGCCTTTCCTTTCCACGGGCCAGCCATCAAGCCCGGCCCATGGAAAGGAAAGACCTCCCCACCCCCACCCCGGCCCCTGCCTTTCCTTTCCATGGGCCAGGCATCGAGCCTGGCCCATGGAAAGGAAAGACCCCCCCAGCCCCGGCCCTTCCTTTCCACGGGCCAGGCAAGCCCGGCCCGCGGGTAGGAAAAAACCCCTTTAAAAAAACTGCAATCAAAAACATCCAAAACCAAACAAAAACAACCAAAAATAACACCAAAAATATAAAAAATAAACACACACAGAAATAACAAAAAACAAACAGCACCCAGCCAAACACCACAAAAACAACAAAAAAAACACACCAAAACAACACAAAATCCAAACACCACCCCCCAAACACACAAAATAAATAAAACAAGGGAACTTACCAGCAGACATCCTCACTCCACAACGGCCGGAAACGAAATGAATAAAGAAACAGAATACTTACCAGACGAAGCTCCACCCAGAGGCCACGAGAGAAAAAACAGTCAAAATACAAGAAAACACCTTACCAGCACCACCTGCTGGCCACAAAAGTAAAAACAATTCACAAAGACACAACAGGCCCAAACAAAAGGCCCCAACAGTAAAAACAAGTCAACAAAATAACACAACATCACAATTTAACACAAATCAGAAACATATGACAATAAAATAAAATAAAAACTTTTCAAAAATCCTGTGCTGAATTTTAACTAAAATAAAAACCCAAAACATCTAAACACAACTAATCACAGTTTATAACAGCCCGGCAATAAATAAATAAACATATTAAAAATTTCAAATATAGACTAGCCTCTCCTTTACAAACATTAACAAAAATAAATAAATACAAACACTATTTAAAACAGCCCGGCACCGCCGGGAAAAATCTGCTAGTTTCCAGATAAAATCTGTAGTTTTCATCTCTTATCATGCTTTGCATAGCTAAGGAAAAAGTTTAAGATTCCAAGGAGGTGAATCAGCATAGGATATTGGGGGGCAAGTACAACACTCTGGATATCACTTAATGCACTACAGCACTCTGGATATCTAGGTTGCTGTGAATATTCAAAGTGACACACATACACAATTGTTTTGTCCTAATATGAAGATGAGGTACATTCAGCTGGGGAATTAGCCTGATTCAGATGTTTTAAAGGGAGCAAGGACAGCATTGTAGCCTGTAGAAAGTCCTGAGGAGGACTTTCCCTGTCTCCACTGGGAAAGGAACTGTCTGAAGAGGGAAGCTTCTGTTATGGTGAGTCTCTCAACAAAACTGAGGGTCTTGAAAAAAAAACAGCATTCCTGCTGGGTACACATAGAAGTTCCATGTGGAGCAGATTATCTCCCTTTTTGTGTACCCCTTTTCATACAGAGACAGCAACAGGCAGGCAGTGGGTATGGCTAAATTTTTCAGCTGCTCTCACTTTCAAGTCCACCATTTTGGAATGTCTGAAAAGAGCTATAAATTGTCGGCCTGGTGGCTAGGAAGTCCGCTAGGTGACTGAAAAGTGAAATAATAGTAGTTTAATAACTTATCCATAATCATGTTTACACTGGGGCTGTAACACTTCTGTTTGTTTTCTAATCATTTTCTGATATAATCTTAAATTTATCTGATTGTTCTTTCCCCGTCAGTTTCAGGTTCAGTTAATATTTTCATATGCTGTAGTTAAGCTATACTTTAGTGGGATTTGTAGTCTGGGAGAAACACCTCAACTAGAAGGTAACACTATGATAATAGAGTAGACCCATGATAGCGAACCTTGGCACTCCAGATGTTCTTGGACTTCAATTCCCAGAAGCCCAAGCCCCCGTGAATTCACACGAATGGGTTTACTGCGATTCATCTGGCCCACGCTACCCTCGTTGCTCCCGGAAAGGACATGTTTTACTTGTGCTTTTGGGAGCGTTGATGGTGGCACGGGCTGGATGACTCACAGTAAACCCATTTGTGTGGATTCGTGGGGGCTTGGGTTTCTGGGAATTGAAGTCCAAGAACATCTGGAGTGCCAAGGGTCGCCATCACAGGTATGGACTATACTGCCAGTGACTCAATGCTGAGTGTCAGGCGGTGGTTAACGAACCTGACAACCCTGAGGACTAACGGCCTTGGATGCTGAAGTCCACAGGGAAGGGTAATGGTTCCCAAGTGGATTAAATCCCACTTGAATCCATCTTGATGAAGGGCAGCAGCTTCATTAATCCTGGCCTGGGACTGAGGAGGACTTTGTGTGCCAAAACAGCTTAAGACCAGAAGGTTCCTCGCGTTCCTCGTGGAACTGGATCAGTGGTATGAGTGTCATGCTGCAATGCAGAAGGCAGATGAAAGGCCACACATTATATTCGCAGGATATAATATCATCTGGTTCAATATGTCTTATTGAGTAACCCTTTCTGCCCTGAGGTTTTCATATTAGTGTAGCATTTCATCAGAAATGGAGCTTGCTTTACATGTGTCCGTGGTTTTTCTTAGAGAGCTTTGCTAGAGCAGAAGCAAAAGAAAAAACGGCAGGAGCCACTGATGGTTCAGTCCAATGTTGACAGTCGTTCAAGGACACGAAGAATGAAACAATCAGAAGAGCAAGCACCGCTGGTTGAATCTTACCTCAACAGCAACAGCTGCACTATTTATCATGGTATGTACCAATATATTGCAAAATGGTGTGTGTGTGTGTATTTGATGTGGATTGAGAATATCTTGTTAAAAGATGATTTACCAAAATTCAGAGTATCATTTGGAATTAGCCCTATAAATTCAGTTCTCCCTCCACCCAAAAAAATACCCACACCATAAAATGTAAGAGAGATGTAAGAACCAAAAATAGTATCAAATATTTTTAAAGCCGTTCTGAGATAAGATTGAAAGGGCTACTGAAAGAAGACTGAAAGAATGTCTAAAACGTGAGAAATTGTATGTTTTAGTCACCATTTTAATCTTATTTTAACAGTTCATCAAAGAGTTTTTGTAGTTGTTTTTCTCCCATTGAAATGTTGGCAGCAGATGACTTTCACTCGGGATTGGTAGAACTTCTAAGAAGACCTATTACAAGAGTTACAGTTTAGCAAATTTGCTTCATTTTGAAACATGGAGCGGGGAGACCGTGAGAGAGGGCTCTGGACTTCAAGCTCCTATACTTTCTCTCCTCAGGCTTCAGGGCAATTATAGACTCCTGCCACTCCTTACAATTCTGCCCAGGAACCTTTTACATTCTGCTTGAATCACTCCCCTTATCTCCCTCCTGGCTCTCCACTCTCGATTCAAGGACAAGCCATAGGAGAATTTGCAGTTGTATGAAAAACAGATGTAAGCAGAAACAGGTAGTGTAAGGATCCCACACCCAACTTGGACTCAACACTTCCAATTGTCTTTTCAGAAGAGACCTTGTGTGGACTCTCCTGTTTTATTGGAATAAAGAATAAATTACAGTCCATAAAGCCAATCCAGAGCATAGCCATAGCGAAAAGCAAAACTTGATTTAAAATTAAAATAAAGCTTCCCATGGTAGGGGAAAACCTATTCAAGTTTCTAGTAAACTAGTCTAGACGCAAAGCCTACTCAACACTTTGTCTAATAAAATAAGAAACACGATAGTTTCTAAAAGTAGCTTCTCCAAGCTATCAGAATATCTTCAAAGTCTGAAGATAACCAGAAAATTGGCAAAGTGTGAAAGCCAGAATATTTCTAAGGATTCAGCCTTCAAATCCAGACTAAGTCCAATGACTAGCCTGCCTCCCTTCTGATAAATTTCAAAGAGTCGACCGGTTCTGGCTTCATCTTCTTCAGAAGTCTATTGTTGTTCCATACATCAAAGGCTCTCGCTGAATCCAAAGTATTCCCCCAAAGATCTCTCTAACTGGGCTAAATAAGAACATAAGAACATAAGAGCAGCCTTGCTGGAACAGGCCACAGCCCATCCAGTCCAGCATTCTGTCTCACACAGTGGCTCACCATTTCCTTCAGGGTATTCCCAAGCAGATGCCTTCACCTGCTTAGGATTCCCTGGAAATGATATTGAGAGATATCCTGCCTATCTCTCCAACCCGGAGGTTGTCCTTAAGTATCCATAATTATAGCCATTGATACTCTTGTCCTCCATGAACTTGTCTAATCCTTTCTTAAAGCTGTCAAGACTGACAGCTGTCACCACTTCTTCTGGCAGGGAGTTCCATAGACCAGTAATCCTCTGGGTGAAAAAGTACTTTCTCTTATTTGTTTGAGAACTAGTACCCAAAAGTTTCATGGAGTGTCCCCTAGTTCTAGTGTTATGTGATAGGGAAAACAGTTTTTCCTTATCTACTTTGTCCACACCGTACATGATTTTATAAACTTCAATCAGGTCACCTCTTAGACGTCGTTGTTCAAGAGTGAAGAGGCCCAACCGTTGCAGCCTCAGATGGTAAGGAAGGTGTTCCAGTCCCCTAATCATTCTGGTTGCCCTCCTCTGCACTTTTTCCAGCTCCATAATATCCTTCTGGAGGTATGGCGACCAGAACTGTACACAGTATTCCAGATGGGGCCTCACCATAGATTTATAAAGAGGCAAAATGACACTTGCTGACTTATTTTCTATACCCTTCCTAATGATCCCTAGCATTGAGTTTGCTTTTTTCACTGCTGAGGCACACTGGGTTGACACCTTCATTGACCAGGACACCAAGGTCCCTTTCCTGGTTTGTCGCAGAGAGTTCAGACCCCATCAGTTTATAAGTGTAATTGGGGTTCTTTGCCCCAACATGCATCACTCTGCACTTACTAATGTTGAAGCTCATTTGCCACTGTTTTGCCCACTCCCCCAGTGTCGAGAGATCCCTCTGGAGCTCCTCACAATCTCTCACAGTTTTCACTACCCTGTATAATTTAGTGTCATCAGCAAATTTGGCTACCTTGCTTTTTACTCCTACTTCTAGATCATTTATGAAGAGGTTGAAAAGCAGGGGTCCCAGTACTGAACCTTGGGGGACCCCACTCTTTACTTCCCTCCACTTGGAGAAGTGTCCATTTAGTGCTACCCTCTGTTTCCTGTCCCTTAGCCAGTTGCTGATCCAGGACAAGACCTGTCCCTTTATTCCATGACTGGTAAGTTTATTCAAGAGCCTTTGGTGTGGGACCTTGTCAAAAGCCTTCTGAAAGTCCAGATAAACAATGTCAACTGGATCCCCCTTATCCACATGCTTGTTGACACTCTCAAAAAATTCCAACAGATTAGTGAGGCATGATTTGCCCTTGCAAAAGCCATGTTGGCTTTCCTTTAGCAGTGCCTTCTCTTCTATGTGCCTATTAATTCTATCTTTTAGGATGGTTTCCATCACTTTACCTGGGACACATGTCAAACTGACAGGTCGGTAATTTCCTGGATCACCCCTGGATCCTTTTTTGAAAATGGGTGTTACATTCGCTACCTTCCAGTCATCAGGCACAAAGCCTGATTTGAGGGAAAGATTATATATTTTGGCTAGGAGATCAGCAATTTCATCTTTAAGTTCCCTGAGAACTCGTGGATGGATGCCATCTGGTCCTGGTGATTTGTTAGTGTTTAGTTTAACAAGACATGCAAGGACCTCCTCCCTGGTTATTTCTATCTGGCTTAATTCTTCGGTTTCCCTCCCTACGAAGATAGGCTCTGTTTTGGGCATGTGTCCTCTGTCTTCTTCAGTGAATACTGAAGCAAAGAATTCATTGAGTCTCTCTGCAATCTCTGTTTCCTCTTTAATAACCCCTTGCCTTCCATTGTCATCTAATGGTCCGATGGCCTTCCTAGTTGGGTTCTTACTTCTAATGTACTTAAAGAAGTCTTTGTTATTTCTCTGAGTATTTTTAGCTATACGCTCCTCAAAGTCTTGCTTTGCTTTCCTGATTGTTGCCTTGCATTTGTTCTGCCAGAATTTATGTTGCTGCCTGCTGTCCTCATTCGGACAAGCCTTCCATCTTCTAAATGAGCTTTTCTTGCTCTTGATCACTTCCCAAACAGCTCCTGTAAGCCACATTAGAGTCCTCTTGGACCTGGCAGTGCCCTTTTTCCTTTTGGGTATGCATTCCAATTGAGCCTCTGTTATTGTTTTTGTAAACAGCCTCCATGCCTCTTGGAGTGTTTGGACTCTCTCAATTTTCCCTTTCAGCTTCTTTTTTACTAGTTTCCTCATCTTTGGGAAATTTCCTTTTTGAAAATTTAAGGTCTCTGTGTTAGATTTTATCAGTGACTTGCGGTCTATGATCAAGTTAAACATAATTGAGTTGTGTTCACTGTTCCCTATTGGATCAGTCACATTAACATCTTGCACCAGATCCTGAGTATTACTCAGGATCAAGTCAAGGATTCTTGTACCTCTAGTTGGGTCTTCAACCATCTGTCCCAGGGAACAATCATTTAGCATATCTAGGAACTTTATCTCTTTATCATGTGCTGAACAACAGTTCACCCAGTCTATGTGAGGGTAATTGAAGTCCCCCATTATAACCAGGCTTCCCTTCTTGGATGCCTCCTTTACAACATTCTCCAACTGCCAGTCTCCCTCAAGAGTTTGGGTCGGAGGCCGATAGTATATGCCTACTGTTAGACCATCCTTGTGGCCTGGTACTCTTACCCACAGAGCTTCTAATGGTGACTCCAAATCACCTAGATATTCCAATTCATACGATTTTATCACTTCTTTGACATACAAGGCTACACCACCTCCTGTTTGCCCCTTCCTATCCTTCCTGTATAGTTTGTAGCCTGGGATAACTGTATCCCATTGGTTATCATCCGTCCACCAGGTTTCAGTGATACCAATAATATCAATATTCTTATCTATTGCTAAGTATTCCAGCTCCCCTATTTTGTTCCGGAGGCTTCTGGCATTTGTATACAAGCATTTATATATGCTTTTCTGACACAGTCTTTTGTGTCCAGTTGCATTGTTAGACTGCTTCTTGCATCCTTCTGCTAGAATGCTAGTGACTAGCTCCTCGCTCTGCTCAGTAATTTTTGCATCCTCCTCACTACTCAAGTACACACTTTCCCGAACCGGATGCTGCCCAGCTCCTGTCGGCTTTCCCCCAGTTATCAGTTTAAAAGCTGCTCTGCAGCCTTTTTGAGGTTGAGTGCCAGCAATCTGGTCCCATCATGGTTCAAATGCAACCCATCCCTCCTGAACAGATTTGGCTTGTCCCAAAATGTTCTCCAGTTCCTGACAAATCTGAAACCCTCCTCTCGACACCACCGCCTCATCCACACATTGAGGCTTCTGAGCTCTGCCTGCCTGGTAGGTCCTGCGCGAGGGACAGGCAGCACTTCTGAAAATGCTACCTTGGAAGTCCGGGACTTCAATCTTCTTCCTAACAACCTGAATTTGGCTTCCAGGACAGACCGCTTGGCCTTCCCAACATCATTGGTACCAACGTGTATCATGACAACTGGCTCATCCCCAGTTCTCTCTAACAATCTATCTAGATTTCTTGTGATGTCTGCAACTTTTGCACCTGGCAGGCAAGTCACCATACGGTTATCATGTGCATCACAAATCCATTTCTCTGTATTTCTAATTATTGAATCGCCTAGTACAAGGAGCCTCTCTCCTGCAATCTGTTCATCTACATGCACCTCATCAACCATATTAAGGGAGAGAAACTCAGTTTGTTCCTGTTGTTTATCTTCCTGGATCTCATCAAGTGTGATGAAGGAGAGATCATCAGGTGGAACCAGTTGTTCCTCTGTGTGTTCCTCATCAGGTGTGATGAGGGAAAGAGCCTCAAATTTATTCTGCAATTTCAGACTCTCAGAGTGATCCCCTACTCTCCTCCTCCTTTGAGTCACATTCCTCCAAATATCTCCCTCCTGAGTTAGTGAAGGGCCTTCTCCCTCAGAACTGTGCCCTGTCTCTTCTTTGTCCAGCATAGTCTGCTCCGCTCTGTCCAAGAACAGCTCAAGCTCCTTAATTTGTTGATGGTTAGATATGCGGGCCTCTAGCTGCTGGACCTTCTCTTCTAGTAGTGCAACCAGCTTGCACTTGCTGCAAGTGTAGTTCTCCATATGCTTTGGCAAGAACACAAACATGGCACAAGTATTGCAGGTAACTACAACTGTTCCCTCAGAATCCATTTTAACAAGTGCAGTATTCTGGGCCTCAAAAATGTACACGTTTACTACCTTTCTACCTAGTAAGACTATATTGTTCCTTTGCTACTAGTTTGCAATCTCGCGCGCCATTAGGCGCGCAGGCCTCTAAAGCAGCTCTACTCTGACTGCAAAACTTACCAGTGCTCACTTCCTTTGTTTGGCTCTCCTCAGCAGCAGCTCTGCTTAAGAGCACATGCAGAGTCAAAAGGGCTGACCCTGAAAGAGCTCAGAGCTTTTAAAGGCTGGTGTGGCTCCGCCCCTATGAGTCACAGTTCAGGGGAGGGCCTGGTGTGGCTCTGCCCCCTGCTTCTGGAAGCTTCTAACTGCTTCCTCTGTTTGAACAGAGGTGGCTCTCAGCAGTTTAAATTATCAATTTAAATTTGTGGAGGCCTCTAAAGCAGCTCTACTCCAACTGCAAAACTTACCAGTGCTCACCTCCTTTGTTTGGCTCTCCTCAGCAGCAGCTCTGCTTAAGAGCACATGCAGAGTCAAAAGGGCTGACCCTGAAAGAGCTCAGAGCTTTTAAAGGCTGGTGTGGCTCCGCCCCTATGAGTCACAGTTCAGGGGAGGGCCTGGTGTGGCTCTGCCCCCTGCTTCTGGAAGCTTCTAACTGCTTCCTCTGTTTGAACAGAGGTGGCTCTCAGCAGTTTAAATTATCAATTTAAATTTGTGGAGGCCTCTAAAGCAGCTCTACTCCAACTGCAAAACTTACCAGTGCTCACTTCCTTTGTTTGGCTCTCCTCAGCAGCAGCTCTGCTTAAGAGCACATGCAGAGTCAAAAGGGCTGACCCTGAAAGAGCTCAGAGCTTTTAAAGGCTGGTGTGGCTCCGCCCCTATGAGTCACAGTTCAGGGGAGGGCCTGGTGTGGCTCTGCCCCCTGCTTCTGGAAGCTTCTAACTGCTTCCTCTGTTTGAACAGAGGTGGCTCTCAGCAGTTTAAATTATCAATTTAAATTTGTGGAGACCTCTAAAGCAGCTCTACTCCAACTGCAAAACTTACCAGTGCTCACTTCCTTTGTTTGGCTCTCCTCAGCAGCAGCTCTGCTTAAGAGCACATGCAGAGTCAAAAGGGCTGACCCTGAAAGAGCTCAGAGCTTTTAAAGGCTGGTGTGGCTCTGCCCCTATGAGTCACAGTTCAGGGGAGGGCCTGGTGTGGCTCTGCCCCCTGCTTCTGGAAGCTTCTAACTGCTTCCTCTGTTTGAACAGAGGTGGCTCTCAGCAGTTTAAATTATCAATTTAAATTTGTGGAGGCCTCTAAAGCAGCTCTACTCCAACTGCAAAACTTACCAGTGCTCACTTCCTTTGTTTGGCTCTCCTCAGCAGCAGCTCTGCTTAAGAGCACATGCAGAGTCAAAAGGGCTGACCCTGAAAGAGCTCAGAGCTTTTAAATCTGCTCCTTTTATTCCCAAAAGTGGCTCACTCCCCACCTGAGGTGTTGGATCTGGGCCGCGAAGCGGGTTGCGCAAGCTGAATCGGAACCGCAAAGCGGCTGTTGGGTCCCGGAGGAGAACGGTCAAGCAATGAGACACGAGGCAAGATGGAGCAAAGACCAGTGATTTAATGAAGACCAATCATCAGTATTTATCATGTTTTAGGCTGCATGTAATCGCATTGCGATACTGCAGGTTTCACACATGTTTACACAAGTTAATTGGGGAAGTCTACAGGGGAAGTTAATTAACCAACTTAATTAACGGCAGAGGAAATACATTGTTCCGTGTTATCCGGGGTAAACAAGTGACTAGTATTGGCTCTAAGGCTTAAGGTAATCCGCAGGTGCAAGATTGCCTATTACACACCTAGCGAGTTAGTCATTAGCTCTCTATTGTTCAAGCTGCTTGTCAGATCAGCTATTGATGAATTAAACTCTATCTAATATTCCGCTCCCCCAATTTCTGTCCCCTCAGGAACCCCTGGTAACGATGTGATCACCCTTTACCGGGGTTCTGTCAGGGCCAGTTATGCCAATTGTGTGCGTGGATCCCACACTGAGGAATGTCAGGTGTCCTTGAGCTAGATCAAGAGATAAGATTTCTGTTATCTCTGTAAAATCTCCCAAGGTCGCGTTACCAGGATCAGACCTTATTCCTGGCAAGGTGCCAAAGTTTTTGCCTCCCCCTTTTCTCTGGGTGATTGATCTCTTCAACTTCAAAGTGTATGAACTTGCCCTGAGGCTTCTTATGGGTCATCCTTCCCTTAATAACAAATGTGGCTGCTATGGGCACTCATCCCGGTGACGTAATGTCTCACAGGGAAATCTCCATTTAAAGAGGTATGGAAAAGTTTCTTTTCTCTGGATGAGAAGCTGCTGTGTTTGACTGAACCACGATGGCACGTTCTGGTGAGCTTATTCTCATAATTAAAGCTTCCAAATCTATGACAAACACTATAGGTAACAGTGAGATTGTTTTGCTGTCAGTAATGAACTTATAGTGGTTTTCAGGCAAAAAACTAAAACCAGCATTTTCCCAAGAAAAAATAGAAGAGACAAGTTGTCAACAAAATCTACAATACTTTTTCATGGTAGGTAATGAGTTGATTGCATGTAAAATTTGCAGATTTTGCTATTCTTTCATGATAGATAACTTCCTTTCTTCGCATTTCCATTTTAAAAAAAATACCACCAAGGGCTGAATTTTAACTTGAAATTGTATTTTTTTTTGTATACATGGCTAATTGTTCTCTACATTTAAACCTAGGCCAGGGGTTTCCAACCTACAGCCCGTGGGCCAGACTTGGCCCACAATGCCAATACAACTGGCCTGTCACCATCTCCCCTACACCAAGAAGTAGAAGCGGGTGCATTTACGTCAGCCATAAAATGTGCCCGCACAAGTGCAAATACTGTAAATGCACCTGCTTCTGGGGTATGTGGTCTGGCCCGCTCAGCTGGTCCAAGTGCATAGTCAGGTCCGCAGCACAAAAAGGTTGGCCGCCCCTGATCTAGGCAAACAGCAGAATGATGAACTCTCAATCAACATTTGTGGAACTGCAAGAAAATACACTTCAAATTATCTTGGAAATGTTGGTGTTTAGTTCCTTGTTCATTAATTTATTCTGATGTTACCCTAGTTATTTTAATCACTTGCTAGTGTAATTATTTGCTCGAAATGCATAAAAAAACCCTGAGACCACAGTTTTCCAAGAACCTGTTTGTAAATATTGAAAGTCTTACCAAGCTTGTTTTTAACTATCTCTTCAAATGGTTTATCACCCTGTAGAAATATTTCATGAGGAGCATCATTTTTGTCAACCTTGCCCCAAGTCTAGCTGGCAACAACACACACATGTAATGGACTTGTGCAGTGGCTCTTCTGCTGTTGGCTCCTCTTGACATATTTGGGTGCATGATTAATTAAGTGCTCAAATTTGGAATCATTTCATCATTGGGTGTGCAACAAACATGCCAGGGGAAGGAAGGCATATGTGACTGCACAAGAAAACAGGATTCTGCTGATAAGTAAAGGTAAATGTCTCCCTTGCTCAAAAGCCAGTCGTATCTGACTCTAGGGTTCAGTGCTCATCTTTGTTTATAGCCAAATATCCAGTGCTGTCTGCATCTGCAGACGTTTCCGTTGACATGTGGCAGGCATGACATGGAATGCTGTTTACCTTCCCACCAAAGTGATACCTATTTATCTACTTGCAATTTCTTGCTTTCAAAACACTAGGATGGCAAGAGCTGGGACAGAGACTGGAGCTCCCTCTGTCATGCAGTACTCGCGTCTTGAAATGCTGACCCGCTGACTTTCCAGTCATCTTAACCACTAAGCCACCATAGACTCTTATGATCTCTTTCAACCTTTGCATTTTAAAAATCACAGCAGTGAGAAAACTATAAACAATGTTTGCCATTTTAATGACATACTAGCAGATTTTGCCCGGCGGTGCCGGGCTGTTTTAAATGGTTTTGGAAGGTTTTTTTTCTTAATGTTGGTAAAGAGCTGGGCTGTTTTAAATTGTGTTGTAAGGGATAATTCTTTTTGGTAATTTATGTAAAAAAAGAGGTGTGTTGGTGGTTAGGGGTGGTTTTGGGTGTACACAACCACCACTACCCATACAATACCACTCCAACCACCAACACACACATTAAAAATTCCTGGCAAGGCAGGAGTGGTGTGTGTGTGTGTGTGTGTGTGTGTGTGTGTGTGTGTGTGTGTGTGTGTGTGTGTGTGTGTGCATTGTCCCCCCAACCCTTCCAGAGCCAGGGGACCCTGCAGAGAGGGGATTCCCTCCCCCCACAGGACACCCCGTTATTAAAGAGAAGAAACCAAGCTCTTTCTTCTCTTTTAAAACAGAGTGTTTGGGAGGGGGGTGTATTCGATCTCCTCTTCCTGGTCCACTGGGTTTGGTAGGGTTGGGGTACAAAAGGGGTCTGTCCCCCCAACCCTTCTAGAGCCAGGGGACCCAGCAGAGAAGGGATCGTTTCCCCCCCAAAAAAACAAACAAACAAACAAACAACACTCCGTTTTTAAAGAGAAGAAACCAAGTGGTTTCTTCTCTTTTAAAATGGAGTGTGTGCGTGGGTGTGGGTGTGTGTGGGGGTGTATTCGATCTCCTCTCCCTGGTCCCCTGGGTTTGGTAGGGTTGGGGTGACAAAAGGGGTCTGTCCCCCCAACCCTTCTGGACCCAGCACCTTTCATTGCCTCCCTCACCCACCCCCTAACCCTTACCTAACACTTATCTTTTCCTGGCTCCCTCCAGCTGCGTCTTTCAAAGTCTTTCCCTCTGGCTCCCACCATTTTGTTTTTTTTAAGTCAGCGCGCGTTCCCAGCCTCCTCTGTGCTCGTATCCCTCAGCCTGATTGGCTGAGGGGTTGCACAGTGCAAAGGATTCTGGGAATTGAAGTCCTTTTTCTTTGTTCACGTTCGGGGGACTCCTGCCCCACTGCCACATTTCTCAACCCGACAGTTACCTGCGAACCCGGTTCGGGTGAGTGCAGGGAGGCTCGGTCGGGGCTAGTGGGGCCTGGTGCAACATCCTTTGTCACATTCCAACGGTTAACACACAGATTTATAGGTATAGATTGCCGGCAATGTCTCCTGGTTTTGCCCCATTGCTGGGCGAGGTTTCTTACTAATCAAGATGTTTGGCTGTAACTTGGCCTAACAAAGCCTCAAAGTCTTCTAATTTAGGCATTTCTTTCAGATGCAGCATGTGCAGGTATTTGCAAGGAATGGGGAATTTCAGTCTTTGTAGTTCAGAAAATCTTAAAATCACATCCATAATAGTTTGTGTGAAAGAGAGAATTTACACAGATGTCACAGCGTTCCATGCGCTCCAGTGTCTAGTCATGCCTGCCACATGACCACAGAAATGTCTGCAGAAGCAGACAGCACTGGCTCTTTGGCTATGAAACAGAGATGAGCACTGAACCCTAGAGTTGGATACGACTGACTTTCGAGCAAGGTTGACCTTTACCTAGTGTGATACAAGGGGTTGATTAGTGACATTCTCTCTTTTTCACAACTATAAATCTGTGGAAATCCTGTCCCTTTTTTCACATGATTTCATCTTTTTGAAAAACCAGTTTTATAATATAATACTTTACATTTTTCACAAGTTCAGTCAACATTTCTATTTTGAGGTTCAGTTTTTCTTTGCTGATACATATTTTGAAAACAAGTTTGATATACATATGAGGGGATAGATTCTTCCCATAGTTTACTTTGAGCCATATATAACAATTTTCTGCTAATTGGCAAGCTGTCAAGAATTGTTTAATTAATATCTGCATTTGTGCATATTATATTGATGTGTTGATTAATCCTGTTAATATTTGTTAATATGTTTATGATTATTTTAGAGTTCTTAACATGTAATATATGGGACAGAGTTTTTAATTTGCACTTCAGAATGTTATTTCCTTTTAATTAACTTGAATTAAAAAGATAGATTAATAACGACTGAAAGTTGCATTGGAAGAGTAAAACAACTTAGTCTTTTAATAATTCTTAAAAGGGAAAAAAGAAAGGTCTTTTTGGTGCTCTCTTGTACAGGCTTTCTGATTGGTATTTGGTGCAAAATGTAAGGAAAATTATTCTTTGTCAAGCAAATCATTAGTATCTAATTTTAGGTTGATTTTTTAAATACATGGTATCTTATCATACAGGTACTAGAACAGAAAGTCATGTTAAAGCACACAACCCATGCTTCTCTGATTATAAATCCCATGAGTAAAAAATAAAATAAAATAAAATAAAATAAAATAAAATAAAATAAAATAATAATAATAATAATAATAATAATAATAATAATAATAATAATAATAATAATAATAATAATAATAATAATAATAATAATAATAATAATAATAATAATAATAAATTCATGTCAGAAATTATTCTGGGTTGAAAGGATTTTTGCTGGTGAAACTAAGATATATAAAATAAAATAAAACACAGAAAATAATTTCAGCTCATGGTTTTGCAGAGAAAGAACCTCTGTGCCAGTCATAGCCAGCAGAAGAAATTTCAGAAAAATAAAAGTGGATAAAAGCGAAATCTTGTTGTAAAGGAAATAGAAGCAAAACAATGAAAACTGTTCTAATGCAAACTAATAAAACCATTTAAACTGGATTACCTGAAAACATAGGAGTTGATGCCAGGCAGGCCTTAATCAGCATTCACAGCCAGGATGTTATAACAAAAGAGATCCTGTGATCAGTCACCATCTCCTTCGTTCTGGAGGGGGCAGATTCATGGTATGCTTATTCTAGAACAGGGATCCTAAACCCATGGCCTGCAGGCCAGTTCCAGCCTGTGGCACTAAATCATCCAGCCCGCACCCTTGCCCTTACTCCAGCCACGGTCCCGGCTCTGCTGCCACCTTAATTCTTGTCTCCTCTGCTTGGCTTGGTGTATCCCTAATGACGCTCCATAGCAGGGCAGATGTTGTAAGCCTTACAACAAGCAAAGTAGACAATGATTGAGGCAGAGGCAGCGGAAGCGGAAGCAATCGCATTTCCAGTGGCCATGGGGGCGTTTCCTTCACCCATGTAACACAGCTCCTCCAGGCAGAGGAGTGAGGGGGGGTGGCTTTTGGGGTGTGTTGTGGACTCGAGGTGGCCGGCGGTGATAGTGGTGGAGGCGGTGGTAGGGGGACCACCAGTCCGGCCCCTCAACAGTTTGAGGGAGCATGACCCATCCCCCGGCTTTAAAAGGTTGAGGACCCCTGTTCTAGAACATAACAGCTGCATACAACAGTTACTCTTTATAAAGCATCACAGCTGATCGCAGGATCATTCTGGAGGGGGCAAGTTAAGCTGTACTTAACTGTATCTCCCATATTTAAATGTTTGTGGGTTTGGCAAGTTCTCCAACATTGCTCCCATTAACATTCCATAGTAAAATTAAAGGTAAAAGTCATATCTGACTCTAGTATATGGTACACATCTTCATTTACAGCCGAAGAGCCAGCGCTGTCTGCATCTGCAGATATTTCCATGGTCATGAGGCTGGCATCACTAGACAACAAAGTGCACGAAACACTGTTACCTTTCCTGTCAAAGTGGTACCTATTTATCTACTTGCAATTTCTTGCTTTTGAACTGCTAGGTTGGCAGGAGATGGGACAGATGACGGGAGCTCACTCGGTCACACAAAACTCAGGTCTTGAACTGCTGACCTGCCAACCTTCCAGGCATCAAGTTCCACATCTTAACTCCTAAGCCACTGCAGTTCTTCTAATATTCCATACTTCACTTCAAATCTGTCTCCTCATCACTGTTATTAGCCTCCATTAATAGAGTATAGAACTTCATTTTGTTGACCAAATTATTAGTTTCCTTGTAGCTTGCATAAATCTACAAACTCAGGGCTGTAGCAGCCAAAGTGACTGCAAAGAGTACTTGTTATATAACTAACATTGCACAGCTTGTTATGAGACTAACATACACCAACATAGGCAAAAACAGCATAGAGCTTGGTGGCATCTTAAAGGCAACAAATTGTACTTAAATTGTACTTTCATCCTGCAGCCTGCCATCCCAGTAATAACACAAGTATTCAGCTTCATCCGTTGTTGAAATAAATTAAATAACATTTCCTACCTCACAATGTCCAGGGCAATATGCTTTAAAAACAACAACAACAACGTTTGAACTGTATTTATGAGCCATATTGTCAGCAAGACCAGTCAACATTTGTTCTGAACAAATAAATGTATTGTTTTAATTGTACGTTTTATCCAAGCACTAAGATTCATTAAGACAAATCAACTGGTTGCTGGGTATGTTTTTTAACGTTATAATAATGCAAGTGTTAGTTTAAAATCAGAAAACATTGTGCCTCTACAACTGTGGTGTTGTGGTCTTGCTATTTTTTGGGTGTGCATGTAGCACATTCATGTAAGAATCTGAAAGGCATTTCCAGTATTATTGCTGTACTGTTTCCAGTTAGGTTCAGGCAGAAAGGTGGTTATTATTTTTGTGTACCTGTGATCATACTGGTTTTCTCATGTAATAATGAATATCTTCTATGAGGGAGCTGTGGCTCCTTACATGAACAGGAAATTGATTCCTTATATTATTCTTAAATTCACTTTATTTTTTAGATACTTTGAATGGACTGATAAATGTCTTTTTTGTTTTGTTTTGCTTGAGTTAGATATAGCTTTCTTTCTAAGTGGGTAGTATTAATTTCTAACCAATAATTTATTATTCCATTTTGAATTTTAATTCTGCCTTGGCATGCTTCATGAAATGCTGTATATGTTTACTCATTCCCAGAAGAGTGTGCATTTAATTTCAGCCTTTATATAGCTTTTTTTAAGGATGTATTTTTCTTTTACCACCAATTTAGTTTTTAATTTCTGATACTGATTATGTGGCTAGCAACACACCTGTTGCTTTCTGATAACTAGAATATGGATTATCCTGAAATGGGTTGTTTAGGTTGTAATTTACAAAATTACGTATATGTATTTAAATCTAAGTGCTGACGACAATTAAGAACATTCCTCTCTTTTAGAATAAATTCATTTTAATGAAGTTCACAGTGATATATGTTTTCAGCTTCTGATTAATGCTAATTAGGGAACAAATTTATGCTGTAATAGAAAGTCAAGTGACAGAGTATTGCAAAACATTTTTGCATTTCTTAAAATGAGGAGTATAGCAATACGTGCAAGCTAGTCAACACTTCAGGCACACATTTTATTAATACACAGATTTTGACAAGGATTTGTTAAAGGTCAACCCTAATGACAAAGTAGAGAGAGCATATGAGCACATATAATCCTGTTTTATACGATCACATCCAGGACTTAACAAGCTAGTAAGCATGACCATGAAAAATGCTTGGTAGGATCTGCATGCAAAATGATGTATCTCAGTAGTCTGACATTGTTTGAAAAATACTGCAAGACAGACTAGGCATGGAACATTTGAAAGAAGACAGAGGAAATGGGTGGGATTGGCTAAACTCCATGGGAGCTGCAAGGGGCTAGGGGACTCATAGATATTTGTGAAAGAATAATGGTTTTATATAAGGTGCTAGATCTGAGTGAGAAACAAACTTTCCTATGCAAAAAGCACAGTAAAGATTTATGCTCTACTCAAAAAACAAAGTTATACCTGACATTTGAATGCCATATTGTGCAGAGCCTAAGAAGCAGAGTGATTACTAATCTAATGATCCCTTGCAGCTCCCATAGAATTTACTAACTCCTACCTATTTTCTCAGTTTTATTGACAGGAACATATGGCTGTTAGAGCCTTCATCCTCTACTTGTGAGTAATTGAAAACTCCTATGAGAATTTTTATTTCTTGGATAAACCTCCAGAATTCTGACTGAGGGCTGAAGTCCAAGAAATAATAATTAAAAAAAACCCAATTGTTTTATAGATTAATTTGTAACACAGGTACATTGGTCCCAATCCTGTTATGTAGTTAGAAAAAAGCTTTACTTGTAGTGGTGAATTTCCATTCAACTCAGTATGCACAGGTAAGGCCTATAGAAATTTCTTAATTTACAGCAATTCACTGCTAAAAGTTACAAATTTTGCATAAGTGCATTGTAATATTTCAGCCACTGAGTTTAATGGAGCATATTCCTAGGAAATGTTTCATAGGAATTCAGTATTTCAGCATCCATTTCAACATTGGAGCTTCAGCACTTCATTAAACATTATTATATGAAATAAGCATTTAATGTAAACTCAAAGGCGATTAAAGAATCACATGGCAACCAGTCCTAGAAAAGAACTAGTATATTTGAGACCACTTTTGTTTGTTTGTAAAGTTGTAGAACTGCAAAATTAAATGGTAATTTTTAACAGGAGGAATTTAAGGAATTTTCCCTCCTTGATAAAGATGATGAGGAATCATGGATTTTTCAGGGCATTGTGTGAGCAGCACATGACTGTTGGCTTCATAGTGATGATTTGTTGCTGAAATTTAGGTGCACGTGTTTCAAATAAGTAAACTTGAATAGACTATGAAACTACAGTTATTTTAATTCAATCTAGAGGTCTATGCTATTTCAGTGACAAGAATGATAGTCTTTTGCAGCTACATAGGAGAAACCTCTCCTGAAATTAATGAAGTCTGCTTTATGGGTAAACATTCATAGGGTTTGCCAGCAAACAGCTGAACATGTTCTTTTATGGTAAAGGTAAAGGTCTCCCTTGTTCAAAAGCCAGTAATATCTGACTCTAGGGTGCGGCACTCATTTTCTCTTACAGCCAAAGAGCCAGTGCTATCTGCCTCTCCAGATGTTTCTTAGGTCATGTGGCAGGCATGACTAGATATCGGAGCCAGGGCCGCCATCAGGGGGGGAACATCAGGACTCCCATCCCGGGTCTGGAGATGATGGGGGCCCAGCGGCGTCGGGAAACCACTGATGTGTGCGTGCGCAAACAAACCACGCATGTGCAGAAAATCACAGGGGCATGGTGGTGCTGGGAAACCACTGATGTACGCATGTACAAACAAACCACACATGTGCAGAAAACCACAGGGGTGTGGCCAAAATGGGGGGGGGGGGCGTACCGGGCCTGGAAATTTCTGATGTCAGCCCTGACCGGAGCACACAGAGCACTGTTACCTTTCCCTCCAAAGCCATAGCTATTTTTATCTACTTACAATTTCTTGCTTTCGAACTGCTAGGTTGGCAGGAGCTGGGAAAGACAACGGGAGCTCCCTCGGTTGTGCAGAAATTTTTGTCTTGAACTGCTGACGTGCTGACCTGGTCATCAAGCTCAGTGTCTTAAGCACCCTATCTTAAATTTTTTTTCTCCTTCTTGTCCATTTATAAAACATATACGCAAAATATAATAGAGGAACAAGGAGAAGACACAGGCAAAAATAATAGACTAATAGTAGGCATAGCATTTTATCATTTTGAGTGGTAAGGTGGCCACATGGTCACCAGCAAGTGCAGTAAGAATGTCTTATCTTTGGAGTTGATAGCCTTGGCTTCAGTTAATATTGAATGAAAAATTTCACAAATACTTAATGCATATGCATTTTCCAGTTGCATTATTAGAACTTGCCACTAGAAGGAACCAGAAATTGCATTGTATATAGCAGTGATGGCTAACCATTTAGAGACTGAGTGCCCAAACTCAACAGGCTGCCATCCGTACAGCAGAAGGGTGGGGTGAAGTCTGTACTGGGGGAGGGAGGAAGCACTCTCATTGGACTGCTGAGCCGAGGGATGAGGTGAACTCTGTGCTGGGGCAACGGCATGCATGCCTGCAGAGAGGGCTCTGAATGCCCCCTCTGGCAGGGGGGCCATAGGTTCACCACCACTGGTATATAGGGTTTGCTACTATCTGCATTTTTCAGCAACTGGGGTGTGTGTGTCTTGGAACCAATCCCCTGAAGATATGGTGGGCCTCCTATATATTTATTTGTAAGAATTTCAGCACAGCTTGTGTACCTACAGATAAATTAGTTGTCTTGCAGCTAAATCCTACTGCTTGCAGTTTAAAGTAGCAGTTTTGATTTTGACAAGAGATCCTACGGAGCCTCACCTGAAATTATTAGGACTGTTGCAGGAATAGTAATATCTTTTTATTATGCCTTTTTTGGGCATGAGCTGTGTCAGTAGCAGTGCCCGGTTCTCTGGCTACTGTACAAATAATACAAGTTATACCTGAGAAATAGAATCCTCACTGAGGGTGTCTCATAGAGTTTTATTAACATCCTTAAAATTAGTCAGAAGTGATTCATATAATGAGAAAGTCATATTCAGGGCCAAATTGCACATTGATTGAATTGAAAATGCCAGAATCTTTTATTCATGGATACAGTTCCTTCAAAGCTTTCTGCCTGAGCAATCAGACTTACAAATGAGGCAAGTGTTACTTCTTGATAACCAGTCACTAAACAAGCAAACTGATTTGCAACATGTGAAAAGAGGAGAGCTAATGCTCAGATGAGCAAATGTGCTTTATCTTTTACAGGAGCTTTGTTTTTCAAAGCATCCCAATTATATCTTCCAGTTTGACCCAGAGTGACTAGTAACTGTTTGACCAGCACTGACAGTATACTAACATGTAAAAAAAGATCTACAGTATTAGAACCCTGTGTAGGCTTTTGTCTTGTACATTTCTCTTTATCCTGAACTAACTGAAAATTATGCTTTAACACTCTGCTTTACTTGCTTCTGTGTGGCTTTTCATCTGATTTCTTCTCTCTCATTTTCTCTCTTGTTTCTGCTGCCCTGGTCTTTTTCTCCTCTCTCTTATGGTTGGGGTGTCCTGAATATCTCAAGCAGTACAGGATGCGCAGCAAGAAGATGTAAAGATGGTAGCAGACTCACAAGCTCAGAAATCAACTAAAAAAACCATGGCAGCTGCCGGAGGCTGCCAAACTGGCAACACCAGACAGGAAAAAAAGGGAAAACACAAAGGTTAGCTGCATGCTGATAATTATTAAATATACATGAGCCAATTAGCAAAACTTGCTCGAGTTAAACACTGCTAGTTAAACAAAGTCAATGTTTTTCAAAAATATTAAGAAGGTGCATAGTACTAATATTTCCCCTGCTTTATTTGGTAAAATTTAAGTAAGGATTTGTGTACCATTGTGCAATTCACTAAGCAAGATGAAACAAGGAAACTCAGAATATAAAATTCTATTGATGGGATCTCAATTTATATAAATATAATCACAACATATGTGAACATTGGTATTACTTGTGATCACATAAATGAATTGTGTATGATCATGTGAGTGCTCTTTGTTATAAATAACATTCATTTCTGCTTCCGCTGAGGCCTCTAGAATGTGATGGGTGTAGAAAGAGAGATTCTGTAACAGGGAGGAGGTATAAAAGGGCTTGCAATATAAAGTTAGGTGTGCCATTTTCTTCTCCTTGCCTGGTTGTGAACTGATTTAACATCTGGCAAACCTGGTCTGAGGAAATAGTTTTCGGACCCCAACGTATATGAATAAGAATCCAAAGAAACAGAATGTAAAAGTTCTGGTGTTTGTACTCCAAGTTCCAGTGTAACCCTAACCATCCAATTCAGATTTACTTCCTGAAGCACTCAGTTTTGTTAATGCAGAAAACATATAGAAGAAACGCAGCTCAAGTGGTGTTCAAACTGGACTGCTAGACTGCATGTCCACAACATATATATCTGTGCATGAAACACCTTGTGCATCAATTAATAGATCTAAAGCACTAGACAATGTGAATGTGAGGACATAAAGAAAATTCTTCTTTTGTGTTCTTGATGTCCTAGAATCATGTTTATCGAGTTGGGTAGGACGTGCTATGAAGAGCAACATTTTTAGATTACTGTAATAATATATAACATGGACTGTATATTTATTTATTTATTTATTTATTTATTTATTTATTGATTGATTGATTGATTGATTGATTGATTGATTGATTGATTGATTGATTGTTCAAATTTCTATGCCGCCCAATCAGGCGAACCCGACTCAGGGCAGCTCACAACAAAATTAAAACATACATATTAAAAACAATTACAACCCCAATGTACCCACCCACCCATTAAAACTAACCACATTAAAACTGCCCGCATTAAAAAGATGGGGGCTTCATTTTATAAGCCAGCAGGTGGGGGCCACTCTTCCATCTGAGCCCCACACCTGCCCTGCCAACCAGGTTTTTAATTCTCTTCTGAAAGGCAGCAGCTCCATCTGCTCCCACAACTCTACTGGCAGGAGGTTCCACAAGGCCGGTGCGGACACAGAAAAGGCCCTCCTTCGTGTGCCAGAGAGGCGAGCCCCTCTGGCAGATGGAACAATTAGAGAGCCCCTCCGGTCCGCTCTGATTGGACGGACAGACACTCTTGGGAATATAATCATATTCCTTGGACTCAAATTGTGGCTGTGATACACACACACACACACACACACACACACACACACACACACACACACACACACACACACACACACATGTTGTATGATAAGATGATGACGCATGTGATAAGGGTAACTTATAAGGTGTTACAGAGTCATCATTTCCCCCCAGCACTCTCTGTATTGCAAGTAATCTGTCCTATCGGGAACTTTCATCCTGTGCTGAATAATAAGTGTTTGGGTGCCAGGAAGCAATTCTAGTAGGGACAATGGGGAGTACAATGTTGAAGCTGTCCTGCATGAGCATCCTGCTATAGCAGGAATTCTCAACCTGCGGCCTGTGGGCCAGATGCGGCCCATAGCACCATTTCATGTGGCCCACCACCACCTCCACCACACCCGGAAGTGCCATGTGTTTGAGGAAGGGCAAAATGGCAGTCCAACCCCCGAAGCTGTCTGAGGGAGCATGGCCTGGCCCGAGGCTTTAAAAGGTTGAGAACTCCTGTGCTATAGCAACTGTGTGAGGAGAAACTGTGTGATCAACATCTGTGCGCTGAAGACTCCTATAATGTTAATCCTTGTTCCCTCCGTGCTAACCTTACAGATCTCTCAACTTATAACTTAGGTCTAGAAAGTGATGACCCTATACATCCCACTTTGGAAAAATCAGACATTCTGAGTGCAAAGCCACCCAGTACCAATCCCCATGTATGTGCCATAAAGCTAATGTCCTATATAAGTAACACATCTGCTTGTTCCAAATCTTCTGCTTCTCTGGAAATCTAGTTCATGCAGAGAAACAACAGGATACAGTGCTTGCCTGAAGAAACAGACATTCATTTGATTTCGAAATTTGAATGGACTATTCATTTTAGCCAAACGATTGGTGTACTCATTAACTCTGTATACTACAGACTGTCTAAAATGCTATTGAATGACCCTAAGTGTCCTAGTCATGAAAGCATCCTCTTACAAATTGGTCTGTACAAAGCCAGAGGCTGCAGGTGTTCTCCAGTGAGGTGTTTTCTCTTACGATAGTGGCAAGTCAACATGACTGTAAGTCTAACTAATCAAATCTAGACTACATTAATTTGCTTTTTTAAAAAAGTGATTATTGTATGTGTGAAGATAGAATGTGCTTAATGTTTAATTAAATTTTCAGTCACTGTTGTGTATGCATGCAGTTCAGCTGCACGCCATTAGCGCAGCTATTGGAGCTCACGTGGCTCCCCCTTGCCCACGGGGGAGGTGAGTAAAGGATCCTGTCCCTCCCTCCCCATCCAAAGACCTGGGGCCAGAGAGAAGGACACCTCAGGAGACCCCCGACCACCCCCAGGAGATATCATCCACAACCACCATCACAGCGAGGCCCAAGCCGGCGCCTTTGACCAACTCCATGCGGCCGAAGGGAGGCAAGAGCTGCTGCGTGCATGCAAAGGATAAGTAATCAAATTGAAATAATATAGTTGACTAAACATAGATGGCTTATGGCAACTGACATAGTGACTGTACAAGAAACTGACTTACATAGAGACTTGATATAGTGGACTTTTTCATTCTTTCTTTCTTTCTTTCCCTTTCATTAATTAGTTCAACTTTTACTTTGATACTATGTGATAAACTGTGATATTGTGCATGATAATACTTTGTTTTAAAACTGTTTAAACTGTGATAACATGTGTGATGGGAAAAGACTGGCGTAGAGACCGGCAAGGCATGCCACAAAGTTTGCCAAGAGAACCCTATGGACCAAAACAAAAGGCAAAACAAGGGGATGCTCAGCACAGCAGATCTGAAAAGGGGGAGGGATACGAAAGGGGGAGGAGAAATACAGTGTTGCAGGGAACAATACTGCATAGGGACATGGAATGTGAGGTCTATGAATCAAGGAAAACTGGAAGTGGTTAAAAACGAGATGGAAAGAATAAGCATTGACATCCTGGGCATCAGTGAATTAAAATCGACAGGGATGGGTGAATTCAGCTCTGGAAACCATCATATCTACTACTGTGGGCAAGAAAACCTCAGAAAAAACGGAGTAGCCATAATTGTCAACAAAAGAGTGAGGAAAGCAGTAATGGGATACAACATCAAAAATGATAGAATGATGTCAGTCAGAATCCAAGGCAAACCTTTCAATATCACTGTAATCCAAGTCTATGCACCAACCACTAGTGCAGATGAAGCCACAGTTGACCAGTTCTATGAGGACCTACAACACCTCATAGAACAGACACCAAGAAATGATGTCCACATTATCTTAGGAGACTGGAATGCCAAAGTAGGAAATCAAAAAGTAAATGGAATAACAGGCAAGTTTGGTCTTGGAACACAGAATGAAGCAGGGCAAAGATTGATAGAGTTCTGCCAAGAGAATGCACTAGTCATAGCAAACACCCTCTTCCAGCAACACAAGAGGCGACTTTACACATAGACATCACCAGATGGCCAGCATCGAAATCAGATTGTTTACATACTCTGCAGTCAAAGATGGAAAACCTCCATTCAGTCAGCAAAAACAAGACCTGGAGCAGATTGTGGCTCAGATCACAACCTACTGATCGCAAAATTCAGGCTTAGACTAAAGAAAATGGGGAAAACAATTAGACCAGACAGATATGACCTACACAACATCCCTAAAGAATACACGGTGGAGGTCATGAACAGATTTAATGTCCTGTACCTGATAGACAGAGTATCAGAAGAATTATGGACAGAGACGCGGGACATCATGCAGGAGGCAGCAAGAGAAATCATACCAAAAGAAAAGAAGCGTAAGAAAGCAAAGTGGTTGTCTCATGAGGCTCTTAAAATAGCAGAGGAAAGAAGGAACGCAAAAGTCCAAGGAGAAAGGAAAAAATAAAACCACCTGAATACAGAATTTCAAAGAAAAGCAAGGAGAGATAAGGAAAAATACCTGAACGAACAGTGCAAAGAAATGGAGGAAAACAACAAAAGAGGCAGGACTAGAGATCTTTTCAAAAAAATTGGGGAAATCAAGGGAACATTTAAAGCAAAAATGAACATGATAAGGGACAAAGATGGGAAAGAGTTAGCTGAAGCAGAAGAGATCAAAAAAAGATGGCAAGAGTACACAGAGGAACTCTACAAAAAGGACCTCAACACTCCTGATAATAACAATAATGAGAAATTTGAACTTGAACCAGACATTCTGGAGAGTGAAGTCAGAAAGGCCCTAAAAAGCACTGCAAACAATAAAGCTAGTGGAAATGATGGCATTCCAGTTGAATTTTTCAAAGCCCTAAAAGATGATGGAAAACAAAACAGTGGCCACAGGATTGGAAAAGATCAGTGTACGTTCCTATCCCCAAAAAAGGCAATGCCAAAGAATGCTCAAATTACCGAAAAATTGCACTCATCCCACATGCCAGCAAGGTGATGCTCAAGATAATACAGGATAGACTTCAACAACATGTGGAGAGAGAACTACCAGAGGTGCAGGCTGGTTTCAGAAGAGGCAGGGGGACTAGAGACCACATTGCCAACATACATTGGATCATGGAGAAAACAAAAGAATACCAGAAACAAGTCTACTTTTGTTTTATTAACTACACCAAGGCTTTTGACTGTGTGGACCACAACAAAATGTGGCAAGTAATTAAAGAGATGGGAATACCAGAACACCTCATATGCCTCATGAGAAATCTGTACACGAACCAAGAAGCAACAGTTAGGACAGAACACGGAATGACAGAGTGGTTTGGAATAGGAAAAGGAGTAAGACAAGGCTGCATTTTATCACCCTGCTTATTCAATCTATACACAGAGCACATAATGCGCAATGCAGGGATGGAGGAATCACAATATGGGATCAAAATTTCTGGGAGAAACATCAACAATTTGAGATATGCAGATGATACCACCCTAATGGCAGAAAGTGAGGAAGACCTAAAGAACCTCTTGATTGGATTGAAGGAGGAGAGTGCAAAAGCTGGCTTGAGACTCAATATCAAGAAAACCAAGATAATGGCAACAGGAAAATAGATGGGGAAGAAGTAGAAGCAGTGACAGATTTTACTTTCCTGGGATCTAAGATCACTGCAGATGACGACTGTAGCCATGAAATAAAAAGACGACTGATTATGGGGAGACAAGCAATGAGAAACCTGGGGAATATAGTGAAAAGCAGAGACATCATCTTGAAAACAAAAATTCGCATAGTCAAAGCAATGGTATTCCTGGTGGTAATGTATGGGTGTGAGAGCTGGACCATTAGGAAGGCTGAGCGCAGAAGAATAGATGCCTTTGAGATGTAGTGTTGGAGGAGAGTCCTGAGGGTCCCTTGGACAGCAAAGAGAACAAATAGGTAAATATTGGAAGAAATCAATCCTGACTGTTCATTGGAGGGACAAATAGTGAAGATGAAGCTAAAGTACTTTGGACATCAAATGAGAAGGGAGGACTCACTTGAGAAGGCCTTGATGCTGGGAAAGGTGGAGGGAAAGAGAAGAAGGGGCGTCCAAAGATGAGATGGATAGATGGTATTGTGGACACAATGGGCACAGAGCTTGGTGGGCTGAGGAGAATGGTGGAGGATAGAGGTGCCTGGAGGAAAATGGTCCATGGGGTCGCAAAAGGTCAGAATCGACTGTGCAACTGAACAACAACAACAACAAAACTAGTGCCGGAAACCTTCCCACCACAGGTGAACTATGTCAGGTATGCAGTACGTCAGAAAGACATCACCGATACTGCAACCAATAGGTGCCTTCGGGCAAGATTCAAATGTATTATGTACCATATATAAGGAGGCAAGGCTCCACCATTGCCACATGTACAGATTGTCCATGTTACAATAAAGTAGTGTTTGGCCCATCTGCCGGCTCGTGTGCAATCAGTCTGCCTACATCAAATTGGCGACAAAGGTGGGATAAATGGCATCCCACAGGGTCATCCTCTCTCCATTCAATACCTCCCAGCCGGAGTCATGGGACCTCTACGAGGAACAGTTTCTGTACGCAATGGACGCGGAGAAAATCGAGGGTGAAGCGCAAAGGCGAGCCTGCCTACTGGCTCAGTGTCGGTTGCCTACCCTGGAACTGCCAAGGAACCTTCTGATGCCGAGGGTACTCAAGACAGTACCACTGGCTGAAATCCTTGCTGCTCTGCGGGCACATTTTCCACCCAAAAGTGTCCGTGTTCCCGGCAAGATTGGCATTTAGTCGGTGAGACCAACAGCATGGAAAAATTGTGGCGGAGTACGTAGCTGCGCTGAGGCTGGTGGCCATTCCATGCTGGTGGGGAGCCTTCCTGGCCAAGGCATTGTGAGACCGTCTCCTACTCGGCCTGTGGGATGAAAAGGCTCAGCGAAAACTGTTAGCCCAAGATGATTACATCACATTTGAGCAGGTCTTACAGGCCGCACAAGCTGCTGAGGCGGTAAAGGATGGAGTACGGTGGAGTACGCTTGGCATCTGCGGTGCAAGCCCACAGCTCTCCGTCACACCGTGCACAAGAGTCGAGAGCTGCGGCGGCCGCCGACACTTCTTCGGGATCCAGTGAGAGCAAGAGCGAACCAGAGGTCCATAAAGTGAGAAAAAGGCCATCTGAAAAGAGAGACACCACCGAAGCTAGCCGATGCTGTGAGGGGTGCGGGGGCTCACACGACCGGAAGAAATGCCCCTTCAAGAAGGCAGAGTGCCACAACTGTGGATGTTTGGGACACATAGCGAAGGTGTGCAGGCAATGCAGAAGCTGAGACCCTGACTGGACCAGCTTCTACGGCTGAAAGGATGAGAGCGTCCGGAAAGTGCATGCGGGGGACACCGTGGTGAGATGTGTGTCAGACCGATGCACCCGTTTTTTTTGTGAAGGTACTGTTGCAGGGGGTCCAAGTAAAGATGGAGGTAGATTCAGGGACCGCCTATTCCATAGTCTTGCAGATGGAGTTTCTGCGAATACCCCCTAGGGACTGTCCGAAACTGAAAGCCCTCAGGACGAACTTGCAGGACGTTCAGGGTAACTACATTCCGATCCTGGTGGTGGGAGATTTCACCGTCCATTTCAAAAACTTCACAAGGAAGTTGCCCTTGGTGGTTCTTAAGGAGGGGTCCAGTTGTCTTCTAGGGACCCAGTGGTTCGAACCGCTGGGCATTGCACTGACTGGCATCAACGCCGCCCAAGGTGACCTCATTCAGGATGTGTGCAATGCACATCCCACAGTTTTCGAGAAAGGACTTGTGGAGTACTGGGGGCCTCCAGTGGACTTTGATATTGACCCTTCCGTTCGCCCCATACGGCTCAAGCCGCGAAGAGTTCCTTTTGCACTAAAGGACAAAATCAAAGCGGAACTGGACAAACTGGTAGGTCAGGGGATTTTGGTTCTGGTGGACTCCGCAGATTGGGAGACACCGATTGTAACTGCCATGAAATCTAATGGGGAGGTTAGAATTTGTGCTGATTACAAGTGTACTATCAATAAGGCAATTCATCCCAATGCCTACCCGGTAGTTAGCCACTTGCTGGCCAAGTTACACGGGGGTAAATGCTTTGCGAAATTGGATCCAGCACAGGCTTACCAACAGTTAACGGTTACACCTGTGGCCGCAGCTGCCCAGACAATAGGGTGCGTTTAAGGCAGTGATGGGCAGTCTTGGCCCTCCAGCTGTTCTTGAACTTCAATTCCCAGAAGCCCAAGTCAACACACCAGCTGGTCAGGGTTTCTGGGAATTGAAGTTCAAGAACAGCTGGAGGGCCAAGACTGCCCATCACTGGTTTAAGGTAACACACCTCCAGTTCGCTGTGAACTCAGCCCCCAGGATATTTCAAGTGCTTGTGGAATGCCTCCTTAAGGGTTTCCCCGGGGTTTTGCCATATTTTGACGATGTATTGATAACAGCTGGGGATGAGTCAGAGCTAGCCCAGAGGTTAGACCAGGTACTATCTGTGTTCAAGAGGGCTGGGTTATGCCTGAGAAGGGGAAAATGTGTGTCCTACACAAATGAGGTTGAGTTTCTGGGGTTTCGAATCACCCCCGACAGGGTAAAACCATCGAAATCCAAGGTTGTGGCAGTACAGGACACCCCCAGGCCAGCCGCCAAACCAGAGCTACAGTCATTTTTAGGGCTCCTGAACTTCTACCACTCTTTCCTCCCACAGAAGGCATCGGTGGCAGAGCCGTTGCACCGCTTACTGAAGAAGGATGCAGTCTGGCGGTGGGGGGAGGGTCAAGAGCAGGCGTTCAATGAGTTAAAGCGGCTCCTCTCTTCCGAGGCGATATTAACTCATTTCGACCCCAGAAAACCCATAGTACTTGTGTGTGATGCCTCACTGGTGGGGGTCAGGGCTGAACTCTGCCATGTGCTCGAGAACGGGAGGGAGGCACCGATGGCATTCTACTCGAGATCCCTCTCGAAAGCAGAACACAGCTATGCACAGATGGATAGGGAAGCCCTCGCAATTATCGCAGGGACAAAGAAATTCCATGATTTCTTGTATGGGAGGGAGTTCACCATTGTCACAGACCACAAGCTCCTCCTGGGAATCTTTGTCACGGCCAAGCCCACTCCCCAGATTATATCCCCATGCATGTTACGATGGGTGATTTTCTTAAACACATACTAGTTCACACTGGTACATCGCCCAGGGAAAGACATCGCTTATGCGGATGCGCTTTCCAGGTCCCCCCTACTGGAGCAGGGGGAACCCAAGTGCGAGGTTTAGCAAGATCACCAGGTGCTGCTCATTGAGTCTCTCGACTCGCCCCCCATCGTGCCCTCAAATATCACCAAGGCAACCGCCAAAGAAGGTTCTGTCCCAGGCATTAGCATGGGTAAAGAAGGGCTGGCCTGCAATGTCCCCATCCGAGGAACTTGCATCGTTTTTCAGGAAATGTTTCAAGCTCTCGCTCGAGAGAGGATGTCTCCTCTGGGGCCAGAGGGTGGTAATTCCCAAGGTTTTTCGAGCCAAGGTACTCTGTTTGCTACACACGAGTCACCCGGGGATCGTGAAGTCGAAAGCGCTAGCTAGGAGCTATTTCTGGTGGCCCAACATAGATAAGGACATAGAGCAGTTGGTAGGTGCATGTGAGAGTTGCCAACACTCATGGCCCGTGGAGCACAGATTACCCACCAGAGAGTGGGACACAGCCCGTGGACCGTGGTCAAGGGTCCACATGGATTTTGCGGGACCTTTCTGGGATACAATGTTCTTGTTAGTGGTTGATGTGTTCTCAAAATGGCTGGAGGTCATTCCAGTGCGAAACATGTCCTCCGCAGCCACAGTCAAACACCTGAGGAAGGTGTTCATGTGTTTTGGCCTTCCTGATGTGGCAATTTCGGATAACACGACCGCATTCACGTCCGCCAAATTCCAGGCATTCCTCGAACGGAATGCGATCAGGCATGTTACCTCTGCTCCATTTCACCCTCCCACAAACGGTCAAGTAGAGCGCCTGGTCTGCACTACAAAGGAGGCACTAAGGAGGATGTGTCTGGGGGACCTGGAGCTACAGCTCTGCAAATTCCTCCTGTGCTATAGGGTTACTTTGCTTGCGTTGGAGCAATCCCCCATGGAGATCCTGATGCGAAGAAGACTCACAACATTGTTTGAGCACTTGGATCCTTCCAGGGTGGAGGACAGAGGCATGAATGTGGCGGTAGATCAGAGAAAAGAGTTCAGGGCAGGTGATCCAGTGTACTGCAGAAATTATGTGAGCTCAGGGCCAGCGTGGGTACCCGGGGAAGTGGTGGAACAAACCGGGCCTGTATCGTACCAAGTAAAGACAGGGTCGGAGTTACTGTGGCGGAGACACGCCGATCAGCTTTGGAGAAGAGTCATGGAAGCCATGGGGGAAAGTGGGTATTTTGATGAGTCAATGTTAGGGTTGCCCCCCACCCGCGTAACCCAAGGGGGGAATACAGGACTCAGCTTGGCAGGCCGCATAGACCCACAGGAGACCGTCTCCCAACCCAGAGATGAATAACCCCAGTTTGATTTTTTGTTACAGGATGGGGGGAGTTTTTGTGAGTGTTCCCCCACTCGTCCCAGTGAGCAGCGGGGTTTTGAGTTGTCCCAAAGGTCCCCCCATCCTCCCCTACACAGAGACACCCCATCCTTGCCCTTGCCGGGATTCTATGGGACACTGCAGTTTCTCCTTCGTATAGTTTGTGAATCCACACTCATGGGTTATGCGCCTGCGCAGAACGGCCGATCGGAGGCTTGAAAAGCTATTGGTCAAAAGTTTTGGCGGTAAGACCGCCCACCGTACCGCCCACCCTGAGGCGTCCGCGCGCCATTTTACCTCAGTTCTCTTCTTTCCGCCGTAGCAGCAGGACGATCGTTGAGAGCTTCCTCAATTTTTTCGCCCTTCTGAGGGAAAGTCTTTTTGGCAAATCTTAACAATTTTTCTCGGTGATCTTGTCCTCCGGGCAGGATCGCCACCCCGGCTCTGTCTCTTCTCTTGAGTGGATTCAGTAGCCAATTTTTCGCATCGATCACCGTCTCCCCCCTCAAGGGGGTGGCGGCTGGTCGGCCCTTCGGGGTACTTGTCTCCAGAAACTTCCACTGGAAGAATTTTTTCCGCGGTTGATGGCTGCAGCGTTTAAACAGTGCACGGCTTGCCTTAAGAAGTTTCCGGCTTCCGACGGACACAGCCTGTGCCTTTTTTGTTTGGGAGAGTCGCATCAGAGCCAGTCTTGCCCGCATTGCAAAAAGTTTACGCGCCTCGCGGTGCAGAACCGAAGCAATCGCCTCAAGGCTCACCTGATGGAGCTCGCTCTGGCTCCCGCCGCGTCCGCCTCCACGGCCGCCGCTGCCGCTCAACCACCGCCGGCCTCTTCCTCCGTGCTTCCGATGAGGAAGAAGAAGAAGAAGGACAAGAACGGTGAGAAGAAGCGCAAGCGTGGGTCGGAGAAGAGACGGTCGCTTCCCCCCACTCCGCGCACACCCGCCTCTCCCGGGCCTTCGCCGCCGTTCTCGACTGCCCGATGTCCTTCTCCGGGATCCTCCATCTGGGGAGGACGGTCGTCTTCCGGGTCACCTGAGAAAGGACGCAGGGCTGGGGCTCCAGCTCGCCCACCTCAGGTGCTCTCCTCTCCTCCTCGGGGCAGAAATTCCTCGCCGAGGCAGGCCTCCGTCTCTCCACGGCCCAGGACGCCGACGGACGAGGCGGTCGTCACCGTTCCGACGACCGTTTCGCCGACACCGACGCCGGCCACCGTTTCGGCTCCCACCATTTCGTGGGCCACCATCCCGCCGGCCACCGGAGCTCCACCGCCAGCGGACTCGGACGCGTCTCAGATGGCCCTCGTCCGAGAGATGTTCCAGGTCATGGCGTCGTTTGCGACCAGGTTCCAGACCTCCACGCCTGCGGCCTCTGCGGCTCCGGTTCCGACCACCGCAAGCCCCGGGCATCCCGGCTCTGCCGCGGCCCCACCGACCTCCCGTGGGTCGAGTGCCCGCTCCGCCGGCCCACCCAACCCGTCATGGTGTGGTCCGGATGTTGATGCGGTGGACGCCCATCCCGCCGGCCCGCCCAGGCCGTACTGGCGCGGTCCGGACGTGGACGAAAGACTGCCTCCCTCGTCCTCCGATGAGTCCAGCTCGTCGTCGGAGGAGGACGAGGGAGACGTCGACGCCGAGCGCACGCCGGAACAGGCCATCGGCTCAGTGGACCCACCGCGTGGTGAGGACCAGCGCTCACTGACCGCCATGCTCACGAGGCTCGGCACCGCCCTCAACCTGAAGGTCGACCAACCGCCGTTGGAGGGTGAGGATCAGATGACCGCGAAGCTCGACAGGCGTGCTGTGCGGCCGGTCCACATAACCATGCTCCCCTCCATGATGACCACGGCGAGGGCGACGTGGAAGAAACCTTTGGCGGCACACTCCGTTTCGTCCAGGCTCGACAGCATGTACCGGGTCCTGGACGAGAACGTCGAGTTCTTGCAGGCGCACCCCCTGCCGAATTCCCTGGTGGTCAAGGCCTTCCAGCATAGGACGGCCACCAGCGGATTCCCAGTCCCGTCGACGCCGGAGGGAAAGAAACTGGACGCGGTGGGGCGTAAGTTTTACGCCACCGGCTCCCTATTCTTTCGGGCCGCAAACTATTCGGCCGCCATGGGCCTGTACCAATCTCACCTCTGGGAGCAGGTGAAGGTTGAGACGGCTAAACTGCCCGCCGATGCCCAGAAGAGGATTGACGCGCTGGCCACCGAGGGGGACTTCGTCGCCGAGCAGCTGATGCGCACTGCCCGGCATATCAACGATTATGCGGCAAAAGACATGGCCTCCGCAATCTACCTCCGTCGCCATGCTTGGCTCAGGGACACCTCCCTCGATGACGCTATGAAAAAGCTCATCGAGGAGTTTCCCTTCGACGGGCAGGGCCTCTTCGGTCAGGACACCGATAAGGTCCTGAATGAGATGCGCCAGACCAGTTCCACGGCGAAGTTCCTGGGGCTCACCACGCCGGCAACTTCCACCAGGCCGAGGTTCCAGCCCTTCACACGGCGGTTCCAGGGCAACCCACAGCAGCAGGGACCGACGGAGCAGCCTAGATCCAGCTCCTATAAACAGCGGCGACAACACAAACCCCGCTACCGGCCCTATGGACAGGACAAGCGTTCGACCGCGAGGCCCAAGCCCCGCGTTTGAAGCTGCGACGGCCGAGTCTCTCTCGCTCCACATCCCGTACCTCCCCCTCCGGAACTTCCTCCAGGCATGGTCGGGCATCACGGACGACCAGTGGGTCTTAAAGATCTTGTCCTCTGGCTACGCCATCGAGTTCGTGCGGGTGCCTCGAGTAGGAAAACATCGTCTCACCACCTCGTCCCCCCATTTGGAGGAAGAAATAGCAACCCTTCTCTCCAAGGGAGCCATCGAGCGGGTAGCACCGTCCGACTGGGACAACGGCTTCTACTCGAGGTACTTCGTGGTCCAGAAGAAGGACGGAGGCCTTCGCCCTATCCTGGACCTACGCCGCCTGAACAAATGCATCCACACCAGGAAGTTCCGGATGGTGACCCTACAGACCGTCCTCCCCCTCATCAACAAAGGGGACTGGTTCACAGTCATAGACCTCAAGGATGCCTACTTCCACGTCTCCATCCTCGAGGAACACAGACGGTTTCTCCGCTTCCGTATCGACCATTCCGTGTACCAGTACCGATGCCTACCGTTCGGTCTGGCCACGGCACCGCGGGTCTTCACCAAATGCATGGCTCCGGTGGCTGCATTCCTCCGCCAACGGGGCATCAGGGTCTTCCCGTACATCGACGATTGGTTGATCGTCTCCCCCACCAAACCGTCGGCCGTTCGGGACACACAATACACGGTTCACCTCATGGAGAGTCTCGGCCTCAGGATCAACTTCACCAAGTCGAAGTTGACTCCCTCCCAGCGCATTGAGTACATTGGAGCGGTACTCGACTCGCTTACTACGAGAGCCTACGCCCCCCAGAAACGCTTACGGGACATTGCGCAGGGGGTGAGCGAACTGCGCACGAAACCGTGCATCCGGGCGAAGAAGGCTCAGAGACTTCTAGGCCTGATGGCCTCAACGACGGCAGTGATCCCCCATGCCAAGTTGAAATTCAGGTCCCTGCAATCGTGGCTCCTGCACGAGTTCGACGCACTTCGGGAGAGCCAATCCAAACGGTTGACCCCATCTCCAGAACTGAGGGACCAACTGCTGTGGTGGTCTACACCACTCAACGTGGCCACGGGGAAGAGTTTCTACCCCCCGCAACCCTCGTTGCAGATACTGACCGACGCGAGCAACCTCGGCTGGGGCGCTGCTTGCGGGACTCTCACGGTCAACGACACCTGGGCACCGCACGAAACGGTGTACCACATAAATTACTTGGAACTGCTGGCCATTTGGAAGGCTCTACGTTCCTTCGAGACTCTGCTCACCGGCAGGGCGGTTCAGGTGGCCTCGGACAATACCACGGCGGTGGCGTACCTCAACAAGCAGGGAGGAACACGGTCCACCACCCTCCTGTACCTTGCAGTACAGTTGTGGGAATGGTGTCTGGAGAGGCACATTTTCCCAATTGGAGTGCACATTCAGGGCACGCTGAATGTTTTGGCAGATCACCTGAGCCGTCTCACCTCCACGACCCACGAATGGGAGCTGGACGACGGAGTGTTCCAGTCCCTGTGCGAGGTCTGGGGGACGCCGAGCATCGACCTCTTTGCATCGGAGTCCAACAGGAAACTCAGCAGGTACTGCTCCAGAGCAGGCATCGGACTGAACTCCGAGGGCGATGCCTTCATGAAACGGTGGGATCAGGACTATCTCTATGCCTTTCCTCCGTTTCCTCTGGTCCAGAAGGTACTCACCAGGATGCACCAACACAGAGCCAATGCAATTCTGGTGGCACCGGCGTGGCCGCGCCAACCCTGGTTTCCGCTACTGTTGCGCATGTCGTCGCAGTATCGCACACTGCCGGAATCACCGACACTCCTCCAAATGGAGCAGGGCCAGCTGCACCATTCGGACCTGCCCAGCCTCCACCTCACCGCGTGGAGGATAACCCCAGACTGGCCAGGATCCTTGAACTAGCGCGGCGCCCTTCCACAAGGAAGTCCTACGCTTCCAAATACAGGCGTTTTTGTGCTTTCCTGGCCGCCCGGCAAACACCCCCCACGCAGGTGGGACTGCAGGACATTTTAACCTACCTCCTCCAGCTGGCGGAGTCTGGCCTCAGCATCACCTCCATCCGAGTGCATCTCGCAGCAGTGGTAGCGCACTCTCCTGCGGGCTCGCCCGCTTCCGGGGCCTTCCGCGACCAAACGGTAAAGCGCTTCCTCAAGGGACTAAAGAACGCTTTTCCGCCGGCCCGGACACCGACGGCTCAATGGTCACTGTCCACCGTTCTTAACGCGCTCACCAGGACCCCCTTCGAGCCCATGGCTACCGCCGATGTTCGTCTCCTCACATGGAAGACAGCATTCCTGGTGGCCATCACGTCTGCACGACGAGCTGGTGAGCTGGTTGCCCTGCGAGCAGACGCACCTTTTCTCCAGTTCTTCAACGACCGCGTCGTCCTCCAAGCGGACATCACCTTCCTACCCAAGGTGGTCTCCAAGTTTCACATGGCACAAACTATCTCCTTGCCAACCTTCTTCCAGAACCCCACTAACGCCCAAGAAAGGACTTGGCACACGCTGGATGTGAAACGAGCTTTATTGTTTTACACCAGCAGGACTAGAGAGTTCAGGAAGTCGCAACGCCTCTTTGTGGCTTATGGGGGAAAGTCCAAGGGTGAACCCATCTCTGCTCAAAGGTTCTCCAAATGGATCACCTCTACCATCTACCTGGCATACGAGTCAGCTTCACTGCCACCTCCACCGCATGTCAGGGCGCATTCCACCAGGGCGGTTGCCACATCCACTGCCTTTCTGGAGGGCACACCGCTTGAGGACATATGTAAGGCTGCCACCTGGTCCAGACCTTCCACATTTGTCCAGCACTACAGGGTGGACACCAGAGCCACTGCGGACGCCAGGCTTGGCCGTGTCGTCCTCACCAGAGGGCTCCGGACTCAACGCCCCTGACGGGTCCACCTACGGGTTCTTCAGCTCATCGTGGGATCATCTCATCCGACTGCCCACCGACCAAGTAAGTGTGAGCTTGCTAATCTCCCATGAGTGTGGATTCACAAACTATACGAAGGAGAAAGTTCGGTTTCACTTACCAGTGATAACTTTCGTTCTTCGAGTATATAGTTTGTGAATACACACTACCCACCCTGCCTCCCCTCTTGAGCTGCACGGATGAGATCAGTTGGTTTATCCTGTGCTTGGCTTAAGTATGGAACTGAGGTAAAATGGCGCGCGGACGCCTCAGGGTGGGCGGTACGGTGGGCGGTCTTACCGCCAAAACTTTTGACCAATAGCTTTTCAAGCCTCCAATCGGCCGTTCTGCGCAGGCGCATAACCCATGAGTGTGTATTCACAAACTATATACTCGAAGAACGAAAGTTATCACTGGTAAGTGAAACCGAACTTTTCCCGGGGGGAAAGTTCAGGCACAACAGCTGATTCTGGCAGCACCGCTGAATCGGCCAACCAACCGCAGCGCACCCGCCGGCCCCCACAGTGGCTGAGGGACTTCGTCCCATCCTAGGCGGAGGAATGTTATGTATGCATGCAGTTCAGCTGCTCACCATTAGCGCAGCTGATGGAGATCACGTGGCTCCAATTTACCCAATGAGTAACTAGCATGGGAAACCTTCCCGCCACAGGTGAACTATGTCAGGTATGCAGTACGTCAGAAAGACGTCACCGATACTGCAACCAATAGGCACCTTCGGGCGAGATTCAAATGTTTTATGTGCCATATATATGGAGGCAAGGCTCCGCCATTGCCACATGTACAGATTGACCATGTTACAATAAAGTAGTGTTTGGCCCATCTGCCGGCTCATGTGCAATCAATCTGCCTACATCAAAGTCACTGTTAGAAAGTCAGAACATGCTGAGTTTGACAGGCTGAAGTGTAAATACGTAGATTGTATTTCTAAACTACATTTATTATTGTTCTTTTTCTTTAAAAAAAGCAGGGAGACAAAATCAAAGTGTTAATTGGAGGAAAAACTGAAACACCGTGCTACATATAATGTACAGATTAAAAAATAGGCCTGATAATTTATGCGTTTTATCAGGTATTTGAACACATTTATTTATGTTGCACTTATATAATAATGGGTGGCTGGATAGCTCAGTAGTTTAGTCATCTTCAATAGCCAGAGGTGGGGAACTGGATTCCCCACTATGCCTCCCTGAAGAAGAGCCAACCTGTGTCACCATGGGCAAGCTGCAAAGTCCGAGGATACCCCCAGAAGAATGGAATGGTAACCACTTCTGAGTACAGTACTCTCTACCTCTACTGTCTACCTAGTCACCCAGCACAAAAGGCCAATCATTCAAGCACTGATCACTGTTATGTGGCATACTTGGTTGTGCTTTGCTTGTCCACTCTATTGTGCTATGAATCTTACAACCACACGTGCTATACAGTCACATGAATTTGAAAACTATTTGTGCAACTTCCATCTTGTATACCTTAAAATCCAATAGGATCCTAACAGTGGTGGGCTCCCAAAAAATTTACTACCACACTGTGGGCGTGGTATGGTGGCCGTGGCCAGGAGAAAGCCCTGCATTGCACCCAAATTAGGACTACTTTATTTCAAAACTTGGATGAGCGTGGCCAGCCAGAATTTCTGCTACCGGTTCTGGTGAACTGGTGCGAGCCTGCTCAATCCCACCACTGGATCCTAACCTTGGATGATAGCCAAAGTCATCCCCTTGTGGCAAGTCACCAGCAAGTAGTCACCACATGAAACACATTCATTTATATTATCCTTCTTTTCTTTGCTGCTGTAGAATCAGGCATCCTTTCATACTTTTGCCTTTGGTGTCTGCTTGTTTAATATTTAGAGTGTTCTTTGGTATTTTAATCTGAGGATTCAAAAGGAATGCACAGTGCTAAGAGTTCAGTAAAGCAATTGAATTCTGATGGCTTTCTATTTCTATAAAATTACAGAATTGTTGTTTACAGATACTATACAGTCCCTGAGAGTAATACAGTATCTTATGAATTCTGCTTTAGTTGAAAACAACATAAAAGAATTTAGTGTATTAGGTGTTGTGAAACTCTGTTTTAGAGCAGGATGGCTCAGGTTTTTAGTTTTTAACTAGATGTTCTTTTTTGTGTTTTCAGGATTTTTTTGAGGGTTTTGTTGTTTAATGTTGGGAATTTTATATAAGCCGCCTGAAGTCACATGTCGATTGAGGCAGCTATACAAATGGAATACAATAAAAAAATGGGTTTCTTTGAAATGGATGATATTATAATTTTCAAAATATTAACAGATTTTTCTCTCAAAAGATTATGGAAACATTATTTGGAAGAGGAATTAATGAGATTTGGAATAATATATGGCATACACGAATATTAAAATTTATGCCTTCAAGGATATAGGAATTTTTTCCCTAAGTTAGTTAAAAAAGGGTCACTGCTTGAAATTGCATAATGAGCTAATTCAGAGCATAAAACTGTTGAATTATATCTTATTTATTTATTTATTTATTTATTTGGATTTGTATCCTGCCCTCTTGCCCTAGGGCAACTAAGGGCGGCACACTTACACATAAATATTATAAAAATCCCCTTTAAAAATGCAATAAAAAATATTTAACACCATCCCGAATTTAAAAGGCCCTCCCTTCCTGTTGTGTTTGGAATATTGTGCCTTTAAGTAATGTAACACTCGAATGAGTGGATATAATAATCACCAGCTGTAACACTGTAACCTTCTGTATCAGGACGCGAGCTAGTGACCACTAGGGGCAATAGCGAGCGCCCAGCTCACATGGTTCCAATTCCCCAAATACCTACAGCGCGGTAAGATTCCTGCCACCACCTTACCTGGACAAGAAGGGCATGACGGGGAATGACGTCACGCAGACAGTAGCCAATGGGCTATCGAGGAGCCACGTTCAAATGTATAGCCACAGTATATATTGAGTTGTTCATCCGCCATTGCCACATGTTCCCCCGGACCATCATGCAATAAAGATGTGTTAAGCCAACCTTCGGCTGTTTCTATTGTCTTGGTCCTCATACACTAAATTGGCGATGAAGGTGGGATAATGGATCCCCACGGAATCAAGACAACGCAGGCCGGTTTCAACATCAACAAACCGGAAGAATGGGAGCTGTTCGAGATGGACTTCCAAAGCGCACTGATGGTGTCCGACATCTCAGACGAGGGGAAGAAGAGGGCCATTCTCATCAGGATGCTCAGGTTCCCCGCCATGAAGGTATTGGTGGACCTGGTGTCTCCGAAGAAGGTGAACGAAGTGCCGGTCAAGCAGCTCCTGAAAGCGATGCGCGACCATTTCCAGCCCTCGGTTTCAATGCTTTCGGCTTGGGACGCGTTCTGGAAGAGAGTCCAGGCGCCTGGTGCGTCCGTGGCTGCCTTCGCAGCGGCCCTCCGTTTGGCCGCCGGCCCATGCAAGTGGGAGAACCTGGAAATCGCCCTCAGGGACCGCATGCTGTGCAGCCTGTGGGACGAGGAGGTTCAGCGAAAGCTGATGAACAAGGAGCCGCCTCCGACGCTGCAAGAGGTCGTGAAGGAGGCGCAGGCGGCGGAAGCCACGAGGGCCGGGGTTAAGGGGTTCAGAGCAAGGCCCCCACAACCCGACAAGGCAGCGGGCGCGGTGCAAGCAGCCAGGCGGGCCCCACACTCCTCCACGGAGAGCAGCGAGGACGAGGACATCCGGAAGGTGCAAAAGGATGGCCGGTGTTGCGATGGCTGCGGGGCGCACCATGACCGCATCAAGTACCCGTTCAGGAAGGCTGAGTGCCACAACTGCGGGCGCCGAGGCCACATAGCCAAAGTTTGCAGACGGCGGCGCAGAGACCAGAAAGCCTCAACAGACCGCTCACCGAAGAATCAGGAAGGCATCCGGCCCTCGAGGAAGCAGGACGGCGTGGGCCGTATCTCCGACGACAGCGACGACGACACGGCGGTCCACAGCGTGTCCTTAGGACACCCACGTTATTTTGTTGAGGTACTGGTGCAAGGGGTCCCCGTTAAGATGGAGATAGACTCGGGTTCCTCATATTCCATCATTTCCCAGAGGGAGTTTTTGGGAATTTCCCCCAAAGTGCGGCCCAAGCTCAAAGCACTGAGGTCTACGCTGCGGGACGTGCAGGGAAATAGCATTCCGGTGTTGGGGGTTGGAAAATTCAAGGTCCAATACAAGCAACACGCCGCGGAACCTCCCCTGGTTGTTCTCAAAGGGGGGAGTTGTTGCCTCCTTGGGACTCAATGGTTTAAGCCCCTGGGTTTGTTCATTGGGGGGGTGCATGCCGTTGGGACTGACCCAATACAGGAGGTGTGTAACGCGCATCCCGAAGTGTTCAAGAAGGGACTCGGAAAATTCAACCTGGTTCGACCTGGACCCGGAGGTCCGTCCAATAAGACTCAAACCGCGAAGGGTGCCTTTTGCACTTAAGGACAAAATAGAGGCGGAACTGGACAAATTGGTGGGCCAGGGGATCCTTGTTCCTGTTGATTCCGCGGAGTGGGAAACTCCGATTGTAACAGCGCTTAAGGCCAACGGGGAGGTTTGAATATGCGCTGATTACAAATGTACCATTAATAAGGCGATACGCCCAAATGCGTATCCGGTGCCGGTAGTCAGCCACCTGTTGGCCAGGGTACATGGGGGAAAGTGTTTCGCAAAGCTTGACCTGGCGCAGGCTTATTAGCAGCTCTCGGTAACCCCAGCTGCAGGTGCTGCACAGACGATAGTCACTCATAAGGGGGCGTTTCAGGTGACGTGCCTGCAGTTTGGTGTGAATTCGGCGCCAGGCATCTTCCAATCGTTAGTGGAACGTCTCTTAAAGGGTCTGGAGGGGGTCTTGCCATATTTTGACGATGTATTGATAACGGGGGGGGGGGAGTGAGTCAGAATTGGCTGAGAGGCTAGACAAAGTACTGACGGTATTTGAAAAGGCGGGGTTGAGGTTGCGGAAAGACAAATGCATCTTCTTCGCAAAAGAGGTTGAGTTCCTGGGGTTCCTGGAGTTCCTGCAGGCATTAAACCCTCCGAATCAAAGGTGGCCGCCGTTCAAAATGCTCCTCGCCCCACCTCCAAGCCCAAATTGCAGTTGTTCCTGGGGGTCTTAAACTTCTACCATTCCTTCCTGCCTAGGAAGGCGTCGGTAGCAGAGCTGCTTCATAAGTTACTAAAAAAGGACAAGGCGTGGAAATGGGGCGAGAGCCAGGAGAGGGCATTCAATGAGCTGAAACAACTCTTATCCTCAGACGCCATATTAACCCATTTTGACCCCAAGAAACCAGTGGTTCTGGTATGTGATGCATCTCCAGTGGGGGTTGGGGCGGTCCTGTGCCACGTGTTGGAGAACGGGCGGGAGGCCCTGGTGGCGTTCTACTCCAGGTCCCTGTCTAAAGCATAGCGTAACTACGCACAGACAGACAGGGAGGCATTAGCGATAATTGCTGGGACGAAGAAGTTCCACGATTTCCTCTATGGCTGCCCCTTTACCATCGTGACTGACCACAAGCCCCTGCTAGGCATTTTTACCGCAGACAAGCCCACGCCACAGATTCTGTCCCCTAGGATGCTCAGGTGGGCCATTTTTTTAAACGCGTACCAGAACGCGCTGGTGTATCGCCCTGGAAAGGACATAAGCCACGCGGACGCCCTGTCGAGGTCACCCCTCCCCCACACGGGCAGCCACGTGTGCGAGGTGGAACAAGACCACCAAGTGCTCATGATAGAGGTCCTAGATTCACCCCCCATAGTGCCCGCAGAGATCGCCAAGGCGACGGGCAGGGACAAGACGTTGGCCCTGGTTAGTTCATGGGTGCAGAAAGGGTGGCCAACGTCCTCCCCGGCGGCGGAATTTTGCCCCGTTTTTCAGGGAAAAGTTAGAACTGTCCATGGAGAGGGGTTGCCTCCTGTGGGGCCAGCGGGTAGTCGTCCCTGAGTCCCTGAGAGCAAGGGTGCTCAAGCTGCTGCACAACAGCCACCCTGGAATTGTCCGCTCCAAGGCACTGGCCAGGAGCTACTTCTGGTGGCCCCAGTTGGACGCCGATATCGAGCACATGGTGGGCACTTGCGAGAGTTGCCAAAGCTCCCGGCCCGAAGAGGCTCGACTTCCACACAGGACCCGCGGGCCCTTTCAGAGGTTCGCTTTTTCTCCTCATAGTGGATGCTTATTCCAAATGGTTAGAGGTTATCCCAGTTGCGAACACCTCCTCAGCTGCAATAATTAAACAATTGCGCAGGGTGTTCAATTCGCGCGGCATACCCGACACGCTTGTTAGCGATAACGCTAGTTGCTTCACGTCCGCCGAATTCAGGGCATTCACTGACATTAACGCCATCCGGCACATCACCTCCGCGCCCTTCCACCCGGCGACGAATGGCCAGGTAGAACGCCTCGTGCGTACCACCAAAGACGCGCTGAGGCGCATGGGCCCCGGGGATTTAAACCTGCAGTTGTGTCAGTTTTTGCTGGGATATAGGGTGACCCCCCTAGCGTCAGGATACTCGCCCGCAGAGCTCCTAATGCGCAGAAAACTGACTACAGTTCTGACCAGGCTAGACCCTACGAGGGTGGAAGACACTGGGAGGAACATCGGGTTAGCGGGCACGAAGAGTTTCGAAATAGGCGCCCCGGTTCATTGCAGAAACTACGCTAGCGCAGGGCTAGCCTGGGTTCCGGGCGTAGTCATTGGGCAAACGGGTCCCATGTCGTATTGCATAGAGACCAGCACAGGTCTACTCTGGAGGCGGCACATGGACCAACTCCGACGCCGGGTCTCCGGGAGCCAGAGCGCGGACAGCGCGGAACAGGATTCAACGTTAGGGTTCTCCCCCACCCGTTCATCCCAAGGGGGAGGAGAGGGGGGCCAGTGGTCCCTACCAAGGGGGGAAGGGAATAAGTTTGTCCCCATAGATATCCTGAGGGATACCCCCACAGATACCCCAGAAGATGATTTTGAGTTTGAGTTACAAAACCGGGGTTTTTTTCGGAGTGGTCCCCCACCCATCCAGGCGAGAAGCGGGGTTTTTCGTTAGCCCCCAGTGCCCCCGGTTTTCCCACAATGGAGTTTACCCCTACCCCGAAAACCGCGGACCCGTGGCGAGTCGCTGACGAGTCTCCCTCTCCCATTGCAGGACAAGAGACCAGGGAACAGAGAAGTGATAGCGCCCCCGGGACAAGCCAGCCAGCCTTGCGCCCAAAACACGCTTGCAATAAACCATATTGGATGAGAGACTTCGTCTCATCCTAGGGGGGAGGGATGTTGTGTTTGGAATATTGCGCCTTTAAGTAATGTAACACTCGAATGAGTGGATATAATAATCACCAGCTGTAACACTGTAACCTTCTGTATCAGGACGCGAGCTAGTGACCACTAGGGGCAATAGCGAGCGCCCAGCTCACATGGTTCCAATTCCCCAAATACCTACAGCGCGGGAAGATTCCCGCCACCACCTCACCTGGACACGAAGGGCGTGACGGGGAATGACGTCACGCAGACAGTAGCCAATGGGCTATCGAGGAGCCACGTTCAAATGTATAGCCACAGTATATATTGAGCTGTTCATCCGCCATTGCCACATGTTCCCCTGGACCATCATGCAATAAAGATGTGTTAAGCCAACATTCGGCTGTTTCTATTGTCTTGGTTCTCATACACTAAACTTCCCACCCAACAATAAAAGGGACATATAGTTCTAACAGGGACATATAGTTCTAACAGAGCCAACGAGTGGGAGTCATCCCCCCGTCAGCCCCCCAAACCTGCCCTGCCAGCCAGGTTTTCAACCCTTTCCTAAAGGGCAGCAATTCTGTCTGTAGCTGTAGGTATGCTGGCAGGAGGTTCCACAGGGTTGGGGCAGACATAGAGAAGGCCCTTCTCCTTGTGCTAGAGAGGTCGGCCCCTCTAGCCGATGGGACACTGAGAGAGCCCCTCCAGTCCGCCCTAGTGGGGCGGGCAGAGTCCCTTGGAGCGATGTGGTCTCTTAGGTAACCTGGTACCATGAAGGGCTTAGGTACCATGAAGGGCTTTAAAAGTCATTACCAGCACCTTGAATTGCACCCAGAGATAAACTGGTAACCAGTGTAGCTCCCGAAGCAGAGGCGAGGCACGGACATAACGCCCGCACCCCATCACTACCCGGGCCACTGGGAATGAGCAATATTCAGAATCTCACCTATAATAACAAAATACAGGATCTTAGATGTGTTAATGCTTTTGTGAGTGACTCTTTGATTGATAAAGTTGTCATCAGAACAGTGCATTAAAGTTGAGCAGCAGGAAGGATTTAGGCTTAAAGAAACTGCACTTTTCTTAAAATGAGAGAAGTTATTGCTGGAACCTTACATATCCCTCAACACCCAATGGGGTAGAAGAGGAAGGAAAGAAGAAGATTGTGGGGTGGTTGCATTTGATGTAGTCCCCATTATGTCTTTTGGGGGGAAGCCAGGCTGTGTAGTCATGAGCAAACTGCACAGTTCCTGGTCGCCCTCAGAAAAAAAGGAAATGGTAAATCATTCTCATGTATTCTCTACCTAGAAAACCTTGGAAAGAGTTGCCATCAGGAAAGAGTTGCCATAAGTCAAAAGTAGCTTGACTGCTTTAGAATTAATGATGGATCATTATACCCTTTGTAGTACATGTTAATACAAACTCTGGTTTCTTATTTATTTTAAGTCTCCATTTAATAGGCAGTAAAATTGCAATAATATGCAGGAGCAAACATTATCATGCCCCAGGTGTATGATTGTGATGACATTTTTGTTTAGATTACCAATTAAATGTATGAATATGTGTCCTGTAAATCAAGTTATTCTATTGGTGTAAAATGACACATCAGATTGGCCTTTGGGATTGGACTGTGGTAATTATAATTTTTGAAATGAGTTCTATTTTCAATTCAGTCAGTCCTTGGCAAACTAAATAGGAAAGAACAGGGAATTATAAAATTCAGATAAGAGAAAAAATGTGGTACAGTAATCTCTTAAAATGGATGTCTGTGTCAAAAATGAAATTGTTGAGTAATTTTCTGCAACAATAACTCAGGAAATTACAATTCTAATTCTATAATTTATTCTATTATTGTAAATTTACATGAGGTGATATCTAAGACAAATAGTAAAAAATGAGTGATACTTTATATTATCCAAAGTTGATATCCAAACTGCGAAACAACATATAGATTCATTAGTTTCTTTTGCTGACAGCAGAATTTTAATACAGTTTCCCAGATATGAGTTTTGCCTAAATCCAGTGGAAGCAGTTGAATCCTTTAATAGTGCCAAAAGTATTGAATCTACAGAGTGTTTTGTGAATGAGTAGACAAGTAAAGAATGAATAGCTTTCCCATATAACCAGTTAGCTACCACAACAAAGAAATCAAACAAGACAAACAAAAACTACTAGCAGACAAGACAGTGCAGTTGGATAGATTTGTTGGTGGGTATATTGTGTGTTTAATTTGAGATCTGAATTGAAAGCATGTTGTGTAGGAAAAGAGGTTTGTTGTTCTCCTTCTGTCGTCCTAATGAAAATTGCCTGATTCAGAATTGCTATTATTTGCTTCTCATATACACACACATATCCCTCTGGGGAAAAATCAATAAACATAAATGACAAAATTACCAAGATATCCGCATTAAACAGTAGGCATAGCAGCAGCCATGTTAAACCTAAGCATGTCAGCAATTCTTTAAGAAGAAGAAGAAAGATATATTTTTTAAAAGGGTGGATCGAACATAAAAACATCTTAGAGGTAATAAAGCATTAGGTTTCTATCCAGACCACTCGTAGGAAGACTTATGGACTCTACTTCCGGGAGTGACGAGGGCAGCGTGGGCCGGAGGAATCGCAGTAAACCCATTCGTGTAGATTCACAGGGGTCTTGGGCTTCTGGGAATTGAAGTCCAAAAATATCTGGAGTGCAAAGGTTCGCCATAATGGGGATATGACTTAAATTTATACCCTTAGCTTTTGACTTTCAGAGGTATACTGCCACTGAGTACTGTACTGAGGTTCCATATCTGAATCAGCTTTTTTGTAAAGTATAGACTTTTGTCTAATCTCCTTTGCTCAAAGCAAAATACTAAAAGGGATAATGGTTGTCAGATCAAGGGAGGTTATGCTAACTTTGCTACCCTCCTGCATATTTATCAACAGAAATAATATAAGTTTCTTACAAAGAGTTTCTTAGGAAGGCAAAAATTAAAAACATCATTGGTCTGCTTGACCCACTGAGGTTTGGATTGCATAAAAGTACAGTGCCTTGGTGAGTTGTATATAAATGTGAAAAATATTTAATGGAAAGCACTTGCTTTTACTGCTAACCTATCATTGTTTTTAAAATTGAGGAACTCCAGTGTTTGTTTGAAGTATTATGCTGCCAACTTTTCAGCCTGGATGGCTCGATGTAGGAGGTTTTTAAGGTGTTTTTTTTTTTTTAGCAGTGCTTCAGAATTCTAATGTGCAGCTGTCATTCCCCGCTAGGCTTTTGAATGCAGGAAATATGCCAGGAAAAAAGACCAATGAATTTCAGTTCTGATGAAGCCAAATAGTTTCTTTATAACACTCCTGTGGTGTTATGTTTGTTCAGAGCTGCTCTAGTTACCATGATAGTTTGGAAAATTAGCATAGATCCTTACTACTATACAAAGTTTGTGACCTGGGCAAAAGACCAATGTGCTTACTTGTAGATTTTTTTTAAAAAGGCAAATGAAGCCACAGCAGCATGTTCTATATTTAGTGTGTCATATAATTTGCCTGTTTGGTGTCATTTCTTGGTTGTGCAAATTTAATGCAAAGGTAAAGGTAAAGGTTTCCCTTGCTCGAAAGCCAGTTGTTTCTGACTCTAGGGTTCAGTGCTCATCTCTGTTTCAAAGCTGAAGAGCCAGTGTTATCTGCTTCTGCAGACATTTCCATGGTCATGTGGCAGGCATGACTAGATACATGGTGCATGGAACACTATTTACCTTCCCACCGAAGTGGTCCCTATTTATCTACTAGCAATTTCTTGCTTTCAAACTGCTAGGTTTGGACATGGAGCCCTGGCTGTGTTTGGGGTTGTGGGTTTAACTTTGTTTTTGCTATGAACTTTGCTTAATTGTATGTTATATTTTCTGAATTGTATTCTGTAATTTGTAATTTTGAAAATGTGTAATTTCTGTGATATGTTGTGAGGCTGCCCTGAGTCGGCCTTGTGCTGAGTAGGGCGGGGTACAAATTAAATTGATTGATTGATTCAGATTGCTATTTAAATTTACTGAATTCATTAAAAAGAAAAGAAAATAGGAAGAAGAAAACTGAAGTTAAAATCTTAAGGAATTAAGTAATATTTGCCCAGTTTTATTAGATTCCCGCCCTCCCTGTCTGTATTCAGTCTCAGCAGGGAAAGTTATTAATGAGTTGACATTTTGCTATGTTAACCAAGTGTATATTAGTAATAGTCTCCATTTTTCTATAATAACCAACTGTAATTTAGTTTCTGTCTCTATTAGTTTTGAGCCTTTCAGACTAGGAAGCATGAAGACTATTATTCAGAGAAATCAAAAGATTGCAGCTTGTATTGACATAAAAGTGACCTTTCAAGATTCATCTGAGACAGAAGTGGGAACAGCCATCTTAAAGGGGAGCTGAAAGGCACTTACTCTTTTGTCTTGATGCCCTGCTGTCATGGTTTCAAAAATAGCAAAAGTAGCCTTTTGTTGAAAGAAATAAAATGAATTTGTTGTTATCAGTTCATTTCTGGTTTGATTTGGTGGATTTCCTGAATGAAAAGAGTTTTTGATCTATTTTTGGGTGCTTTAAACTCAAAGTGTAGAAGGGACTATGTTCAAGATTCAGTAGCTGCGTGAAGGCGAGATATCCCACCTCCATTTCTCTCCTATCTCTAGTGAAATGATCTTCTGCCCAGTGCCGTATTTAGGATCTGTGGGCCCCTAGGCTGAACCTGTGGCGTGGGCCCTGCCGGGGAAAGTATTTTTAAAAAATTAACGTACAAAAACTGCATTTTCACGTGGTGCGGCCCCCCCTTTGTGGTGTGGGCCCATAGGCTGCAGCCTAGGTAGCCTAATGCTTAAATCCAGCCCTGCTTCTGCACTGCTTATTATGAATCAAAGCATTTTTGAGTCCAGGTACTTGGAAGGTGGAGCCAGCTTTTTGCATATTTTCCCTGGAGGTCTAGGTGTATGTATATATTTGAAAGATTTCAGCCTCTTTCCTAGCCTCTGTTGGAATAGTGGGCTCTCCAAGCTCAGGAAGGCAAACAGTAGGGTTTTGCTTTACAGGGGGTGGGTGGGGTGGGGGGTTGACCAGCAATTTCCTGCCACTGACTATTTCACCAAAATATTTTCTATACCTTTCTTAAGTATAGGAAAGATTTCTCAAATTACATGTATTGCAAAAACATAAGTAGATTTGGTCCTGTTAGTGCTATATGACCTCATTCAAAAGCCTATGAAGGAATACAAAGGATAACTTGTACTTACATATTTTTGAAGTGGTAGCTGTGTTAGTCTGTGCAAATCAGAGAGTAGGCAAAAAATAAGACAAAAAACACTGGGGCACCTTAAAGACTAACTCCTGTATTTTAATGTTAGCTTTCGTGGATCAAGCCCACTTCATCAGACATAAGAGTGGATTCATGATGCATGAAAGCTAACATTAAAATACAGGAGTTAGTCTTTAAGGTGCCCGAGGAAGGCCAAAGGATATGAACTGTCTGAAATGCTTCAAGTAATTTAGTGGTAAACATAGAATTTTAAGATTAACATTAAGGTTAAGAGCCCCATAGCACAGTACTTAAGCTACAGTACTGCAGCCAAAACTCTGCTCATGATCCGAGTTCAATCCCAGAGAAGTCTTGTGTTGTCCCAGGGGCTACCATCTTTGGTGCTGGATGGGGCCTCCTTGCCCCAAACAGACCTGGCATGTAATTTGGGGGTCCTCCTGGTCTCACGACTACTGCTCGAAGAGCAGGTGGCAGTTGTGGCCAGGAGGGCTTTTGGACAACTTCGTATCATTCACCAATTACGCCCGCTCCTGGACCGGGACTCCTTGCTTACACTCATCCACCCTCGTCACCTCCAGATTGGACTACTGTAACACGCTCTATGTGGGGCTGCCCTAGATAACCATCCGGAAACTGCAGCTGGTCCAGAATGCGGCTGCCCAGGTGGTGATGGGGGGCAGGCGCTATGCCCGTGCCTCGCCATTGCTTCGGGAGCTAAGTGGCTTCCAGTATGCTTCCATACAAAAGTTTTGACCTTTAAAGCCCTTCATGGCAGTGGGCCAGGATATCTTAAGATACTGAATCGTCCCAAGGGTTGCAACCTGTCCTACGTGGGTGGATCATAGGGGCTCTCTGATGGTCCCATCAGTTAGGGATGCACATCTTGCTGGGACCAGGAGGAGAGCCTTCTCGGTGTCTGCCCTGGCCCTCTGGAACCTCCTGCCACCAGAACTGCACCTCCAGAAGGGCTCTAAAAACCTGGCCCTGCCAGCAGGCATGGGGTGTGTCTGGCAACACATCCCAGCCTTGCTGGCTCATTTAGTCCTGCTGGGATTTTAAACTAAGGGAGATATAGTGTTTTTTTTTACAGATTTTAATTATTTTATCATTTTATCATTGGGATTTATTGTATAGGATGTCTTCGTTCAATGTAAGCTGCCTTGGGTTGCCGAGGCGAGGAAGGTGGCATATAAATTATATAAATACAAATACAAATTCACTTTCCAAGATGGGTAAAATAAGTACCCTGTTTATTGGGGGCAAATTGATAATCATCTTGTGAACTGCCTAGAGACTGTTGTAAGTGCTATGCAGTGGTATATAAATGTAATTGCTATTGTTATCTTGAGATATGTGACTCCCATGTAGATGCTCTCCTGTTTTTGTGTGCTAAGGTTTTGCTAGCAATACCATACAAAAGCTCTGTAGTTTCTTTGTGAGTTTGCTAGGATGTGTAGAGACAGATTCTGGGAATAGCTCAGAATGACAGAATGACATTTCTTTGCCTGGAAACTGTTCTATCTTCAAACTATAATTGAAGTTGGCCAACAAATCTGACTGCTTAGATAAGAATGTGTACTTCTTTTTGGTAGTTAACATGGCTTTTTAAAAATGCCTGATAGGAATTGATGGTCCAGCTGCCTTTCAAGATGACGTGCAGGAAATTGGAAGCCGGGTTCAAATTCTCACAGTTGGAGAGACTTGCCAAGATGAGGATGATAGTGAAATAATAACTACCAATCAACAACAAGGCAAGCAAGACCTTAGACTAACAATGCAGAAAAAAGGTAAGGTTACAGTAACTTTACTAATGTTCCTGGTGATTTGTTCTATTTATATGATATAGAAATCACCTAATTTGGGTTGTGAACTCATTACAGTTCATAGATTGATCAGAAACAGATCTTTACCTCCTTGCACTAAAGAAAAATATAAGCTGTTAAAAGTTCATAGTGATACATTGTGGGGTGGAGACAGTGGTGGGCATCAACAGGTTCACACCAGTTTGCCCTAACTGGTAGCAGAAATTCTGACTGGCCCCGGCCATCCAAGTTTTGAAATAAAGTAGTCCTAATTCAGGTGCAATGCAGGGCTTTCACCCTGACCACGCCCACCATACCACGCCCACAGTGTGGTAGTATATTTTTTTAGCCCACTGGGTGGAGATTACTTGAGAACAGAGAGACTGCACACCTTTCCTCAGTGTTAATGGATTATGTCAACTTTTATATAGAACTGAGTCTTAGCTTTGTAATTCCCCCCTCCCCTCCCCCCATGAGCCTAGTGAATTGCTTCATGTCCTGAATGAATAAAATAAACCAGATGGATGTTTTGAATTGCTGAAAGTCAAATGAAATATTTATATCAATATGCAAGATTGGAAAACCTGATTCACAGATAAGGGCTGTGGTGGGTATCTTAGCTGTCTATGTGAAAATGTGGTATAAGTGGAATTCTAAACCATCAGTTTAATGTTCCTGTTATAAACAGTGGGTCAGAAGAATGGATGGTAGAAAAAGCATATGCTGATATTCCTTGCAAATGTTTGTTTGTTGGTAAACAAGGAGGTGCTTTGTTTGGCTGCTCCCCAGGGAGTATCTAGGAAGTCTTACTTAATGCCTATAGTTAGGTTAGAAAGAAATGCAAATAGTTTTATATTTATTTATTTATTTATTTATTTATTTATTTATTTATTTATTTATTTATTTATTTATTTATTTATTGCTTAGATTTCTATACCGCTTTCCTTCCCATAAAGGGAATTCAAAGCAGTTTACAATAATACAAAGCAATATAATGATACAGTATAAATAATACAAAGCAATATAAATGACATAAAACATTTACAAATCACATTTCAAAAATAACAATGTTCGAAAATACAAGAACCAAAATACAATACAATATACAATATACTAAGTAAATTAACAATATCCACAAGAAAACATACTATAATCATTCAATGAGTCCTGATGGAGAAAAGCTCAACATCCTCAACTAACCTCAATCTCCCACCCAACTACAGGTGAAGGGGGAGACTACAGCAAGGTCATCAGGGTGCGCCCTGCCACAGCTGTTGCTGCCTCCGAACCTGTCCCAGGCGGGGAGGCGAAGCCGGTCTGGCGGTGGCGGCGTGGGCGCTCCTAAGAGTCGTCCGGGTACACCCCGCCACAGCTGTTGCTGCCTCCAAATTTGTCCCGAGGCAGGGAGGCGAAGCTGGTCTTTGAAGCCCCTGCCCCGCCGCAGGCGGAAGTCTTTGGTGGCAGGGACAAGGAGGCAGCACTTCTCCCCTCCAGGTGGGTGGGCGTGGGTCTGCAGAAGTCCAGCCAGGGCTCTCGCCCTTTGAAACCCTCGCCCTGCCACAGGTGGAAGTCTTTGGCGGTGGGGATGAGGAGGCAGCACTTCTCCCCTCCTGGTGGGTGGGCGCGGGTCTGCAGAAGTCCAGCCAGGGCTCTCGCCCTTTGAAACCCTCGCCCCGCCGCAGGTGGAAGTCTTTGGCGGTGGGGACGAGGAGGCAGCACTTCTCCCCTCCAGGTGGGTGGATATGGGATATTTTCTTATCAAGATGCACTAGCAGCAGGATCACTTTATGGGAAATATTCATCCATTTAGATTTCAATTTTCTATGTCATTAAGTAGATTCAAACTGACAGAATACTATGTTTTAACAACTCATTGTGAGATGCTGTAGTTATCTGTCATCGAGTCACTTTCACCGTATGGTAACCCTACAAATTCATGACATCCAGAAAGTCAAATTTATAGCATCCTTGTTCACATCTTGCAAATTAAATGGCAGAATGTGGAATACAAATTTGGGCTTGTGAAAACCTACTTTGCCCACCTTCGCTTCCAAGTTTTCTTTGTTAATTCATTGGCAGATTGTTTGTGACAAAAAATATATAGACTTGTGGTACTAGTTTGGATCAACTGTCTAATTTCAGCATTTGGTCTTTTGGTTTATAATCATATTTAAATCATACTTAGAATTATGTTCTGTTATTTCAATAGGATATAATAGCTTATTCTATCTTCTGCTAAAGTTGCATGGTGCTTGTGTTTGACACATTATAGCAACTGAGATATATATTTAAAATTAAGGACTATAGAAAGTTAAAAAAATACTAATTATTTCTTTTCTGTAAATGTGATGGGTCTTTTTTCAGGTATTTCAAGTAGCATGAATTTTGATGAAGATGAAGAGGATGAAGACAGCTCGAGTTCTTCACAGCTAAATAGTAATACCCGACCTGGTTCAGCAACAAGCAAGAAGTCAAACAAGGTAAAAAATCAGATGTAATGGGACTAGATTAGGGTTAAAAGAGCCAACTAGTTTATTCCTGTGAAATAATGGAATTAAGCTAATTTAAACTTTCCAAATAGACTTAATTTTTAAAAACCTTTCACTGCCAACCTACTCCCGTCATACTATCCTTGTGCTGCTTGTTTTAGTAATGAGAATAGGGAAAAGACAGCTAGGGTGTATATATACAAAGGAAAGAGAGAAAGAGACACCCTCAAACAGGAACGAACAATTATGCAAATGTATTTAATAATAAAAACACACAAAGTCCCCAGAGAATTAACATAATCTAAAGCAAAATGCTGTGCTGAAAGCACATAAAGTTGCAGTCCGTGGTGGAAATCGTCAGATATCCTGGAGGTCCAACATGAGATACTAAAAGTCCAAAGGGTAATAAAAAAGTCCAACAACCATGAGAACCGGAATCCAACAGGATGATAAAGAGCAATTTATATATCAGCGGCAAGTAATGATTCTAACAGGAGACAATGGGCGAAACAGAACTCAGTCTCGATATCCATCCGCAGTAATGAGATATTTCATTGACTTTGTCAAGAGCCTGTGAAAGAGTTAAAAACTCACTAATATAGCAAAAACGCATATGACCAAAATAATATAAACATACATAGTAATGTTAATAGTGATGATAATAATGATTACAATAAATACATACATGTAATACAAAATGGGTTACCTGGATATCAATCTAATTGCGCTGGAAATAACCTCTAATGTGATCAGTCCTGTAGGGTAACAGCGTTAATAGAGACAAATCCTAGCAAAACTATAAAGGCAGTAAACCCGATTGAAAACATGTGTGAAGAATGTATAATGAGAGAGAGAGTGAAAGAAAGAGACCAAGATTTAAAGGAACGCTGAGAGATCCATCTCCGTGTTCAACCCAAACGGGATAATAGTGCGAAATCTATGTATATAGAAAGCCTCACGTTGTAAGAGAAGGCGCTCGAAGTCATGTCTATCGTAAGGATGTGATCGTAAGGTCTCCAAAACAACAGTTTGCAATTTTTTGATGGAATGATTAGTTTCAAGGAAATGGTTGACCATGGGTGCTGATGAAACACGATTCCGGATTCTGGATAAATGCTCGCCTAATCGAATTTTAAGGGGGCGCTTCGATTGTCCAACATAGGCAAGTCCACATTCACAAATGATCATATAGATAATATTGTGGCTATTACAATTGGAAAAGGAGGATAAGTTAAGTTTAAACTCACTACTGGAGATTTTAACATAATTGGTACGCCACATATGATGACAGAACTTACAGTGGCCGCGTGAAAAGTGGCCATTGGGCAAACTATCTATATACATAGATTTCGCACTATTATCCCGTTTGGGTTGAACACGGAGATGGATCTCTCAGCGTTCCTTTAAATCTTGGTCTCTTTCTTTCACTCTCTCTCTCATTATACATTCTTCACACATGTTTTCAATCGGGTTACTGCCTTTATAGTTTTGCTAGGATTTGCCTCTATTAACGCTGTTACCCTACAGGACTGATCACATTAGAGGTTATTTCCAGCGCAATTAGATTGATATCCAGGTAACCCATTTTGTATTACATGTATGTATTTATTGTAATCATTATTATCATCACTATTAACATTACTATGTATGTTTATATTATTTTGGTCATATGCATTTTTGCTATATTAGTGAGTTTTTAACTCTTTCACAGGCTCTTGACAAAGTCAATGAAATATCTCATTACTGCGGATGGATATCGAGACTGAGTTCTGTTTCGCCCATTGTCTCCTGTTAGAATCATTACTTGCCATTACTTGCCGCTGATATATAAGTTGCTCTTTATCATCCCGTTGGATTCCGGTTCTCATGGTTGTTGGACTTTTTTATTACCCTTTGGACTTTTAGTATCTCATGTTGGACCTCCAGGATATCTGGCGATTTCCACCACGGACTGCAACTTTATGCGCTTTCAGCACGGCATCTTGCTTTAGATTATGTTAATTCTCTGGGGACTTTATGTGTTTTTATTATTAAATACATTTGCATAATTGTTCGTTCCTGTTTGAGGGTGTCTCTTTCTCTCTTTCCTTTGTTTTAGTAATGAGCCAGTTTTAATAGTTTGGATGTATTTGCCACACAGTATTCAGACTAAGAGTATGACTACATTAGCAAGCTGAATTGCCTTGATTCGCATTCTGTTTTCTGACCATATTCACCTTAGTTAATCACATGAAGTCACCAGGTTGTTTAAGTGCCAGTATCCACACTGGCCCGTCAGTCTGATGCAGTTACATCCACATCCACACCCCCACATCCCTCCTTCCTCTCATTTTATGGTTTGCTGCCAGGTTGCTGTGATCATTTAAAGCAGGGGTGGTCAACCTTGGTGCCCCAGGTGTTCTTGTACTTCAATTACCAGAAGCCCAAGTTAGCACACCTGCTGATCAGGGATTCTGGGAATTGAAGTCCAAGGACGCCTGGGGCACCAAGGTTGGCCAACTCGATTTAAAGGGTTTCATGGTGTTAGGGAATAAGAGACAATTTTACAAAGTTCCATATACATTACAAACATGCACACATATCATGGAAACACTTTAGTCTGCTAGAGTTTGTCAGAATGATTTAATTTTATGCAGATTTTTAATTTTCATCTAGACAGAGATGAGCTGGTGCTAAACTAATGTAACAGGGCAATGTTAAAGTTATCTAGCATTAGACTCAAAAGTTTGCTTATTTAAAATAAAAATTCTTCAAGTTTAAGGAGAAAGATCATAGTGAAGGGTATTCCTACTGTCCCAAAACATCACATCCCAACTTGTTACATCATTAGTAAACCATCTAAGATCACACTCCCTGGTTCTTTTGTACAACAAAACAAACAAACACACAAACAAAACACAATTCAAATATTACAATTTGGAAAAAAAATAGAATCCCACAAAAGTAGAATCCCATGGGTGGAGGTGGGGGTGAGAGAGTCCAGATTGGAAGGAAGCCACCAGCAGGGCACTCCTACGGTACATCAAAGTTATTTGTTGGATATACAATGTCCCTGCACATACGATGTCCCTGGATGATGATGCTTCGTGCCTGGTCTGCCAACCTGTGCAAGAAGATGCAGAGCATGTGTTTTTTCACTGTCCATGTTTTGATGCAGAATGGGAAATTTTACAGAGGCATTTTCGACAACAGCTATCTCTGGAAGACATTTCGATTTCGATTTTAATTTATATCCCGTCCTTCTCAGCTTATGCTGACTCAGGGTGGCTAAACAACATATCAGTAATACAATACATTCAATACAACAAGAGTCAAAAAATAAACACCATCAGGCTTGTCCGAATGAGGACAGCAGGCAGAAACATAAATTCTGGCAGAACAAATGCAAGGCAACAATCAGGAAAGCAAAGCAAGACTTTGAGGAGCGTATAGCTAAAAATACTCAGAGAAATAACAAAGACTTCTTTAAGTACATTAGAAGTAAGAACCCAACTAGGAAGGCCATTGGACCATTAGATGACAATGGAAGGCAAGGGGTTATTAAAGAGGAAACAGAGATTGCAGAGAGACTCAATGAATTCTTTGCTTCAGTATTCACTGAAGAAGACAGAGGCCACATGCCCAAAACAGAGCCTATCTTCGTATGGAGGGAAACCGAAGAATTAAGCCAGATAGAAATAACCAGGGAGGAGGTCCTTGCATGTCTTGTTAAGCTAAACACTAACAAATCACCAGGACCAGATGGCATCCATCCACGAGTTCTCAGGGAACTTAAAGATGAAATTGCTGATCTCCTAGCCAAAATATATAATCTTTCCCTCAAATCAGGCTTTGTGCCTGATGACTGGAAGGTAGCGAATATAACACCAATTTTCAAAAAAGGATCCAGGGGTGATCCAGGAAATTACCGACCTGTCAGTTTGACATGTGTCCCAGGTAAAGTGATGGAAACCATCCTAAAAGATAGAATTAATAGGCACATAGAAGAGAAGGCGCTGCTAAAGGAGAGCCAACATGGCTTTTGCAAGGGCAAATCATGCCTCACTAATCTGTTGGAATTTTTTGAGAGTGTCAACAAGCATGTGGATAAGGGGGATCCAGTTGACATTGTTTATCTGGACTTTCAGAAGGCTTTTGACAAGGTCCCACACCAAAGGCTCTTGAATAAACTTACCAGTCATGGAATAAAGGGACAGGTCTTGTCCTGGATCAGCAACTGGCTAAGGGACAGGAAACAGAGGGTAGCACTAAATGGATACTTCTCCAAGTGGAGGGAAGTAAAGAGTGGGGTCCCCCAAGGTTCAGTACTGGGACCCCTGCTTTTCAACCTCTTCATAAATGATCTAGAGGTAGGAGTAAAAAGCAAGGTAGCCAAATTTGCTGACGACACTAAATTATACAGGGTAGTGAAAACTGTGAGAGATTGTGAGGAGCTCCAGAGGGATCTCTCAACACTGGGGGAGTGGGCAAAACAGTGGCAAATGAGTTTCAACATTAGTAAGTGCAGAGTGATGCATGTTGGGGCAAAGAACCCCAATTACATTTATAAACTGATGGGGTCTGAACTCTCTGCGACAAACCAGGAAAGGGACCTTGGTGTCCTGGTGGACAACTCAATGAAGGTGTCAACCCAGTGTGCCTCAGCAGTGAAAAAAGCAAACTCAATGCTAGGGATCATTAGGAAGGGTATAGAAAATAAGTCAGCAAGTGTCATTTTGCCTCTTTATAAATCTATGGTGAGGCCCCACCTGGAATACTGTGTACAGTTCTGGTCGCCATACCTCCAGAAGGATATTATGGAGCTGGAAAAAGTACAGAGGAGGGCAACCAGAATGATTCGGGGACTGGAACACCTTCCTTACCATCTGAGGCTGCAACGGTTGGGCCTTTTCACTCTTGAACAACGGCGTCTAAGAGGTGACCTGATTGAAGTTTATAAAATCATGCACGGTGTGGACAAAGTAGATAAGGAAAAACTGTTTTCCCTATCGCATAACACTAGAACTAGGGGACACTCCATGAAACTTTTGGATACTAGTTCTCAAACAAATAAGAGAAAGTACTTTTTCACCCAGAGGATTACTGGTCTATGGAACTCCCTGCCAGAAGAAGTGGTGACAACTGTCAGTCTTGACAGCTTTAAGAAAGGATTAGACAAGTTCATGGAGGACAAGGGTATCAATGGCTATAATTATGGCTACCTAAGGACAACCTCCGGGTTGGAGAGATAGGCAGGATATCTCTCAATGCCATTTCCAGGGAATCCTAAGCAGGTGAAGGCATCTGCTTGGGAATACCCTGAAGGAAATGGTGAGCCACTGTGTGAGACAGAATGCTGGACTGGATGGGCTGTGGCCTGTTCCAGCAAGGCTGTTCTTATGTTCTTATGTTCTTATAACAATAATACAGTTCAATCAATGCAGCAAGATATTGGAAAAACCACAAATACAATATTTAAAAAAAACCCACAATATGATTTACACATCCGCTGCACTGATGGTGCTCCCGGTGTCCAGGTGCTGCGGGGGCTGCTCCACCACACCTGCAGGAAAGACCGGAAGAAGCAGCAACAGTCCAGTTGCCTCCTGGTCTTTTAAACCTCCCGCCGAGGAGGGGGCGAGGCCCAGGACGCCGGTGGTGATGGTGCTCCTGGCGTCCAGGTGCTGTGGGGGCCGCTCTGCCATGCCCGCAGGAAAGACCGGAGGCAGCAGCAACAGTCCGTATGCCTCCTGATCTTTTAAACCTCCCACCGAGGATGATGTTTAAAACATCATTGGCAAGATGTTGAGCAGGGAGAGTCCCTGGGTTGTGATGTCTAATTATGTTTCCGGGGTCACCTTGGAACTTAGACGTGTGGAGAGACTGAGAAGAGGGCAGCCAGAGGCATAGAGGAGGAGGGCGAGTAGCCAAATTGGAGGAGCCAGTCTATCCCCTGCAAAGTAAATCCTGATGGTGGTTCCGCAGGGTGGCGGGGTGTAATGGGAGGTGGTTTTAGTGGGTAAAAATCCTACACACTGTAAAGCAAGGGCTCCACAGCGTCTTTTGAAGATTTCCACCTGCCCTAATAAACACGCACACAACACAAAACATACATTTATGCGTTCACAAACATACCTATGTACACATACCTACCTATCATTGCATTTTCTTCAAGCTTGGATAGAACTGATGTTTATCAGTATATACTGTGAAATATTTAGCATCAAGAAAATACAAGTCAGGGGAATACCCAGGCTATTTTGACTGTGTGTATTTATTATTTATTTATTTATTTATTTATTTTTTCACGCTTATATACCGCCCACTCAGGTACAACCCAACTCAGGGCGGTTTACATAGCGGACAGTAAATACATAAAAGACACATGATAAAAAAGTTAAAAGTTAAAAAACCCCACCCCTAAAAGGTGCGCAAGAACCGAAGGGACCTTGGGGGAAGGCACACTTCTCTATACCAACCACCCAACGGTACCCCCATCCCCACCAGCACCCCAAACTTGGCCCACCAGCCAGGTCTTTAGTTCCTTCCTAAAGGGCAACAAATCTGTCTGGAGACGCAGTTCCACAGGCAGGAGGTTCCAAAGGGCTGGTGCGGACATGGAGAAGGCCCTCCTCCTTGTGCCAGAGAGGCGAGCCTCCCTGGCTGATGGCACAATTAGAGAGCCCCTCCGGTCCGCTCTGGTTGGATGGACAGACGTCCTTAGGGTGATGCGGTCTCTAAGATACCCTGGCCCACTACCATGTAGGGCTTTAAAGTCAAAACCAGCACCTTGAATTGCACCCGGAGACAAACTGGTAACCAGTGCAGCCCTCGAAGCAGTGGTGAGGCATGGGCATAACGTCCACACCCCATCACCACCTGGGCCGCGGCATTCTGGACCAGCTGCAGCCTCCGAATGGTCATGAAGGGCAGCCCCATGTAGAGCGCATTACAGTAGTACTTGGCAGTATGTTGCTACACAAGTGTCATCTTCTGATGATTTTTTCTCAATTTTATGTTGGGTTTTAGAGTGCTCTCCTTTTCAGACACAGTAGTATTCATGCAGCTGCATTCCAGGGTTGGCAATTTGTCATATGACTTTGGTTGTCATATGACTTTGGACAAATCCAATTGCTCCCTTTCCCAAATTGCTTCCAGGTGCCCCTCCTCTTCCATTCTAGATGTGATCCTGAACATGGAAAGTGAGCTGTGCAGCCTGGTTGATTCCCTTGGTTTGCTCTTTTCACTTCTCCAGTGGCCATCTTTGTGCTTATACTTACTGTTAAGAACATCTGATTCAACTGCTTGTTTTTAAGATACTCTGCAGCTTTCCTTTCTGTTGTAGGAAACAGCCTCAGGGCCTAGCCCTTCGACTAACAGCCCAGTCATAGAGGTGGATGACCTGGAGGAATTTGCTGTGAGACCTGCTCCTCAGGGGGTTACTGTCAAATGCCGAATCACAAGAGACAAGAAGGGAATGGACCGTGGAATGTACCCGACTTACTACCTTCACTTAGAAAGGGAGGATGGTAAAAAGGTCATATGGCATATTATACATTTGAACCGCAAAAAAGCAAAACAAGTAGAACTAAAGCTCACAGAACTGTAGAAGTGGGAGGGAAAAATAGAGCTATATTTTGTATCCTCCATTGCACATCTCCCTCCTCATCCACCACCAACCCCACTATTACTACTACTGTGGGTGTCGAAGGAGATACAAAGTTCTTGTTCTTGCACTTCTAGCAGGCTTCACCAACACTATTTGGTGTTCTTGTAATTAGGACATGGGTCTGCTGTATTTTGGCCCAATTTTATGGCATGTTTACTGACATTTTTATTGCAGCTTATTTTTATTATAATTTTATGGGAGGTACTTTTAAAATGTCTGTTTGTTGTATGGGGGACTTTATGTTGTTAGCCGCCCCGTGTAGGGATTCATTCTCCCTAGAGAGGTGGGGTATAAGTGCAACTATAATAACAATAACAATAACAATAACAATAACAATAACAACAATAACAACAATAATGTCTTTGGTGTTATATCTCCATCTTTCTTTGGGTCTGCCTACTGCTCCATTACATGTGAAAATATCTCACAGTGAGTTTGGTAAATTTAGCAAACTAAATGGATATCTGAAGAGGCAGAGGTACCATTTATCAAGATGCTATAGGCTAACATCCTATATAACTGTCCCCTCCCCCCCCCATTGAACTCAGTACGATTTCTTGTGAGAAGCTGAATCCAGGATTGTATCAGCCCTGTCTACCCAGCCCTGTCTGTGTCTCATACACTCTTCATGATTAGTAATACTGTGCCTGGGGTAATTGCATGGCCCTTCAAGTACCAATCTGCCAATAGTGAACTTGCACACTTTCATGCACCCTGATCAAATATTGAATTTTAATTTTTCCTTTGTGCAGAAGTCTTTAAAGGCATGCCCTTAACAAAGACATTAATATACATTGCAATTATTCTACTTGAAAAATGCAGATATTTTTAGATATCAAGTTTCATTGGAACAAGCTTTATCTCTAGGATAATAATTGCATGAAATAAAGAGGCACATCTTAAAAGTGCCTTTTTGTTCCAATCACAAATGGTGAAATATTTTAGAATCAACTCACTAATTATTGGTGCAGTGCAGTGGGCACTACAGTACAGGTCCAGAAATAGGCAGCTGGTGGCCCAAGTAGTGTTGGGAGATACCATCCCCCAGTTTAGAATTGCTGTCAGTGCTCTGTGCCACAGAGGGAACACCCATGTGGAAAGGCAGTTCCACATTTTATGTAGCTTTCTGGGGCTATTGACACATAGAAGAGATTTTCAGACACCCCAGAAACAGCTGTATCAGACCATGCAGGAATACTTTCATTCTGGTTGCTTCCTAGGTCTCTGGAAGGTGACTGATTGCCGTTCTCAAGAAATTGTGTCTGATGGGGAGTTTTCTTTTCAGTCAAGCAATAAGGAACACAGGAAACCACTTTATACTCAATCAGACCAACTAGCTGAAGAAACCAGAGCTTGGAAAAGCTATTTTTCTGAACTACAACTCCCAAAATTCCCCCAGCCATAGTGGCCACTGAATTATGCTCACTAGGAACTGAGCCTCCAGACGGAGTTGCTCCCCTTTAGAAAGGCACTTAAGACCTGGCTGTGCCAGTGGGTCTTGGATCCAATGTGCGGTATGTCCCAGGTCCGCTGGCTAGTCTAACAGCTGGATCCTTTATCTGTCTGAACAATACTGGTATCTGTTTTTATTTAACTTGAAGGAGACTGTTCATGCTCACATTAAACATTTAACAATGTGTCCTACATTTAATTATTTAAATCATAAATAATAGATTGGAGAGAGAGAGAGAAAGGCTTTCATTGCTGATTTTTTTGGTTAACTCTCATTTTGAACTTTCATATTTTTTTGTTGATGATGCAAAGATTCAAGAAAATTAGATTCTTTTTCAAAAGGTTTTTCATATTCTGTCTAGAATGTGACTTTTCAGTTTAAACATTTCTTAGGTATTTTTGTTAGCTGGAAGGAAGCGAAAGAAGAGCAAAACCTCAAATTACCTCATCTCCATTGACCCAACAGACTTGTCACGAGGAGGAGAAAGTTTTATTGGGAAACTAAGGTAAATGAAAGCAAACCTCATGAAGTCTTAGCACAGGGCTGCCCAAACATTTCAGGCCATGGGCCAGTCACATGGTTGAGGGGTGCCCAAACTATGGCCTGGGGCCCATATCCGACCCCTGACACCAATTCATCCGGCCCACGCCACCCTCATAGCTCCCAGAAGCGGAAGTAAAATGCGCCTGTACAGGCGCATTTTACTTCCGCTTCTGGGAGCTACGAGGGTGGCGTGGGCCGGATGAATTGGCATCGGGGCCAGATCTGGCCCCCAGGCCGTAGTTATGGCACCCCTGTCTTAGCATACTCACATGCCTCTTAATATCAACCTTCTTGCAATGAAAAATTACAGTCTGTAGATTTCTCACAAGAATTGAGCAATCTCTGTTCCTAATCCAGAAAATTCTCTCTCTTTTTAGAGTTCACAATTTTTAGACACTCCCTAGATTCCTCAGATTACTGTATCTAGGGTTGAATCATGAAAACACTGAAAATATATGTTACTCACAACTGTAACAAAACAAGTTATTATAGGAGTAACTTGGAAAGGTTGGACTTTCCTCCCAGTATCATCAGTTGCTACTTAGTGACATCTGGAAACAGATTGCAAGAGAACTTTGTATACCTTGTTAAAACAATAGTTATGTTGTTGGCTTTCAATTGTTTTAGTTCATTGTCTCACAAATGTGTTGTTGTATCTATTGTATCATTGCCACTGATGGCATCTTCAGCCTTCCAGAGCCTAAATTACAGCAACATGATTTCAGCCATTGTGTCCAACTCTAGCTGTTGATAATGATCATAATAATTTGTATCAAATCCAGAGGATTGTTATTTTCATTGCTGCTTTACTTTATTCCAAAGGGGACATTGCTGAATCGGCTTCCCATGGAATTACATCTAATCCATGACTGTATATTAGATTTCTCTGACATTTTGTAAAGAGTGTATTAGAATTTTACAAAAATGGCAGCTCAGCCTGACACTCTTGGTTATAGATACTTGCTTTGTAGAATTTTTTCTATATGAAATTATCATTTAGAATTGTTTCTAAGAGTCATTGAGCACATGAGATTCAGATGATGACAATGAATTCAGCAGGAAATCAACACTGGACTATCAAGTAATAACTTTTCCCCTCTTGCATAGATCAAATCTTATGGGGACTAAGTTTACAGTTTATGATAATGGAGTGAACCCAATGAAAACAACACTGAGTTTGGAGGCCAGTAATTTGCGCCAGGAGCTGGCAGCTATTTGCTATGTAAGTATTGTTCCTCAGGCAATTAATAGAATAATTATTAATCAAACAAACATATAGAGCAGGAGTTCTCAACCTTTTTAACCCAGGGGCTGGGTCATGCTTCTGGGGCCAGATGGCCATTTTGCCCTTCCTCCACCACATGGCACTTCCTGGTCACCAGGAAGTGGTGGTGGGCCACATGAAATGGTGCTGTGGGCTGCAGATTGAGACTCCCTGATATAGAGCTATACCAATCCTGGGAGGGACTTCCTCGCTTGTGGTATTCCATAAATCACAGTGGCACATGCACCTGTCTCAGGTGTTGCCAGCAGTCAGAGGTGACTAGCAGGAATTAAACTTGAAATGAATTAACCCTATTTCTCTTACTTACCTTATTTGGTAAAATAGCTACTCCTGAAAACAGTCGTCAACTGGAAATTCTTTAGTTTGATGACCCTGTGTGGAGCATGGAACAATTCTAACCATGTTGCCAAAAACAACTATAAAAGTGGCAAATGAAGGAGATCGGTTAGTTTTGAAGGCAAAGCCAGGCTGATCTTCATTTCCTCAGCTTTTGCTATTGTTATTACCCATCTTTATCTTCATCACAATATATTTATATGTGGAGCTATCCCTGATCTAAGAGGGGTGTGGTAGCTTAGCGGTTAAGACACTGAGCTTGATGACTGGCAGGTTAGCAGTTAGAGTCCCAAGTGTTGGGTGGCGGAGTGAGCTCCTCTCATCTGTCCCAGCTCCAACCAACCTAGCAGTTCGAAAGCAAGAAATTGCAAGTAAATGAAGAGGTACTCCTTAGGCAGGAAAGGTAACAATGTTCCATGTGCTTCGGCATTTAGTCATGCCTGCCACATGACCATGGAAATGTCTGCAGACACAGGGCTGGCTCTGTGGCTGTAAGCGGAGATAAGCATCCTAGAGTCGGACAAGACTGGCTTTCGAGCAAGGGAGACCTTTTACCTTACCCATGATCTAGACAGATGTTAATTAAGACTTTGTGCTATCTGTTTGAGGGGGTCAAGACTTTAAAGAATTATACAGTATAACATTTCTGATAGTTGACAAATCCCCAGCTAAAATCATGACAATTTTTAGATACAGTATCGGCCCATGGAAGGCTAGGTGGTTGACTGGGAATGCTCAGAGAATGTGATCAGAGTGGATTTATGTTAAATGTATGGAAATTACCATGGAAATTAAGCTGCAATCAATAATACAAACAGTATATTGTACAGTATTAAGGTTCTGTTTGCACATAGGATTGGCCTAGATGACCTCAGGACCCTTCTAACTTTGCAGCTATTCTAATTGCATGCAGTTTGGGGACGGGGGCCAACAAAAGGGCAACTAGCAACACTGTTGAAGTGTTGTCCCTTATATAGGTACATCGTGGCCCCCCAAAAAATAGTGATTTTTTTTATTTTGGAGTATCAGAATTTAACAATATGCATGTGAGAATAAAATGGCTTTTAACATAAACACATGATTCCTGATTTTAAATTGATGAGCACAGTAATTGTTGTTGTTGTTGTTGTTGTTGTTGTTGTTGTTGTTGTTGTTGTTATTATTATTATTATTATTCGACTTGTATGCCACCCCACTCACAAAGCAACTCTGAGTGGCTAACAAAGATACAAAATATATAGTTACAATTACAAGGTACCACATTATCATAATACAGAAACATTGCAAAACATCTTATAGCCAGCTGGTCCACTCAGCTGTTCCTCCTTCCCTCAGCTGAGCTGGCTGAGGGAAACCGGTGGTGATGGTGGCGGCAGTGTCGTCGTTCTTATAACCGGCCAGTCTGCTCAGCTGTTCCTCCTTCCCTCAGCTGGGCTGGCTGAGGGAAACCAGTGGGGATCACAGTGATCCTTGAATTAGCCATTCTGGTTTGCTTGCTCTTTTTAAATATCTGCTTCCTCTTTTTTAAATAATGGCCCTTGCAAGTAATCCAGATTAAACTAGTCTTCTCCAATACTTCAGTGCATCTCTGCCAAAACCACAGGATAAAGATATGAGAGAGTATTAGTAAGTGTATAGACGTTGTGGAAAGGTGTCACTAAAGTTGATCCTAAATAGCATTGTTTTGATTGCCCCAGTGATACAGAATCAAATAACATATTAGAAGGAATGAGTATATTCAATATGAGCAATCCGTTTTTGCTCCCATGCCAACATTTCCTTAGAGCTACATGCGATAGTAATCAGACTAAAAAATTAAACTTATGCATGGCTTTCAGTGACCAATTACAGAACAAATCACAGTCAGTGTAAGATATGAAGTTGAGGAAAATCATATGCTATGATAAACATATATCTTCTTCCACCACTTGCAAGGGCATAATCACTTCAGTAACTTCCTCTCTCTCATATGCACCAGTTATTTTTCAAATGGTTCTTATAAATGACTAGCTATTGTGCCCGGCCTTGCCAGGCAGGTTTGGAATGTGCAGCCCAGCAGGTGTGTGTGTGTGTGTGAGAGAGAGAGAGAGAGAGGGAGGGAGGGAGGGAGGGAGAAGCAGCCCAGCAGGTATGTGTGTGTGTAAGAGAGAGAGAGAGAGAGAGAGAGGCAGAGGAAGCAGTTAGAAGCTTCCAGAAGCAGGGGGCAGAACCACACCAGGCCCTCCCCTGAATTGTGACTCATAGGGGCGGAGCCACACTAGCCTTTAAAAGCTCTGAGCTCTTTCAGGGTCAGCCCTTTTGACTCTGCATGTGCTCTTAAGCAGAGCTGCTGCTGAGGAGAGCCAAACAAAGGAAGTGAGCACTGGTAAGTTTTGCAGTTGGAGTAGAGCTGCTTTAGAGGCCTCCACAAATTTAAATTGATAATTTAAACTGCTGAGAGCCACCTCTGTTCAAACAGAGGAAGCAGTTAGAAGCTTCCAGAAGCAGGGGCCAGAACCACACCAGGCCCTCCCCTGAATTGTGACTCATAGGGGCGGAGCCACACTAGCCTTTAAAAGCTCTGAGCTCTTTCAGGGTCAGCCCTTTTGACTCTGCATGTGCTCTTAAGCAGAGCTGCTGCTGAGGAGAGCCAAACAAAGGAAGTGAGCACTGGTAAGTTTTGCAGTTGGAGTAGAGCTGCTTTAGAGGCCTCCACAAATTTAAATTGATAATTTAAACTGCTGAGAGCCACCTCTGTTCAAACAGAGGAAGCAGTTAGAAGCTTCCAGAAGCAGGGGGCAGAACCACACCAGGCCCTCCCCTGAATTGTGACTCATAGGGGCGGAGCCACACTAGCCTTTAAAAGCTCTGAGCTCTTTCAGGGTCAGCCCTTTTGACTCTGCATGTGCTCTTAAGCAGAGCTGCTGCTGAGGAGAGCCAAACAAAGGAAGTGAGCACTGGTAAGTTTTGCAGTTGGAGTAGAGCTGCTTTAGAGGCCTCCACAAATTTAAATTGATAATTTAAACTGCTGAGAGCCACCTCTGTTCAAACAGAGGAAGCAGTTAGAAGCTTCCAGAAGCAGGGGCCAGAACCACACCAGGCCCTCCCCTGAATTGTGACTCATAGGGGCGGAGCCACACTAGCCTTTAAAAGCTCTGAGCTCTTTCAGGGTCAGCCCTTTTGACTCTGCATGTGCTCTTAAGCAGAGCTGCTGCTGAGGAGAGCCAAACAAAGGAAGTGAGCACTGGTAAGTTTTGCAGTTGGAGTAGAGCTGCTTTAGAGGCCTCCACAAATTTAAATTGATAATTTAAACTGCTGAGAGCCACCTCTGTTCAAACAGAGGAAGCAGTTAGAAGCTTCCAGAAGCAGGGGGCAGAACCACACCAGGCCCTCCCCTGAATTGTGACTCATAGGGGCGGAGCCACACTAGCCTTTAAAAGCTCTGAGCTCTTTCAGGGTCAGCCCTTTTGACTCTGCATGTGCTCTTAAGCAGAGCTGCTGCTGAGGAGAGCCAAACAAAGGAAGTGAGCACTGGTAAGTTTTGCAGTTGGAGTAGAGCTGCTTTAGAGGCCTCCACAAATTTAAATTGATAATTTAAACTGCTGAGAGCCACCTCTGTTCAAACAGAGGAAGCAGTTAGAAGCTTCCAGAAGCAGGGGGCAGAACCACACCAGGCCCTCCCCTGAATTGTGACTCATAGGGGCGGAGCCACACTAGCCTTTAAAAGCTCTGAGCTCTTTCAGGGTCAGCCCTTTTGACTCTGCATGTGCTCTTAAGCAGAGCTGCTGCTGAGGAGAGCCAAACAAAGGAAGTGAGCACTGGTAAGTTTTGCAGTTGGAGTAGAGCTGCTTTAGAGGCCCGCGCGCCTAACGGCGCGCGAGATTGCAAACTAATAACAAAGGAAGAATATATTCTTACTAGATAGAAAGGTAGTAAACGTGTACATTTTTGAGGCCCACAATACTGCACTTGTTAAAATGGATTCTGAGGGAACAGTTGTAGTTACCTGCAATACTTGTGCCATGTTTGTGTTCTTGCCAAAGCATATGGAGAACTACACTTGCAGCAAGTGCAAGCTGGTTGCACTACTAGAAGAGAAGGTCCAGCAGCTAGAGGCCCGCATATCTAACCATCAACAAATTAAGGAGCTTGAGCTGTTCTTGGACAGAGCGGAGCAGACTATGCTGGACAAAGAAGAGACAGGGCACAGTTCTGAGGGAGAAGGCCCTTCACTAACTCAGGAGGGAGATATTTGGAGGAATGTGACTCAAAGGAGGAGAAGAGTAGGGGATCACTCTGAGAGTCTGAAATTGCAGAATAAATTTGAGGCTCTTTCCCTCATCACACCTGATGAGGAACACACAGAGGAACAACTGGTTCCACCTGATCATCTCTCCTTCATCACACTTGATGAGATCCAGGAAGATAAACAACAGGAACAAACTGAGTTTCTCTCCCTTAATATGGTTGATGAGGTGCATGTAGATGAACAGATTGCAGGAGAGAGGCTCCTTGTACTAGGCGATTCAATAATTAGAAATACAGAGAAATGGATTTGTGATCCACAGGATAACCGTATGGTGACTTGCCTGCCAGGTGCAAAAGTTGCAGACATCACAAGAAATCTAGATAGATTGTTAGAGAGAACTGGGGACGAGCCAGTTGTCATGGTACACGTTGGTACCAATGATGTTGGGAAGGCCAAGCGGTCTGTCCTGGAAGCCAAATTCAGGTTGTTAGGAAGAAGATTGAAGTCCCGGACTTCCAAGGTAGCATTTTCAGAAGTGCTGCCTGTCCCTCGCGCAGGACCTACCAGGCAGGCAGAGCTCAGAAGCCTCAATGCGTGGATGAGGCGGTGGTGTCGAGAGGAGGGTTTCAGATTTGTCAGGAACTGGAGAACATTTTGGGACAAGCCAAATCTGTTCAGGAGGGATGGGTTGCATTTGAACCATGATGGGACCAGATTGCTGGCACTCAACCTCAAAAAGGCTGCAGAGCAGCTTTTAAACTGATAACTGGGGGAAAGCCGACAGGAGCTGGGCAGCATCCGGTTCGGGAAAGTGTGTACTTGGGTAGTGAGGAGGATGCAAAAATTACTGAGCAGAGCAAGGAGCTAGTCACTAGCATTCTAGCAGAAGGATGCAAGAGGCAGTCTAACAATGCAACTGGACACAAAAGACTGTGTCAGAAAAGCATATATAAATGCTTGTATACAAATGCCAGAAGCCTCCGGAACAAAATAGGGGAGCTGGAATACTTAGCAATAGATAAGAATATTGATATTATTGGTATCACTGAAACCTGGTGGACGGATGATAACCAATGGGATACAGTTATCCCAGGCTACAAACTATACAGGAAGGATAGGAAGGGGCAAACAGGAGGTGGTGTAGCCTTGTATGTCAAAGAAGTGATAAAATCGTATGAATTGGAATATCTGGGTGATTTGGAGTCACCATTGGAAGCTCTGTGGGTAAGAGTACCAGGCCACAAGGATGGTCTAACAGTAGGCATATACTATCGGCCTCCGACCCAAACTCTTGAGGGAGACTGGCAGTTGGAGAATGTTGTAAAGGAGGCATCCAAGAAGGGAAGCCTGGTTATAATGGGGGACTTCAATTACCCTCACATAGACTGGGTGAACTGTTGTTCAGCACATGATAAAGAGATAAAGTTCCTAGATATGCTAAATGACTGTTCCCTGGGACAGATGGTTGAAGACCCAACTAGAGGTACAAGAATCCTTGACTTGATCCTGAGTAATACTCAGGATCTGGTGCAAGATGTTAATGTGACTGATCCAATAGGGAACAGTGACCACAACTCAATTATGTTTAACTTGATCATAGACCGCAAGTCACTGATAAAATCTAACACAGAGACCTTAAATTTTCAAAAAGGAAATTTCCCAAAGTTGAGGAAACTAGTAAAAAAGAAGCTGAAAGGGAAAATTGAGAGAGTCCAAACACTCCAAGAGGCATGGAGGCTGTTTACAAAAACAATAACAGAGGCTCAATTGGAATGCATACCCAAAAGGAAAAAGGGCACTGCCAGGTCCAAGAGGACTCCAATGTGGCTTACAGGAGCTGTTTGGGAAGTGATCAAGAGCAAGAAAAGCTCATTTAGAAGATGGAAGGCTTGTCCAAATGAGGACAGCAGGCAGCAACATAAATTCTGGCAGAACAAATGCAAGGCAACAATCAGGAAAGCAAAGCAAGACTTTGAGGAGCGTATAGCTAAAAATACTCAGAGAAATAACAAAGACTTCTTTAAGTACATTAGAAGTAAGAACCCAACTAGGAAGGCCATTGGACCATTAGATGACAATGGAAGGCAAGGGGTTATTAAAGAGGAAACAGAGATTGCAGAGAGACTCAATGAATTCTTTGCTTCAGTATTCACTGAAGAAGACAGAGGCCACATGCCCAAAACAGAGCCTATCTTCGTAGGGAGGGAAACCGAAGAATTAAGCCAGATAGAAATAACCAGGGAGGAGGTCCTTGCATGTCTTGTTAAGCTAAACACTAGCAAATCACCAGGACCAGATGGCATCCATCCACGAGTTCTCAGGGAACTTAAAGATGAAATTGCTGATCTCCTAGCCAAAATATATAATCTTTCCCTCAAATCAGGCTTTGTGCCTGATGACTGGAAGGTAGCGAATGTAACACCAATTTTCAAAAAAGGATCCAGGGGTGATCCAGGAAATTACCGACCTGTCAGTTTGACATGTGTCCCAGGTAAAGTGATGGAAACCATCCTAAAAGATAGAATTAATAGGCACATAGAAGAGAAGGCGCTGCTAAAGGAGAGCCAACATGGCTTTTGCAAGGGCAAATCATGCCTCACTAATCTGTTGGAATTTTTTGAGGGTGTCAACAAGCATGTGGATAAGGGGGATCCAGTTGACATTGTTTATCTGGACTTTCAGAAGGCTTTTGACAAGGTCCCACACCAAAGGCTCTTGAATAAACTTACCAGTCATGGAATAAAGGGACAGGTCTTGTCCTGGATCAGCAACTGGCTAAGGGACAGGAAACAGAGGGTAGCACTAAATGGACACTTCTCCAAGTGGAGGGAAGTCAAGAGTGGGGTCCCCCAAGGTTCAGTATTGGGACCCCTGCTTTTCAACCTCTTCATAAATGATCTAGAAGTAGGAGTAAAAAGCAAGGTAGCCAAATTTGCTGACGACACTAAATTATACAGGGTAGTGAAAACTGTGAGAGATTGTGAGGAGCTCCAAAGGGATCTCTCGACACTGGGGGAGTGGGCAAAACAGTGGCAAATGAGTTTCAACATTAGTAAGTGCAGAGTGATGCATGTTGGGGCAAAGAACCCCAATTACACTTATAAACTGATGGGGTCTGAACTCTCTGCGACAAACCAGGAAAGGGACCTTGGTGTCCTGGTGGACAACTCAATGAAGGTGTCAACCCAGTGTGCCTCAGCAGTGAAAAAAGCAAACTCAATGCTAGGGATCATTAGGAAGGGTATAGAAAATAAGTCAGCAAGTGTCATTTTGCCTCTTTATAAATCTATGGTGAGGCCCCATCTGGAATACTGTGTACAGTTCTGGTCGCCATACCTCCAGAAGGATATTATGGAGCTGGAAAAAGTGCAGAGGAGGGCAACCAGAATGATTAGGGGACTGGAACACCTTCCTTACCATCTGAGGCTGCAACGGTTGGGCCTCTTCACTCTTGAACGACGACGTCTAAGAGGTGACCTGATTGAAGTTTATAAAATCATGCACGGTGTGGACAAAGTAGATAAGGAAAAACTGTTTTCCCTATCGCATAACACTAGAACTAGGGGACACTCCATGAAACTTTTGGGTACTAGTACTCAAACAAATAAGAGAAAGTACTTTTTCACCCAGAGGATTACTGGTCTATGGAACTCCCTGCCAGAAGAAGTGGTGACAGCTGTCAGTCTTGACAGCTTTAAGAAAGGATTAGACAAGTTCATGGAGGACAAGAGTATCAATGGCTATAATTATGGATACTTAAGGACAACCTCCGGGTTGGAGAGATAGGCAGGATATCTCTCAATATCATTTCCAGGGAATCCTAAGCAGGTGAAGGCATCTGCTTGGGAATACCCTGAAGGAAATGGTGAGCCACTGTGTGAGACAGAATGCTGGACTGGATGGGCTGTGGCCTGTTCCAGCAAGGCTGTTCTTATGTTCTTATGTTCTTATGTAGAGGCTGCAGGTGAAGAGGTGGGGCTCGGGTGAGTAGGGGGGGGAAGGGGGAGGCGGAAGCATTTTGTTCCCCCTTTCCCTGCCGGTGTGTGGGGGAAGACAGGGAAGGGTGGGAGGTGGAAGCTTTCCGTTTCCCCATTTCCCTGCCGTGGGGGGTGGGAGGCCTTTGTTCCCCCTTAACTGTTTTGAGGGTTGTTTTCGAGGGTAATAGAAAGGCAGCAGCCAGCAATTCTCCAGGGAGAGCACCACCCCTGACGGATCGCTGTCTGGCTCCTTTGCATTTCCCCATTAACTGTTTCAAAGGCTAACACGAAGCAATCTTCTAAACAGTTGAGGAGGAAATGCAAAGGTGGCAACCAGCGATTCATCAGGGGAGGCGCTGTCCCTGCTGGATCTCTGGCTGCCGCATTTGTATTACCCCCTCCTACCATTGCTGTGTCGAGAGCAGCTCTCGAAACAGCGATGGTAAAAAAGAAAGCTGACAGTCAGGCTGCACTTCATCTGGGAAAACGCATCCCTGGATGAAGTGCGGCGTGACTGTGTTTCCCTGTCCCCCCATCGCTGTGTCGAGAGTTGCTTTCGAAACAGTGATGGGGAAAAGGGTAGCTGACAGTCAGGCTGCACCTCGTCCAGGAACGTGCATCCCTGGATGAAGTGCGGCCTGACTGTCATCTCCCCTGGTGCCGGCCTTGCCACGGCTTCGGTGGGGTAGTGGGGAGGAGGGGGAGCCCCTCTTCTCCCTACGGCCCCGGGGATGAAGGCCGGTGCCAGCCTTGCCGCGGCTTCGGCAGGGTTGTGGATAGGAGGGTGAGCCCCTCTTCTCCCCGTGGCCCCGTGAGGCCACAGCTGATGAGGGGGGAAAGGCGTGCACAATGGCCATTTTTTGTCACATGCACCAGCTGTCCCGCCTCTCTGCGCTCACGTCCTCATGCCTGATTGGCTGAGGCGTGCCATGGTGCAGAGGACACTGGGGGCTGTAGGTTTATTTGTCCCCCGTTTGTGGGGTGTTGGCCCCACTCTTGGTTCCCGGACCCCTGCGACAACCGTGTCATGAGGTAAGGTAAGTGCGGCCAGCTCATTACGGGATGGGCTGGACGTGTGCGGACATGCATTCCACACACGCATGGCCCAACCCATTCTTATAGGTATAGATCTAAAAGAACATTGTGACCATCTGTAATTCAAGGGCGTAGGTTGTTTTTTTTGTTGTTAAAATAAAAATGGCTACTGGACTTAACATCCTTCCTTTATGTTAGTTAATTGAAGTGTAGGTAATTCAGTTCTACAAATGTCAGGCTCTATTTGTTTAGTTAATTATTGGATCACTGGGCTACTTGTATAAACAGACCACAGTTTACCATGCCTTGAATCATGGGCACTGCTATATAAGTGCCAAAACAGAGTCAGTGATAACAATGACTGAGCCATTCTCTCCGTAAGATAAGGAAATCTGCGTTAATTTGTCATTGATAGTGAAGGTTGTTGACCCGAGTTATCCAGCTATAGCACAGATGTTCTCAAGATTTCTTTACCCTTGAATGATCCTTTCCTCTTCAACTCCTGGCTTTTACTTGAGCTGAGATGGCTTGCGGGAATAAGCATCTGATTTACAAGATGCAAAATGCTCAATTCTGTACACTGTGTGCTCTTAATTCATGCTGATCTTGTGTTTCCTGGCTGTGCCTGGGTCAAGCGCATTATTGATTCCACTGTCCTCTTCTGTCATTCAGCCAGCATTGAGTTGCAGGAGCAAAGCCCCAAAGATTGGAAGCTACAGTACTTCACAACTGATTGCTAACTATACAGAAGGATCACAGGGCTAGAGAGACTTCTTAGTCAGCATTTAATTTATGAAATGAGAATCCTGTGGCAGGAAAATCCTCAGTCCTGCTTCCAAATAATTTTTCTCTGTCTGAGAAATGATTGACACTAATTTTAGCCATATAGGTGCTGGCTAAGGCTCTGCAGTGGTGAAAGACAGCTACAGTACTCTCAGTGTAATCAAAGCCACCTTTTCATTACACATATTCCTGGGCTCACTCTTGCTATTTAAAAATAAACTCTTTCCTAAGGCAGAATTCTTTTTAGTGGCACCTCCTGCCTCCTCTCCAGATCAGTACCAGAAAGAAGAGGAAACCAGTTACCAGCAGCAGGAAAAAATGTGCTTGCTTGTATATTTGAAGTTATTATATGCTGCCTTTCCCTCAAGGGATAGTGTATAAACCAAATTGGATTTCATTTATGAAAAAGCCTTGTTGTTCAGTCGCACAGTCGATTCTGACCCTTTCTGACTCCATGGACCATTGTCCTCCAGGCACTTCTGTCCTCCATCGTCCTCCTCAATCCACCCAGCTCTGTGCCCATTGTGTCTACAATACCATCTAGCCATCTCATCTTTGGCCGCCTCCTTCTTCTTTTGCCCTCTACCTTTCCCAGCATCAAAGCTTTCTCAAGTGAATCCTCTCTTCTCATTGGATGTCCAAAATACTTCAGCCTCATCTTTACTATTTGACCTTCTAAGGAGCAGTCAGGGTTGATTTCTTCTAGGATTGCCCATTTGTTCTCTTTGCTGTTCAGGGGACTCTCAAAACTCTCCTCCAACACTACATTTCAAAGGCATCTTTTCTTCTGCACTCAACCTTCCTAATGGTCCAGCTCTCACAACCATACATTACCACCAGGAATACCATTGCTTTGACTATACTATGCGAATTTTTGTTTGCAATGTGATGTCTCTGCTTTTCACTATGTTCCCCAGGTTTCTCATAGCTTGTATCCCAAGAATCAGTCACCTTTTTATTTCATGGCTGCAGTCCCCATCTGCAGTGATCTTAGATCCTAAGAACGTAAAATCTGTCACTGCTTTTACTTCTTCCCCATCTATTTTCCAGGGACTGATAGGTCCTATTGCCATTATCTTGGTTTTCTTGATATTGAGTCTCAATACCACACCAGAATTTATGTTGTTCCTAATGGGTAGCTTTTAGAATTTTTAATGTAACTCTCTGTCTCTCTCTCTGCATGTATAGCAAAGGCTAGTTACATGACAATCTGCTAAAAGCAGAATTATTGGATGGCCATTTTGACAATTAATTATTATTCCAATTATTCCAATTACTGTATTAATGTTATCCTCTTCCCTGCAACCCAGCTAGAATTACATAGTTGCTGTGACTGCATTTTTCATCGCATTTACAAAGATATGTTGACCAGAATCCTGCTGGCAGTTTATACATACAGTACTACACTGCGTAGCTCACCATGACAAAGAAGCTCTGCCTGACAAGGTGCTTGTCAGCATGATCACATTACATAGTGCACATCTGCTTGGCAACTATGTACTGTGACTAGGGATGCCATACATCCCAGAAAACCGGGATTGTCCCGGATAAAAGATAAAAAAAATTGTCCTGACCGGTTCAATAAAAATGTTAAAATCCCGAATTTTAAAAACTTACTGATTTGTATATTATAACATCCAGAACCTTGCTGCAATGCACTGCACATGGAGGGAGAGAAGGTGGGAAGTACCTCGCTGTTAGTCCCTGCCTGTCTTGAGCTCTCATTCGCTCAGCCACGGCTCTGCAGGTTGGGAGGGGAAAGTTGCGCCCAAGGAGGAAGAGAAGGGAAAGAAACATGCCGGCCACCAAGCAGGAGAGAGCCGCCTGCGCCTTGGGCTTGCTTGCACCTTGCTTCCAGTGAGTGCGTGCCTGGAGAAGAGTGTGTGTATGTGTGATTAGACCGAGCTTGGCTCTCACCAGTGGCACAGCAGCAGCTGGGATTATTAGGGCGAAGGCTGTTTTGTAGATAACCCACTCATTTTATTTATTTATTTATTTATTTATTTATTTATCTATCTATTCAATTAATCAATCAATCAATTAATTAATTAATTCCACTTGCACCCTGCCCATCTGGGAAGTCTTCCCCACTCTGGGCGGTTAACAAAGAACACATTAAAAAAGTATATTTCTGTCCCGGATTTGTGGGAGAGAATTATGGCAACTCTAACTGTGACCCATGACTTATACTTATTTATTTGATTCATATTTATTTATTTATTTAGATTTGTATCCCGCCCTCTTGCCCTAGGGCAACTCAGGGCGGCACACTTACACATAAATATTATCACAATCCCCTTTAAAAATTCAATAAAAACTATTTAAAACCATCCTGAATTAAAAAGCCCTCCCTTCCCTCCCAACAATAAAAAGGACATATAATTCTAACAGGGACATATAGTTCTAACAGAGCCAACGAGCAGGAGTCAGCACCCCATCGCCCCCACCCCAAAAAACTTGCCCTGCCAGCCAGGTTTTAAACCCTTTTCTAAAGGGCAGCAATTCTGTCTGTAGCTGTAGTTCTGCTGGCAGGAGGTTCCACAGGGTTGGGGCGGACACGGAGAAGGCCCTTCTCCTTGTGCTAGAGAGGCGAGCCCCTCTAGCCAATGGAACACTGAGGGAGCCCCTCCGGTCCACCCTAGTGGGGCAGGCAGACTCCCTTGGGGCGATGCGGTCTCTTAGGTAACCTGGCCCACTACCATGAAGGGCTTTAAAGGTCATTACCAGCACCTTGAATTGCACCCGGAGAGAAACTGGTAACCAGTGCAGCTCCTGAAGCAGAGGCGAGGCACGGGCATAACGCCCGCAACCCATCACTACCCAGGCTGCCGCATTCTGGACCAGCTGCAGCCTTCGAATGCTCATCAAGGGCAGCCCCATGTAGAGCGCATTACAATAATCAAGTCTGGAGGTAACCAGCACATGTGTGACCATGAGCAAGGAATCCCCATCCAATTGGTGGAAGCATCACTTTGGATAGCTCACAGCATTAAATTAAACAGAGAATAGAGAAAGGAACAAATTACATCAATAAATTACCAACTAACACAAAACACATGACAAAAATAAAATACCTACCTAGATGACAAAAAAAAGGGCAATGCCAAAGAATGTTCAAATTATCGAACAATCGCGCTCATCCCACATGCCAGCAAGGTGATGCTCAAGATAATACAGGATAGACTTCAGCAACATGTGGAGAGAGAACTACCAGAGGTGCAGGCTGGTTTCAGAAGAGGCAGGGGGACTAGAGACCACATTGCCAACATACGCTGGATCATGGAGAAAACAAAGGAATACCAGAAACAAGTTTACTTTTGTTTTATTGACTACACTAAGGCATTTGACTGTGTGGACCACAACAAGATGTGGCAAGTAATTAAAGAGATGGGAATTCCAGAGCACCTCATATGCCTTCTGAGAAATCTGTACATGAAACAAGAGGCAACAGTTAGGACAGAACACGGAATGACAGAATGGTTTGGAATAGGAAAAGGAGTAAGACAAGGCTGCATTTTGTCACCATGCTTATTCAACCTATACACAGAGCACATAATGCGCAGTGCAGGGATGGAGGAATCACAATATGGGATTAAAATCGCTGGGAGAAACATCAATAATCTGAGATATGCAGACGATACCACCCTAATGGCAGAAAGTGAGGAAGACCTAAAGAATCTCTTGATTGGGCTGAAGGAGGAGAGTGCAAAAGCTGGCCTGAGACTCAATATCAAGAAAACCAAGATAATGGCAACAGGCCCCATCAGTTCCTGGAAAATAGACGGGGAAGAAGTAGAAGCAGTGACAGATTTTACTTTCTTAGGATCAAAGATCACTGCAGATGGGGATTGTAGCCATGAAATAAAAAGGCGACTGATTCTTGGGAGACAAGCAATGAGAAACCTGGGGAACATAGTGAAAAGCAGAGACATCACACTGAAAACAAAAATTAGAATAGTCAAAGCAATGGTTTTCCCAGTAGTAATGTATGGATGTGAGAGCTGGACAATTAGGAAGGCTGAACGCAGAAGAATAGATGCCTTTGAAATGTGGTGTTGGAGGAGGGTTTTGAGAGTGCCCTGGACAGCGAGGAGAACAAATAGGTCAATCCTAGAAGAAATTAACCCGGATTGCTCACTGGAAGGCCAAATAGTAAAGATGAAGCTAAAATACTTTGGACATCAAATGAGAAGGGAGGATTCACTTGAGAAGGCATTGATGTTGGGAAAGGTGGAAGGCAAAAGAAGAAGGGGGAGGCCAAGGATGAGATGGCTAGATGGCATTGTAGACACAATGGGCACAGAGCTGGGAGGGCTGAGGGGGATGGTGGAGGACAGAGGCGCCTGGAGAGCAATGGTCCATAGGGTCGCAAAGGGTCGGAACCGACTGTGCGACTGAACAACAACAGATGACATCTATATATAAGTTAATGCACATTTACCAATGCACCTTAAACCAATATTCACAGCTCACTGAAGGTAGTTAAGGAAAGGTTTCTGCAGTTGTACAATCAATTTACTAACAAGGGAAGGGGGCTGCAGTGGCTCAGTGGTTAAGAAGCTTGCCTTGTTTGGTGGAAGGCTGGCAAGTCAGCAGTTTGAGACCAGGGTACTGCATGATGGATTAAGCGCCCATCTCTGTCCCAGCTCTTGCCAACCTAGCAAATTGAAAGCAAGGCATTGCAAGTAGATAAATAGGGACCACTTCAGTGGGAAAAGATCTTGGGGACATGAAAGGAGCCTCATTTGGGTGTCCCCTGAGCAGAGTTTCTCCAGAAAAAATCTTCTCAATACAGAATAATTTCTGATACAAAATTATTATTATTACTAATAACAAGGGGAATGTTTGTTGGAATAGGAACATTTTAGTTGTTTTTGAAAGGCCTTTAGTGTGGATGCAGATCTAATTTCCACTGGCAACTCATTCCACGTTGAAGAAGCCACCACAGAAAAAGGTCTTGTTCTGGTCACAACCTTTTTGAAATGTTTCTGGGCATAACAATCTGTAATTTAGGAGTCATCTAGGTGCTCAGGGTACAGTTTCTTAGGAAGAAGTCTTCCCTCATATAATATGGTTCTAAACTGTGCTTAGTTTGTCCAGATGGCCATTTTGCCCTTCCTCCACCACATGGCACTTCCTGGTGTGGTGGAGGGCCACATGAAATGGCGCCACGTGCGGCATTCAGCCCACAGGCCGCAGGTTGAGAATCCCTTTGTTAGTGACAAAAAAGGGCAATGCCAAAGAATGCTCAAATTATCGAACAATTTCACTTATCCCACACGCCAGCAAGGTGATGCTCAAGATAATACAGGATAGACTTCAACAACATGTGGAGAGAGAACTACCAGAGGTGCAGGCCGGTTTCAGAAGAGGTAGGGGGACTAGAGACCACATTGCCAACATACGTTGGATCATGGAGAAAACAAAGGAATACCAGAAACAAGTTTACTTCTGTTTTATTGACTACACTAAGGCATTTGACTGTGTAGACCACAACAAGATGTGGCAAGTAATTAAAGAGATGGGAATACCAGAGCACCTCATATGTCTCCTGAGAAATCTGTACATGAACCAAGAAGCAACAGTTAGGACAGAACACGGAATGACAGAGTGGTTTGGAATAGGAAAAGGAGTAAGACAAGGCTGCATTTTGTCACCATGCTTATTCAACCTATACACAGAGCACATAATGTGCAGTGCAGGGATGGAGGAATCACAATATGGGATTAAAATTGCTGGGAGAAACATCAACAATCTGAGATATGCAGACGATACCACCCTAATGGCAGAAAGTGAGGAAGACCTAAAGAATCTCTTGATTGGGCTGAAGGAGGAGAGTGCAAAAGCTGGCCTGAGACTCAATATCAAGAAAACCAAGATAATGGCAACAGGCCCCATCAGTTCCTGGAAAATAGATGGGGAAGAAGTAGAAGCAGTGACAGATTTTGCATTCTTAGGATCAAAGATCACTGCAGATGGAGATTGCAGCCATGAAATAAAAAGGCGACTGATTCTTGGGAGACAAGCCATGAGAAACCTGGGGAACATAGTGAAAAGCAGAGCTATCACATTACAAACAAAAATTAGAATAGTCAAAGCAATGGTATTCCCAGTGGTAATGTACGGATGCGAGAGCTGGACAATAAGGAAAGCTGAACGCAGAAGAATAGATGCCTTTGAGATGTGGTGTTGGAGGAGAGTTTTGAGAGTACCCTGGACAGCGAGGAGAACAAATAGGTCAATCTTAGAAGAAATCAACCCTGACTGCTCATTGGAAGGTCTAATAGTAAAGACGAAGCTAAAGCACTTTGGACATCAAATGAGAAGGGAGGATTCGCTTGAGAAGGCCTTGATGTTGGGAAAGGTGGAGGGCAAAAGAAGAAGGGGGAGGCCAAAGATGAGATGGCTAGATGGGATTGTAGACACAATGGGTACAGAACTGGGAGTGCTGAGGGGGATGGTGGGGGACAGAGGCGCCTGGAGAACAATGGTCTATAGGGTCGCAAAGGGTCGGAATCGACTGTGCGACTGAACAACAACAACAACAGTGACAGTTTGGCATGATGCAATGAAGTCACCAAGAGGACATTATCTGTTATTTGAGATCAATACAAGCTCCTGAATAGCTACCATTTAAATATAAAACTTTTTTAGTTCTTACAGATGGTGTTGATGGGCATTGATAAATCTGCAGCTCCTGCTAATGGTCATTGTCAGAACTGCAGTGAATGAGAGAGAAAGAGAGAGAATAACCTGCTAGTTTTGCACATAGCCATACCCACCTCTTGATCTTTCAATCATTTCCATGCAGTTTAATTCTTATAAAACGTTGCTGTGAGGCTTTGTTAATAATTGAGATGGTAGGATACCATGCTTTCATCCTTTCTGTGACATCTTTGGATGAAATAATTGTCCATAGTTTGGAACAAAAATATATAAGAGATTTTGAAGTTACGAACTGATTCACTGTTCAACTGTGAAAATAAGCTAAAACTCATCTAATGAAAATGACTGGGCTAAATTAAACTGCCAGATGCCAGATAATATTTTGCTGTTTGAACAGCATTCTATTAATCACTGTTATAGCTAGTAAGGAATGTTTTTCCCATTTATAAACATTGTAATAATTTTGTTTTATGGAAGCCACATGTTATCTTTTCTTCTTGAGCTTGCAATATAAAATGAAAGTATTTTCCTAATAAAGTTGATCAGTAGTAAGTTGTTTGTAACCTCCTGCAAAGTTGTTCGTAGGCTAATAACTATTTCGTTTGTTTTGAAAGAATGCCTTCCAAACTAAAAAGCATGTGAGGTTAAAAATGTTTCTTTTCTTGTGTGAAAATAGGAAACAAATGTTTTAGGGTTTAAAGGTCCTCGTAAAATGAGTGTGATCATACCAGGGATGAATATGGACCATGAGAGAGTTTCCATCAGACCACGCAATGTAAGCATATCTGTTTAAATGCAATAATCCAGTGTTGCCACAGTAACCATGAGTGCATTTAATCAATGGCCAATGGCCATGGCTACATTTTGATTAAAGGCACGATCCTTTGGTCCCAAGAGCTCCAGGATTTTGTGGATTTAATCAAGTAAATCCAAGGAAAATGAAAACAACAACTGGACACGTCAAATTTCTGTTTCACAGCAGCATGCTAAATGGATGTTTACAGACCTTTGTGCTTGATGTTTGAGATTCACATTGCCGTCTCTACATTTGGTCCTTATAATGAACGATTAATATTAAGGATTCTGATGATCAGTTTTTTAAAAAGTACTAGGTTTTTAAAAAAACCTAACCCTAACCCTAATCCTAGGTTTAAAACCCTAGGTTTTTTTAAAAAACCTAGTACTTTTTAAACAAAATGTGTATAAATATGTATCAGAATACATATCAGAATATGTAGTCAGACGATTAATTTTTCCCTTGTTACATCTTTGTGTTCCACTGACTTTTCTTTCATGTCCCTTTTATGCAATTTGTTTCTTTCTTTAATAGCCACCAAATCCCACTTTAGGGGAAGCCAATCTTTAACAACAAAGGACTGAAAAGGTTGCATATGATAAAAATTGTTAATATCACTAGGTTGAAATCTTTAAAGCTCCTGTCACAGATTGTTTTAGCATTGTTAAACATGGATTGTTAGGCACTGATGTTTCATTCTGACATCATCTGATGAGAACAGTAAAATAGGGACATTTGTAGGGGGAAAAGTACTTTTGTGCAGGCAACCTTTGATATTGATTTTATTCATTTGTGCACCAATCATATGGAATGTGATCTTACTGAAACCAGTCACATTATTCCAGCCTTGACCCCACCTTGTACTCCTTTCTTCCACTGAAATTGAGAGGGTACACAGAAAGAGCCTCCTCGAAGATTGTGGTATTTTTGAACCACAATCGTGCATACCTTGGCAATGGCAACTTTGTGTTGCCGACTAATCTTTCTCACACTAGATCAGGCAAAAGGAACTGCAGAATGAACTAACCAAAAGGTGCCTTCATTTTGGCAGTTTCACGTCTGGCCTAGATACAGAAGAAGAAAAATTGAAATTGAGGGGAACGTTGTTTGCTTCTAACTGTCTATTTGTTTATGAATGTTTTGGGGCTGCAAAAATATTGACACATTAGTGCAGTGTTTCCCAAACTTTAGTTTGTGGACTTCAATTCCCAGAAGCCTAAGTCTATTCCCCAAAGCACTGGTCAGCCAGTATACTGACTTAGGCTTCTGGGAAGTGAAGTCCTTCATGGGGCGTATGCCCCACTTTGGGAACCACTGCATTAGTGCTTTAATCTCCCACAAGGCTTATTGTCTGTTATACCTGTGCTATAGAGAAGAGGCCCAAACATAACCATTAAGTTTAAAATATAAATATAACCCTGTAAGAAAAATGGAGCAAACAAAATACTTATATGACAAGATCCCAAAAATGATTTGGTATAACTTTGACTTATTGTAGAGATACAGAACTTAATTTTCCCCTCACCATGCACAATATATTTTTCATTTAACATTTTCCAATGACAGCAATATTTCAGCATCGCTTTTGATTGAAAACTGACACGAGGCTAGTTTACCATCTATTTCTAAAAACTCTTTAAAATACAGATCATAAAATTTCTGCAGATAAACATAACAGCAAATAAGAAAAGCCAGCAAAAATATTTGCGGGAATAAATCATAAAAGTTATTATTGTGCATAAAAAACCTGATTCCTCATTTAAAAAGAAGCATTTGGTGGAGGGCTTTTAGAGTTGACTTTGAATTGAAGAGGTTATATTTTAAGGGGCTTTGAGGTATTGACTGCATTTCAGTGGCATTCTCATGTAGCACAAACAACAAGCAGAAAGTTACCCTTCACTAAACCAATGGTTATATCCTTGGTTCCTCCAGGAACATGAAACACTCCTCTCACGGTGGCAGAATAAAAACACAGAGAGTGTCATTGAGCTGCACAACAAAACACCCGTCTGGAATGATGATACCCAATCTTATGTTTTAAATTTCCATGGCCGTGTCACACAGGCATCAGTGAAAAATTTCCAAATTATTCATGATAATGATCGTAAGTATGACTTCTTTATTTAACCTGCTTGGAAATCCTGCACAGTGATATACAATTGTTTTCTTAGTTTTGAAAAGCTGTGGAAGAGAGCAATCTGCCAAATTGGTTAGAGCCAGAATCCATCATATTCAGTGTGCTCATACGTAACAGTATAAAGTGAGTATAAAACCTGTAGTTCTATTTTGGATATAGTTTGTTTACTTTTGCATGTCTAGCTCCTAGGTGTTCGTGATATGTATATGGAGGGGAAGTGAACAAAAGTCACACTCCCTAGACACCAGACCCTCTGACACCAAATTCACGTACATTTTGTTGTGTTTGTAGGTTCTTGGGCAAGGGCTTTGGACTCCAGAAGTTATTGGACAATTTGTAGTATCCCTGACTTCCAGCAGCCATGCTGTCTGGAATATGGGGAGCTTAAGGGAAAGGCATGGCTTTTCCCAGATTGGGGTGGGGTTAAGATGCCAAGTTGGGAAATGCTGGGTTAGTTTTGTTGTTCAGTCGCACAGTCGATTCCGACCCTTTGCGACCCCATGGACCATTTTCCTCCAGGCGCCTCTGTCCTCTACCATCCCCCTCAACCCTCCCAGCTCTGTGCCCATTGTGTCTATAATACCATCTAGCCATCTCATCCTTGGCCTCCCCCTTCTTCTTTTGCCCTCCACCTTTCCCAACATCAATGCCTTCTCAAGTGAATCCTCCCTTCTCATTTGATGTCCAAAGTATTTTAGCTTCATCTTTACTATTTGACCTTCCAATGAGCAGTCAGGGTTAATTTCTTCTAAGATTGACCTATTTGTTCTCCTCGCTGTCCAGGGGACTCTCAAAACCCTCCTCCAGCACCACATTTCAAAGGCATCTATTCTTCTGCGTTCAGCCTTCCTAATTGTCCAGCTCTCACATCCGTACATCACTACTGGGAAAACCATTGCTTTGACTATTCTAATTTTTGTTTGCAATGTAATGTCTCTGCTTTTCACTATGTTCCCCATGTTTCTCATCGCTTGTCTCCCAAGAATCAGTCGCCTTTTTATTTCATGGCTGCAATCCCCATCTGCAGTGATCTTTGATCCTAAGAAAGTAAAATCTGTCACTGCTTCTACTTCTTCCCCGTCTATTTTCCAGGAACTGATTGGGCCTGTTGCCATTATCTTGGTTTTCTTGATATTGAGTCTCAAGCCAGCTTTTGCACTCTCCTCCTTCAGCCCAATCAAGAGATTCTTTAGGTCTTCCTCACTTTCTGCCATTAGGGTGGTATCGTCTGCATATCTCAGATTATTGATGTTTCTCCCAGCGATTTTAATCCCATATTGTGATTCCTCCATCCCTGCACTGCGCATTATGTGCTCTGTGTATAGGTTGAATAAGCATGGTGACAAAATGCAGCCTTGTCTTACTCCTTTTCCTATTCCAAACCACTCTGTTATTCCATGTTCTGTCCTAACTGTTGCTTCTTGGTTCATGTACAGATTTCTCAGGAGGCATATGAGGTGCTCTGGTATTCCCATCTCTTTAATTACTTGCCACATCTTGTTGTGGTCCACACAGTCAAATGCCTTAGTGTAGTCAATAAAACAAAAGTAAACTTGTTTCTGGTATTCCTTTGTTTTCTCCATGATCCAGCGTATGTTGGCGATGTGGTCTCTAGTCCCCCTGCCTCTTCTGAAACCAGCCTGCACCTCTGGTAATTCTCTCTCCACATGCTGCTGAAGTCTGTCCTGTATTATCTTGAGCATCACCTTGCTGGCATGTGGGATGAGCGCGATTGTTCGATAATTTGAACATTCTTTGGCATTGCCCTTTTTTGGGATCGGGACGTATACTGATCTTTTCCAGTCCTGTGGCCACTGTTTTGTTTTCCAAATCTGCTGGCATATTGAATGCAGTAATTTGACGCCATCATCTTTTAGCGCTTTGAAAAATTCAACTGGGATACCATCATCTCCACTAGCTTTGTTGTTTGCAGTGCTCTTTAGGGCCTTTATGACTTCGCTCTCCAGGATGTCTGGCTCAAGTTCAATTTCTTCATCATTGTGATTATCAGGAGTGTTGAGGTCCTTTTTGTAAAGTTCCTCTGTGTACTCTTTCCATCTTTTCTTAATTTCTTCTGCATCAGCTAGCTCCTTTCCGTCTTTGTCCCTTATCATGGTCATTTTTGCTTTAAATGTTCCCTTGATTTCCCCAATTTTTTTGAAAAGATCTCTGGTTCTGCCTCTTTTGTTGTTTTCCTCCATTTCTCTGCACTGTTCTTTTAGGTAGTTTTCCTTATCTCTCCTTGCTTTTCTTTGAAATTCTGTGTTCAAATGGTTGTAGTTTTTCCTTTCTCCTTTGACTTTTGCGTTCCTTCTTTCCTCTGCTATTTTAAGAGCCTCATCAGACAACCACTTTGCTTTCTTACTCTTCTTTTCTTTTGGTATGGTTTTCTTTGCTGCTTCCTGCATGATGTCCCTCATCTCCGTCCATAATTCTTCCGGTACTCTGTCTACCGAGTCTAAGCCATTAAATCTGTTCATCACCTCCACCGTGTATTCTTTAGGGATACTGTCTAGGTGATATCTTTCTGGTCTCCGTGTTTTCCCTATTTTCTTTAGTCTAAGCCTGAATTTTGCGATCAGTAGGTTGTGATCTGAGCCACAGTCTGCTCCAGGTCTTGTTTTTGCTGACTGTATGGAGATTCTCCATCTTTGGCTGCAGAGTATGTAGTCAATCTGGTTTCGGTGTTGGCCATCTGGTGATGTCCATGTGTAAAGTCGCCTCTTGTGTTGCTGGAAGAGAGTGTTTGCTATGACCAGTGCGTTCTCTTGGCAGAACTCTATCAATCTTTGCCCTGCTTCATTTTGTGTTCCAAGACCAAATTTGCCTGTTATTCCCTCCACTTTTTGATTTCCTACTTTGGCATTCCAGTCTCCTAATATAATTTGGACATCATTTCTTGGTGTCTGTTCTATGAGGTGTTGTAAGTCCTCATAGAACTGGTCCATTGTGGCTTCATCTGCACCCGTGGTTGGTGCGTATATTTGGATCACAGTGACATTGAAAGGTTTGCCTTGAAATCTGACTGACATCATTCTGTCATTTTTGAGATTGTATCCCATTACTGCTTTTCTCACTCTTTTATTGACAATTATGGCTACTCCATTTCTTCTAAGGTTTTCTTGCCCGCAGTAGTAGATATGATGGTTTCCAGAGCTGAATTCACCCATCCCTGTCCATTTGAGCTCACTGATGCCCAAGATGTCAATGCTTATTCTTTCCATCTCATTTTTTACCACTTCCAGTTTTCCTTGATTCATAGACCTCACATTCCATGTCCCTATGCAGTATTGTTCCCTGCAACACTGTATTTCTCTTCCCCCTTTCGTATCCCTCCCCCTTTTCAGATCTGCTGTGCTGAGCATCCCCTTGTTTTGCCTTTTGTTTTGGTCCATAGGGTTCTCTTGGCAGACTTTGTGGCGTGCCTTGCCGGTCTCTACGCCAGTCTTTTCCCATCACACATGTTATCACCGTTTAAACAGTTTTAAAACAAAGTATTATAATGCACAATATCACAGTTTATCACATAGTATCAAAGTAAAAGTTGAACTAATTAATGAAAGGGAAAGAAAGAAAGAGAGAAAGAAAAAGAGAAAGAAAGAGAGAAAGAGAAGCTATTGAGCCAAAGGTGAGGAATGGAGACACTGGAAAGTAGATCTCAGAGGTGGCCTACTAAGAGTGGACAGTTCAACTTGACAATGAGGTTTAGACCTATAATGTAGCAGTGTTTTACAACATTGAAGAACAATTACTGAAATCCTGTTGCTTAGCGTAAGGAAATCTGTAATATCAGTCTATCCCTAGCTGGCAAAGAAAGAATGCATGCCATGATTCTCTGGTTGGTGCACCTGCATCACCTTTGAGAATCGCAGTGGGGAAATTCACATTTTGTGCACAACAATTTATTTTGTTCTACCGTTGGCTCTCCCTGGACAGGTTCTATTTGCTTGTTCATTTTGTCACTTTTAAGTTTGCTGTACCACACCTTTCCTCTTGATGGCTCAAGATGTCACATGTAGCTCCATTTCAGTCCTCACAACACTTAGCAAGGTAGATTGGGGCTGATAAGAGAATGTGGCTGGTCCAACATCAGACAGTGAGGTTGGGTAGCTCAGTGAGGACATGAATATGAGAAAGTGGGAGGAAAGCAGCGGCTTGTCATCCGATGAAGAGGCCCATGAAGAAGGCCAGGCCCAGCCCCCACACCAGCTACTACATGCTTCAGAGGGAACAACCCTACAGTAATCAGAACACTGACTGAGGAAGCAAACACTTTACTCCCCAGTAGCTAAGCCACTTGCCATCTCTCCTTGCTCCAAGGAATAGTGGGCAAAAATTAATTTGGAAGCTAAACTGTGCTACCGCAGAAGGCTGCTCAGAAAGGGGGGGGGGAAGCATCAGGTCCCAAAGCTGGGGAGCTAAAGCAGGAAGGGCAGGATGTCCCCAGTATTTCTGATTCCTGCAGCTGCCTTTGGCCTCTTTATTCATCCCAGCTGCTTCTTTGTAGCTTTTATCCCTGTTTCCTGCCTCTACCCGTTGTATGGGCATCCGTGCCATGTGCCAAATAAATGCGCAGCTGGGCAGCAGCTCAATCATCCCCTTTAGTACCCTGGAGAAAACTGTCTTGTAGCCTAACCTTTCAGCTAACTGAAATGACTCTTTTTGCCCTCTCTTCCTCTGGCTTATACAATTTGTTAGCTGAAAAATTCCCTTGATGTTCTTTTGTGTGTTTTCCCCCAACCACAGCTGACTATATCGTGATGCAGTTTGGTCGTGTAGCTGAAGATATTTTCACCATGGACTACAACTACCCAATGTGTGCACTTCAAGCCTTTGCCATTGCCCTATCCAGTTTTGACAGCAAGCTGGCTTGTGAATGAGCAGCCCAAGCCCCACTATGGTCAAAATCACCTTGACACTGAAAAGAAGAGAACCAAAGCTCCGTGCTTATTCCTGGTATCACCAGTGGTTTCATACTTTGAATGGAGCAGGTAAATGTTTGTTTTCTGAAGGACCAACCCTTTTGCTGGAAATAAAATATTTTTAAATTAAAGACTAAGAAATCCCTCCCCCGCCCTATCTTTTACCTATTTTTCTGGAAATGGCATCAGAGATGTGTAAATAGAAGTCCGATCTTACCTTTTGATTTATCTTATGAAGATATATTATGATGTACTGTATTGAAGTAAAAACACCATTCAGATTGAGGAGTCTTCTTCCCACTACATCCATGAAAGCTACCACAATGCAAATCTGTTCTTGGAATTTTTAGAAGTATTCAGAAGCTGCAAAGCATACCTCAAGATAACAAAATCCCTTGAGAGCTTCATGTACCCAGCTTAGATACAAGACTGTGAGAAAAGATGCATTTTTAGGAATGAAAACATGAAGGCAGCATTCAGTCTCAATGCTAAACTTAATTTGTGATATACAGTACTGTTTAGGAGGGAGAGATGATGTTTTTTTGTTCTGACAAGGGGTGGGGGGAGGGGGGTACTAGGAAGCACAAATTAAATGTTGCACAAGTCACTTGTAAGCCAAGGTATTCATATTATAGATTGTACTTTAATTTAAATCTCACTTTTCAAGTCAGTTTCATTGTTCTTTTTAAAATGAAGACAGTGGTTTCTACAAAATTGCTATATAAATGCTAAAAATGATGATGTATCACAGCAGTAATTCAAACTTGAGATCATTTGTCTTGTTGGGTGTGCTTTGCCTGACATCTCAGGTTCAGTTTATGGCATTTTCAGTTACCAGTTGAGTTATCAGGATTGGGCTGGAACACCAGGAGTTGCCATCTCCACATCTAAGGCTATGGAGTCAGAAAGAGTATCTGCTGCTATGACCCTGAATACCAGACTGGACTAAGGGGCTGTGTTGGCTCAGTGGTTAAGAAGCTCACCTTGCTGGCTGGAAGGCCGGCAAGTTGGCAGTTTAAGACCCAGGTACTACATGATGGATTGAGTGCCCATCTCTGTCCCAGCTCTTGGGGACATGAAAGGAGCCTCATTCAGGTGTCCCCTGAGCGGAGTTCCTCCTGCAAAAATCCTTTCAAGCCAGAATAATTTCTGTCATGAAATTATTATACCAGACTGGACTCAGAGTATGGCAGCTTCATATATTTTTGTATGTTTCAAGTTGGGGGCACTTCATATCTTGGATATAGACTTTTTCATACAATTGACTCTTTAAGGCAGTTGTTTAGAAGAGTCTAGCTATTGTAAAACATTATTACGAAAATTGTCTTGCTGTTTCAGTTCTGTATTCATGTCCGTGTGAAAGTTCCTGTAACTGAGCTATAGCTGATTTTGATGCCCAGATATATTGGTGGCTACATGCAAAGGAGACGTGTATAAAAATATCCACATCTATTTCAAAATGATAATAATTACCTATGATGATAATGTCAGAATATAGCCTCTCACTTATATGACTTCCTTTTTTATTTTTTTTTATTTTTATTTTTTACTAAGGATGGAGTTCTCATTCTGCCTTGAAAGGGGATTGAGCCTGTTAACCTAAAAGGCATTATAGGCAACTAGTAATACAAAGGGGAAAAACAAGGTGCAGCGATCCCAGATTTTTCGTATGGGGAGTGCACACCTGTGCATTCATTATGGGGAGTTCTTTGGGTTTCCGAGCATGCATGTGGCAAATGCATTGAGTCCCACCCAATGCTGTACATGTAACTTAGCTTATGTTCATGTACTTATGTCAATTTTGGAATGCAGATTTTTTGAGCTGCCCTTTTATATATTCAAGTTGGCATTCCTGTTGTGGTATGAATAAATCCACTGAATAGGCAATATGTAATTTATTTTTAAAATAACTTTGAAATTATGGTCTCTTGGCCAAGTCAAAACAGGTTAGTTGCTCTCTTGTCACATGAAGGAAGAGCAGTGACCCCACCACTGTGTGGAAGAACTAAAATAAGGATAGTTCACCTTGCATAGGTGCATTTACTTCTGAAAGGGCTGCGATGGCTCAGTGGTTAAGAAGCTCGCCTTGTTAGCTGAAAGACTGGCAAGTTGGCATTTGAGACCAGGGTACTGCATGGCAGATTGAGCGCCCATCTCTGTCCCAGCTCTTGGGGACAGGAAAGGAGCCTCATTTGGGTGTTCCCTGAGCAGTTTCTTCTGCAAAAATCCTTTCAACCCAGAATAATTTCTGACACAAAATTATTATTATTGACTTCTGATATCTTTTCAGTAGGATGCTACTTTTGACAGATAAAGGGGAAGTGAGATACAGTATGTTAAAATGTAAGATTCTGATCAACTGAGAGCCAGGGCCCAATTTTGTAGGCATTCCTTTCTTTAAGAATTTGCATAAAACACAGTGATATAAGTTAAAAACAATGTCTTAAACAAGGGTTATTCACTATTAGACTTATTTAAAATAAGATTGAAATTCTGCACATACTCAATTTGAGACACAGGCATGCATAGGGCAGCATTGTCAATTAGAATGATTTCAGCAAACATTATAGATTTATTTTAATTTAAAGCTGGTCAGGGTGTGGCCATAAAACACAAGGGCCAATCAGAGAAACTACTCATCATTATGTAGATCTTCCGTTTAAGTCTTAACCACTCATCTGGTTATCTTAGCCATTCATTTTAAGTCTTAACCATTTATCTGGATCATGACACTGAAGTAGAACCATTAAGCTAAGTCAGTCTACAACCTATGTAGGTCCCACTGAGTTTAGTGGCTCTGCTGAACTGGGAATAATAATTAGATTTAGCCTAACTCAGTGGTTGGAATTTAATTGGTAGTCCCCGTAGGACCCTTTGAACTCCCCATTCAGCAATGGATTAAATTGATCCCCTGTACCTGAGACTAGGAAAGAGATGTAGGCCAGTATGATCTAATTTAGTAACAACAGATTGATGCTCCAGTGATTTCAATAGGTCTGCTATAAGAATATGTCCCCTTCTAATCCATTGTATAATAATAAAAAAATTAAAACAATTCATTTTTGGTTTACAGCAATTCACAACTATAAAGGACTGGCTGTGAGAAAAGGATGTTTTGTGGCCATCTAGACTGTTGAGCTAAATCTGCATCATGCATTTGCCCTCAATAAGGTTTAAAAATTTGAGATAAGGAGAATTCAGTGGACAAATCAGTGTTTGGACTAACTAATGTTGCTTTTTATGTATTAAAAAAACCATTAGCTTCACTGATTCATTTCAAAAGCTTGTACTGTATTCCTTCCTCCAGTCTCTTACTCCCCCCTTTTGTGTGTGTGTGTGTGTGTGTGTGAGAGAGAGAGAGAGAGAGAGAGAAAGAAAGAGAGAGAGAGAGAGGGGTTTAGTGAAGTGCCATAAAATCAATCCCACCTCCTTGGGAAGGTTAAGAATAGAATCCTTACAAGCCTCCAGAACCTTTAGACTGAGAATGGAATGAAACACTTCCAGTATAAAGAGGAACAACGTATAAATCAGGCAGCATTACATTTCCAAGTTTTACATAAGATATTATTTTCAGGGATATGATGCAAAGTTTTGGAACTGAAAGGTGCAAGTTGGATAAGCATATCAACAGCTATTAGGTATCATGATTTAAAAAAGAATATCCAAGTGCAGATGCAGTATGTCAGTTGATACCTACTTGCTTGGATAGAAGGGCTGTCTGACACTTGATCATCTGACCCAATAGCCCTACAGACATTTATAGACCTCTAAGGGGAAAATTTCATGGAATTGCTGAGTAACCAAGGTCTTAATTCAAGATGGATGAGTATAAGTGGCAAACTGTTCTGGCAACAAAAAAAGTTGCAGTGAAAGTTGAAGATAAATGACAAGAGGATACAGAGATGTGAAGAGGAATATGTCAGGCATAGATACTTCTGCTGTTGCTTTTTGATTTGTTCTCAGAACATCTTTGAAGAAGACCTTGTTAATTCAGATGGGAGTTGAGAGGATATCAAGAACAGCTGAAATGCAGGTGATCTGCAAAGGATATTCCATAAGTCAGTGAAGTAAATAAAGAACTTTAAGGAAATCAAATTCATGGTAATCAGTAAAAAGCAAGCAGGCTGCTAAAGATAGAAAACCAAAGTACTGTATGGAGGATGTTGATAAATACAAGCTTCTTAGTTTTGTTGCATGAATATGAAGGTGATTATCATCATGCAATAAAACGATTGCAGTAGAAGTCACAATAGATATAACTTGGATAATGTTCCTTAACATGAAGAATTTTATGTAGAAGAAAAAACTTAAAATTGGCTTTGAGAATGTGTATGGTGTGATGTTATCTGTTCTTTGTTCTTCTGATACAGAAACATGGATTTTAACACAGGCTGCTTTAGAAAATATAGGAGCATTTGAAATGTGAATTTATTGTGGGATGCTAAGAATTTATTGGATAGAGAAGGTGAACAACAAAGAATCACCAAGTCAAATCAACTGTTGTTGCTCTCCTCTCCACCATCATCTGAATTAGCAAAATCTTCTTCAAAGAGGAGTACAATCATTTTCTTGTTTGAAACACAAAATAAATATTGTTACTGTTGATTGTTAGGGTAGAATAAAAGATAAAAGAGAACAACTTATTAGCTGAAGAACCCTATAGACTTGTTTGGACGCAAGATGACATTGTATGCCCAATATCCAAAATTAGTATACCCATGATGATGTGACCCTTAATCTTTCACAGGACAGTCACAAGAAGACGGCTTAAGTTTTCATAGAAAGGTATCTAAAGACTCAAGCCTTCTTGATAATCTTACTTTGTCTGAGAAGTCTTATTCTAATCCTAGCTTTATGGGATTTGGTCATAGTTCTTATGGAGGAGAAATACCTGTGTTCAGACATTTACGCTATTTTACATAGTACGGCCCTTGGCACTAGCATTTTAAAAAGGTGGCAGGTGTAGTGCTTTTAATACTGTTATTTCTGCCCTAGCAGACTAAAAAGTTATATTTATAAACAAAAGGAGGATTTCTACACATTTTCACAAAATTTCACATCACTTGTTTTTACAATGTACAATTGTCTTTGTGATAACAGCACCTATGATGATATCTCAATAACACCTCCCTTTCACTTAGGAATCATACAGCATGGATGTACTATTTAGTAGCAATGCTAATTCTTCCTAGATAAAGGTATGTCTTAAATGCTGGCAAAATTCAATGTCCAGGCCAGTTCTTCCTTCTGAAAAAATTAGAACTATGTGCCACTAATGAGAAATGTTCACAATACATTGGCAGTGTGGAAAAGGACTCGGCATACTCAGCCATTTTTGACAAGAATTGGCACCATATACAGATCACCAAAGGAACCCTGGTTTGCAGTGCCAGATCTATGTTCAAAGATTCCACATGCACTTACTACATGCTTTCAAAGAACTTGCTGAGTGTTTGCCATGTTCTAGTGTGCAAGAATGGCAGTCTGCAAGAATGGCAGTCCATTCCAGTCTGTAGAATGGCACATTACAAAGAGGGGTAATCAGATGGCGAAAAGGAAAAGCAACTAGTTCCATTGGTAAAAGTCCATTTTACTGGGTGTCTCCTTTAAAGCGATCTTTCTATTTGTAGCCTGGACTCAGAAAATAGCAAAGTACAGTAGCTATAAAAAAGGTCTAGTTTTGGCATAGATCAGGGCCAGGCTGGAACGTTGCCCATGCATTGTGTGATCTCCAAGAAATAGCTCTTGCTGGCCCGGGCTGCAGTATTTACTTGTCCAATTGCACCCTGATTCATATCTTTAGGTTAAGGATGTGGTCTATATTTTTCTCCTCAGGATATTGGTTTTATCTTAACTATAAAATAGAGCACATGATAGTTCAATGAGTGCAAGAAGTTACTTTTTAAAGCTGTGTAGTCAATGATGGTATGGCTTCACTTCACAGACATTTTAATTGATTTTTATGTCTGTAACAAAAGGAACTTTGGTTTCAAAGGAGGTAAGACTACAGAGTTCCTTTCAGTACTTGTTCTTTATAGTGTGTGTGTGTGTGTGTGTGTGTGAGAGAGAGAGAGAGAGAGATATTACCAGTCAAGATAATAAATCTTTACATAGCTTTTTTCATTGAGTTGGCATTACTCTACCAGATATCTCAAGGCGATTGTTGTGTAAATGTTAAGATAAAATATCGTACTTCTGTTGATCCTGGAGAATGAAAATGAAAAGCAAATAACTTAAAGACAGCTTATAAAGCATTCCTGTATTTATATTCCACTTCTATTCCCACCTATAGTATTCTGACACAGGTCATTAATAAATTTTATGCTGCAATTTTAAGTGTATATTTGTCTCAGATCTTGAGACAGCTACCCTAAAAATATTTAGAGATTGGCTACATGGAAATTTATCATAGTCTGTAGTCCCCTGCTGGACTGGTTGGGATAGTTCTGAAAAATGTCAACTACACCACATCCTTGTAAGAGCCTTCCTAACCATCCCAGCAAGGCAAAGATAAGATTTTTTTAAAAAAATTGACATATCACATCGGTGAGAGTCTTAAAAAGAACACATTTTGTACATCCCTTGCCCTTGCCAAGCAAGAGAAGACAATTAATTTGCAATATCCAGATGTCACTCATTAAAATTAGAAGTGACTCACTTCATTATATTGGCTTTGGAACTGACCAACTTGATAAGATTGTTCCAATCAAGCCTGATTGTTCCAAACTGACAGCTGCTAATTTAGCTGCACCTTTTCTAGGGATCAGACCTTACACAGTTGTATTGACTGGCACTGTTGGAATATTTGGATTTCATGTATGACTGATCTTAAGAGCAATGTCATCTGTCTGGTTTCAGATGCCTTTCCAAGGTAGGGGTCAAGATGAACTTAGTAAAACAAACTATTAAAGTACAATTCTAAGTGTGTTTCTTTAGAAGCATTTCCTTCCTATGTTTGAATGGTTAGTGTGATTACCACTGTAGCTTTGTTCTTGGCAGAGAAAAAACAGAGTACAGTACTTGACATATATGAGTAATCAGTTGGAAGTAATGTGCTACAAAGCCTTTGTTCAGAAATCTACTTGGACTTGGTTTATTGCAGACTATAGCAATAACCTGGGGGGTGGGGGAGAATGGATCTCAGTATTTTAACATCTAAAATGGAAGGTATCTGTGTTTCCTTACCAGGCAAATAGAGTTGTGGAAGATATGTAAGGACTTGGAAATGCAGAAACTTAGACTCAGATGCCTTAGTTATTATACAGATGTATACTCAAGAGACAGATAGTGAAATACCAGAGAAAATTATATTTGGCTATTAATGATCGTTGTTACATCAAGTTGCCTCAAACTTATGGTGACTCTATGAATGAGAGATCTCCAGAATGTCATGTCATCAACACTCCTGTTTAGATCTTATAAACTCAAGACTGTGGCTTCCTTTAGTGAGTCAATTCATCTTCCTCTTTTCATGCTGCCTTCAGCTTTTCCAAGCATTATAATCTTTTTCAGAGTCTTGTCTTCTCAGGATGTGCCCAAAGTATTAGACTCAGTTACATAATTTTTGCCTCTAAAGATAGTTCCATCTTGATTTGCTTAAGGACCCACTTGTCTTTCTGATAGTCCAGAGCAGGGGTTAGCAAACTTGGCTCTCCAGGTGTTCTTGGACCTCAATTATCAGAAGCCCAAGTCAGTACACCTGCTGATCAGGGCTTCTGGGAATTGAAGTCCAAGAACATTTGGAGAGCCAAGTTTGCTGACCCTAGTCCAGAGTATCTGCAAACAAATCATTTTCCTCTATTAGCTTTCTTTATCATCCAGCTATCACTCTCATACACAGTGATTGGGAATAGAAGAGCATACATGATCTTGATCTCTAGGGACATATTGTTACATTTGATGATCTTTTCTAATTCCTTCATTGCTGACTTTTCAAGTTTCAGTCTTCTTCTACGGTCTTGGCTGCAGTCTCCATTGTATTAATGAGTGAAGCAAGGAATACAGAATTCTTCATTATTTCAGTTCTTGATCGCTGTTAAAGTTGTAGTTCTTCTGTAGTCATGATTTTTGTCTTGTTTATATCTAACTTTAAAGTAAAGCTGAAAACACTAAAAGAATCATAGTTCTACAATACAATTTAAACAATATTTCTGGTGAATTTAAAGTCCACATAAGGAACAAATTTGCATTACTAAACTTAGCTGATCATGAAACAGAAGACTTGAGGATTGAAAGCAGAGGTAGTATTAGGAAATAATGCAAAAGGGCAATTCCTTTAGTAAAAATAATATAAAACCACAGATGGATGATGGAAGAAATATATAACATTGCAAAGTATGGGCAAGACATGAAAGTCAGAAAAAATATAGGGATCCTGAATACACTTTTTCAGATATTGTTACAGAGACACAAAGAACTATTACAATAACCAATGCAAAGAAAAATTTAAGTAACAATTTATGTTATGAAGCTCCCATTAGGGCAGAATATGGAGAATCGGAATGGTAAATCATGCCTTTTCATGATAAACATGGATAGAATTGTTGTGAGCTGTTATTGGCCGAATAGAAGGTTTTTTTTATACTAACACTACTATACTCAAGTTGGGGAGAGAGAGAAAGAGTTGCTCCATCATGTTCAAGATTCAGTTGCTCCCCATATTTGACAAGCACAGGGATGAGGTAGGTTTGGGCTCCTACTTTTACTGGTCTGTAACTCCCATAATCCTGATGATTAATCTTGGTGATAGGAGGCCCAGGCCCACAACTACTGAAGAGCCTCTGGTTCCCTAAACTTGAATTAGAATACCCTCTAGAAATAGCTTGTGTTTTTTAATCCTATATTTGTGTATCTCCCAACCAGTGCTCTTGTTAGTTTTTTTTGTTGTTGTCATCCATATGCTTCAGGTTTTATTGATTAATACACAAAAAGAGAAAAATAAAGTTGAATAAAGTCAGGCATTGGAAACTTTTAGAATTGTATTCCACACAAGGGGATTAAAACCGGATTAACTGTTGTTCTTTTTCTTCAATATGTGTAGCTAGGGACACTGCCCCCCCCCAACTGTACTTCAGGACCGTCGGTACTGGTGAAGAACCTTCTCGGAAAGAAATTTCCCCTCACCACTAACAATCTTCACCCGCAAGTTTGTAACCAAGTGTCATGTTTTATCTAGGCTGTTGTTGCCATCATTGTCACTTGAGATGATAGTAAGCCTAGCCCCCACCCAAATACCTTGTCAGCACTCTTTAAGACAGGAATATGCATCCTTAAATATCTCCAAAAATCCTGTGCAATACATAGGGCTTTTTGGACCAATGCATATGGGCTCCTCAGTGGAAGATTTGTGCTGAGAGGTTTCCTGAAGGTGGACAGTTTGGTGGAAGTACTTTGTATTTTCAAACAAAAGCCTTGAGTGACAGAAAAGAAACAGTATCCATATTTCCCATACTTTATATTCCATGCATTCTCTGCCACTGTATTAAGATGTATCATACCCAAAAATTGATTTAAAAAATTGGATTATGCAATTTGGTCACTGATTAATGTGCCTTAATCAAAGATATCTTATTAACTGATGAGATTTACGCAAATTTTACTTAGTGAGAAGCAAAAATTCCCTAAAGCCATTTACATAAACAAATAAAGATTATTATTTTTAATGGCTGGTTCGTAACTGTGAATATTGCCACTATAAAACTGATGCATTTCTTGAATCATTTAGAATTGTTTAAAGGACAAATAATGATTCAAATAATGATTCAGGCTTGTTTTTGTGTAAACATAGTTTTAACAAAGATGTTTTCCTGCTGGTTGAAAGCATACACTGTCAACACTGAAGTGTAAATTGGATTACTTTTCACAGGAATATTTAGTATATCTCTGATAAACATAAAGGCACAGCTATTTTTTGATATAAAACAAGTAAGTAGGGCGGGGAAAAAGTGCTTCAGGGCAAAATAAATACATATAAATAAATTAAAATTAAAAGCTGTAATTGCCCAATTGCCAATATACTTTGTAGAGAAAAGCGCCACATTAGAGTCGGTTCTCCTTAAAATAGGCTGCAGAGAGTGCTTGGTTACAATAAGAAGTCTTGATGTTCTGTAGCAAAATGCAGCACGTAAGTTGGTGATAATTTCCATGAAATAGAGGAAACTGAAATATTTGGAGGGTTAAAGCCTGCTATTGTGGTAGACATTTTTGACATACTGTACTTAGTGTACTTCAAATCTTATTAAAACTAAGTATTGGTTTTGTTTTGTGTGGGTGCTTAACTAAAATTATTCCAGGAAAACCCTATCCTTCCTTCAAGTTCATCTCATGCCTCTCTTCCAGCATCATAGTTCATGACATATACTGCTAGTCAGTCGAGGAAAAGTTGGATTTCTCCATTTAAAATAATTCTGAAGGAAGCTGAGAAAAGCTAACCTGTTCCACATTAGTTATTTCCGATGTTGTTGAAAAGGTGTTTATTTTAGTGACTTATCTATAAATAAGCCCACACTCTTCTTGTTCAGGTTATTCTATCATCAATGAAATTATGAATAAACCTTCAATTCAGGGCTAATTGGTTAATATACAACCATGTAACATGTTGCTGGGGAAAGTGCAACCTGAATGATTTTTTTCAAAATTGCCACACAACACTGTTCAATTTGATCCCCTCCCCCCTTTAGCTTTCAAACAGCCAGGTTACAGTAAAAACCCGACTTACGAATGGCTTGAGCTACGAATGAGTTATGAATGAGTTTTTTCGTAAATCGGGGTTGTGATTTACGAAAAACTCCGAGTTACGAAAAATCTGACATACAAATAGTTTTTAGCGCTCAAAATGGCGGTGTGCACTAAAAATCACTCCCAGCCATAGCTGAGTGTCACACCATAGCTGAGTGTCAAGTGTCCCGTATTGGCCGGGAACCTCCTGTATTTTACACTTTCCTGGCGGTGCCCCATATCAGTGACACTGCAATGCTCTAATGCTGCCACTGGAGGGCTGCATAGGATAAGCATAGCTGTCAAGTTTCCCGTTTTGTCTGGGAAATTTCTCTTATTTTTAAATCCAAAACTTGACAGCTATGACCCACTCTGCCGGAAGTGTAAGAAAAGGAAGCAGCAGCAGCCAGAAGGTAGGAATTCTTTCCATTTATTTTTTCCCTATGCATCCCTATGGGGTGCCTCAAGTTACGAAAAAAGCGAGTTACGAAATAGGCCATGGAACCGATTTTTTCCGTAAGTCGGGGTTTTACTGTATCTTTGTCCTGTAGCCCAAGAATGGGTAGTACTAGACAACCATCCATGGGCCAAAGCAAGCATTAAAGTGCAAAAGAGTGCCAGATTCCTTTAATCTCGTTGTGTAACATGATCTGGATTATGACCATACAAAAAGAAAGGTTAATACTCCTGCCTGTCAGACAAGAGTCCCGAAACAGACTGGGAATCCTATACTTACTTGAGAGAAGGTGGCACCCCAGAATGAAAGACGTTTGCTAGCTAAAATAATGTTTGCTTTGTTCCTGTGATTGAGGATAAGATTGAAAGTGCAGAACTGTTTTGTTGGGCCGTCTTGTCACAAACCAAGTGCTGTGTGAGATATACCGAATATACAGCCGGGCATATGTACTTGTAGTTTTGAGATATCTGGAATATTTAAGTGTCTCCGCCAAAACATATGTTGTTATGCTCAGCAAGCTTTTCAGCTGTAGAAAGCAGGAACTGGAAGCGCCAGGCGAACAAAGTCTGCTAGCAGAGCTTTTCTCCCATGGCTAACATTTTCTATTTAATCACTGTGCCTTTCTTAAAATGAACCAATGATCATTCGGGTTAAATTTGATAATGTTCCTGTTGCAATTTGTCTTAAATCATGTTAGGGTTCAAAAAAGGGGGGTGGGGTGGGGGCTGATAATAACGGGGACTGAGGAACAAATATTTAAGCAGTCATATTTTTGCATAATGCTTAGAATGTGTTATGTCTCTTTGCACAAGACTGTCTTGTTCCGTTTGAGCAGCCAAGCATTTGTTTTGTTTCAAACTATATGGAGTTTTAGACAAATCTGAGAAGATGTGCTTTTATGAAGTCAATTTTTAAAGAAACACTTTGGTATTCTGAAGCAAATGTATTTATTTATCAGTATGTGTATAACTAATTTGGTATTTTCACACAATTACATTGTGTATGTTATAGAGATTACAGTATATGTCAGTAGAGAAGTTCTGTGCAGAAAAAAAAAATTAAAACTTGAATTTCTTTCAAAGGATTGTTTATATTGCCCCTCAAAAAACAAGCTTCCTTTTAAACTACTCCTTACATGCTTACCTTGTGCACTAAAATTACTGATTCTTCCAGTAATTGTTGCTTTTACCTTAATACTAGCATTTTTCTCCCGTTAAGGCTTTGTTCATTTTCTCAATATAAATATATGTAGGTGAAATTCTGTCTATAAAGACATACCTCTGAGATGTTCTCCTTTCATATTATAAACAAACTGAGAACCATATTTCATCTCAGCCATTTGAAAACAGATGCACAAGTGAAAACTAATGGTTCCTATTGTGCTTAGAAATAACATACACAAAGAAGAATTGTATAGAATGTGGTCCTGCACTTTACTTGGGTAAACAAACTAAGCATAAGTATCAGTTAAGAGAAATGTCCATACACTATTTCTCCTACCGTATTCTGTTTCTTTACTGCTCAGTATTATTTTCAACGTAGGTTTTGGTGTCTCACAACATAGTGCTGAAGTGAGAGACAACTTTGCAAAAATAGGCTTTGAGGAAAGTGTGAACAATTGGAATGACTAGTCATTTTTTTCCAGGCAAAGGAACTAATCACAAATCTTTCTACAGAACAAACTTAAGATGCTTCGGCCTGTACAGAAAGGCAGGCTTATTGGCCATCGAGACGACAGTTGTCCCATTCACATGAACTTTTTCCCTGTTCTAGCTCATCTATACCACTTAGAGGAGAACTAGTAACTGCCTTTGCCTTTCACAAGTGCAACATCATGAGGAAATAAAATTCAGTAGTAGCTAGTTGTAAGTTATAGCTTACAACTAGTTAATTACAAATAATCCTTATAGTTGATAATCACCATTATTAAGGGGAGGGGAGCTACAAAATACCAGTGAAAAACCTCTGTCCGCCATCTGATTCTATGGATTTATTTCGATTTATATCCCACCCATCTGGCTAAAACAGCCACTCTGAGCAGCTAAACACAAACAGACAAGATATAAAATAAAACATATGAAAGAGAACGCACACAAAAATAAAGATGGCAATACCTATCAAAAGATAACTTACAGAAAAGTTGTGTAGAGAGCCAAGCACACAGTTGGCGGGACCACTATCAAAAAGGCCTGATTCCTAGTCTTAATCTTCTGGGCCTCTCTTAGGGTGGACACCTACAACCCTAATACTGGGAGGACTGGGTGACCTGTGGCTCATTTAACAGGGAGAGGTGCTCCAAAAGACACTAAAATCCCAGCCCATGTAAGACCCTGTTTGTCAAATCTAATACAGTACCTCAAATAAGGCACGGAAGCTTACAGGCAATCAATGTAGGCAGGCTCACAATGGGGGGGCGGGGGGGGGGGGAATGTAGCCAAACATCCAACTCCCTGCCATCAGCTGAATGGCCACGTTCTGCATCTGCTACAGCTCCTGTGCCATTTTAAAGAACAGCCCCACCTACACAGCTTTTTGGTTCTCAAGCCTGCCAAGGTGGGAACAAGTGTCAGCAGGGATGTCCTGTCCAGAAAGGGGTACAGCTGGGCAATCTGCCTAAAATGAAAGAAGGCAGACCTGTCTACATAAGATATTTGCTTCAAAGAGAAATCACAACCAGATTCCAAAATCTGGCCCTTCAGAGGGAGCGTAATCCCGGCCCACACAAGGCCAATTTGTCTCCACCCTGCTAGAAAAGATTTGACTGATGTATTTTAATGTGAGCTTTTGTGAATCAAGTTCACTTTGTCATAGGAGTGAGACTTCATGGCATCAATTTATACACACCAGAAACCCACCTAACAGCAAGATTTCGATCTTGCCTGGCTTCAGCTTGGGTCTTTTTACCCTTATTCAGTCCATCAGCCCAACCACACAATGGTCCAGAATCCAGTAGTTTTCCAATCTACATGAGCACTTCTGTGGCTGCATTTCATTAAACAAATGAAAAAGGGAAAAAAGAAATATTCTTCTGGCTCCAGAGGTACAACCTCTTATTTTGCATCATAATGTTGCTTTATCTCCAAAAAGACAATTTATGAGGTTTCACTGAAGTAGGTTTTTGTTCTTGCTTTCTTATTCTTTAATCAACTCAAAAGTGCTGGGTATAACCATCTGCTTCATTTTCTTCCCTAGAGATAAAATTTAGTCTTAGTTGCACTTTCTGAAGTTCATTTTTTTTGGCTCTGAAAGTTAAGGTCTAAGCTGTGAATTGAGCAAGTGCTTGCAAGGATGGAGCCAGAGCTAAAATGAAACAAATACTTCAGTTACTTATTTCCCTCACTTGTACCAACAACCTAGGATTCCTTCCTAACCATTTGTTAGTGAGAAAGTGCAATAGAAATAAACACAAGCCCCCCTTGGCTACTACACAGATTTCTGGCCTGGCAGTCAAGCTGAGTAATTAGCTCTTGCATGAAAGGTATGTTAAAGTATCATAAATAAATAAATAAATAAATAAATAAAATCTCTTTTAAAAAGCCACCCCTATGTACAGCTTGGGAAAACTTTTAAAAATATTAACTTCTTAAATTCTTGAACATACCTAGTTGGGTTCTAAGATTTGGGTAATGGGAAGGGAGATAGACAGTAAACAAATTTTCTCAGTTCTGGTCCAGTGGGTGTCCAATAGCAAAGGGCATCTCCTGTGATGCTCAAATATGAAGAATTAACATTTTCTACCCTCTAATGGTCAGCCTTATAGTTGATGAAATGCACATGCAAAAAAAATCAGTATTTTGCAAGCAGAAGGAGTCCCTATTGGATACAGGATTCAAGGGCTGCATTGTAGATATACCTCAGGTCAGGCAGACAAAAAAAGCTGGGGGAAACCACAGATCGAAACTATAGGGTAGTCATGTTGTTTTTGAATGTTCCTGGGAATGTACAACAAGCGTGACAGTTGGCACTTCTGTTGCTGGGTTAAACTAAAGGGAAACTCTTTGTTCTATTTTAAAGAAGCAGCAATTCCTATGGGATTGCAAGCAAGGTCCACAACAGGGAAGGTACACCCCTGTCCCCAAAGCAAAGACTACATTCCAAAGACGTTATGCAATCCTGAGCAGTCCTCACTGTCCAAGCAATTCCATTCCCTTTGTGTTTCGCTTTCTCAGAAGGCCAATTTCTTCAGAGTCTCCATCGCTCTGATCTTTGGGTGCTGCATTTTCATGGTCAGACTCCACCGAGAGCTCTCCTTTGGTTGTCTCTTCTGTTTCACTGCAGCTGTCAGACAAGAACCCTGCATTCTCTGCTATCACCGCGGGATCATCCTCTTCATAGTGACAACAGTAGCATTTTTCAAAGTGGTGGCCAGCCCCACTCTGGTCACTGAACGAGGGATGTTGGTCCTTCTCTTTGCCTGCTGCTGGGCCATCGTTCACTACAGTGAGAGCAGACAAAAGGGCTTCACTACACACATAATCCTCATCATCCACAAAATCCATTCTCTCTGCTATCTCTTCAGCTGATGGCTGGCTTGGGTCAGGGTAATCCACAAGGATCGTCTCCTGCCTGCGCTTGAAACAATCAGAACTATCATAGACAGGATAGGTCTCTTCTGGATAACCTTAGGACACAAAATAAACTGGTCTTAGACAGAATAAACACTTCAACACCTTATTCCCGTGATGGCGAACCTTAGCACTCCAGATGTTCTTGGACTTCACTTCCCAGAAGCCCAAGCCCCCATGAATCCACACGAATGGGTTTACTGTGATTCATTCAGCCCGTGCCGCCCTCGTCGCTCCTGGAAGCGGAAGTAAAACACGCCCATAAGGTTAAGGCTCTTCCAGGTTAACCCTTCCTCTGTACGGGCGCGTTTTACTTCCACTTCCAGGAGCGACGAGGGCGGCATGGGCCAAATGAATCGCGGTAAACCCATTCATGTGGATTCACGGGGGCTTGGGCTTCTGGGAAGTGAAGTCCAAGAACATCTGGAGTGCCAAGGTTCACCATCACGGCCTTATTCATACAATGGTACCAGACTGAGTCAAAGAAAGTGTGTCCCAGTCTCTGAATATGTGTGGCAGATGTCATCCATTTCCACTGCATATTCTCTTGAGTCATTGGGATTCAGACTGGAGACAGGAAGTGCCACTGAAATGGGGTCAAGAGATACAGCGCATGGGTGAGTAAGGGTCAGCTCCCTGGACCTTTGAAACTATCACTGTTGGCTGCAACTCAATCCTAGCATACCTAAGTTATTTTCCTGCCCCAGGACGCCAGGAGGTATGGTCTTGGAGGCCAGCTGGTTCTGGGCCACCTTTGCCTTCACCCTCTGAGGCAAGCATGAAAAATGCCACTGGCATGAATTTGTTGGATCCCAGCTTGCCATGAAGTGACCCACATACTATGATCTCAGAGCCATCCCCTGCGCCACATATGAAACACAACATGCAGGATTTAACACCAGGACTACAATGGACTGCCACAGCCTCGAGGATATTATCAAGGTGCGCCTTCACAGCCAGTCCATCTGGCATGGCCTCTTCCACCTCTATGACCGTTGGGAATCAGAGTTGCTACTCCATTCATTTTGCCATTGGGCCCAATATGATGGTTTCCAGTGGCATTAACTCCACTGAGCGGGACAATCACCCCGCCTAAAGGGGCTCATCCGCCCATAGCTGTTGGTCCTTTATAACTATGCTAAATATTGTGTGTTCCAAAAATAGGAAATTGCACCCCCTTCCCAATGCCATTGGGAGCTGTGATATGCCTTCCGAATGCAATTTATCCCTCTACCTTTCTGGGACCACTCCTTAATCCTTTTCAAGGTCTAATGCAGGTTACAAAACTCCTTTCCCCACATGCTGGCCTAACATGTTGGTGACAGCCATAGATGTTGCCAAAGAGCCATCTTTTTACACTTCAGTTTTGAACAACAGTCCCTGTGAGCCAGAAGAGGACGAAGTGCCCCAGAGGATTTACCGGCCATTTTTATTTAATCTCTTTATTATTAATTATTATTAATTATTATTTCGACTTACATGCTGCCCCGCTCGCGAAGTGTGACTCTGGGTGGTTCATCATTTTTAAGACAAAAAAATGGTCTTTTTTCCAAAACTAGTGAATGATCACTTCAGTTTTGATATAGGATTTTTTTGTAAGCTGAAGCAGATCCAGGGGAAACTGCCATTACCTGAAGTCCCCAACCACATTCTCAAGAAGCCTCTGAGGAAACAATTTGTCATGTGGGGAAGCAAATATTGTGTCTATGCATATGTTGGGGTGGAGTTGTAGCCTTCCAAGGAGTATGGATGGGCAAAAATAACCTCTGGATGCTCAGAGGTTGCTTACCCTATTATAAGCAATTAGGTATGTGTGAACAGTAACACGTGTTTGGGTGTTTTGAAATCGCTCAGTAACTATCTTCTTCTAAGTCATCAGGCTGCAGGACTAACAGAGCCACATACTAAGGTGCCTTTAAATAACAATTGTCTTCCTGTAACATGCTCTTCTTTAAGTGAAAGAAGACAGCAAATCTTCATGCTCCCCATTCAGAAATTTTCCTCCTTACCTTCCCAGTCTTGCATGTACGGAGCCTCTTCGGCTTCTTGCTCTGGGGAGATTCCATCAATGAGCTTGCCTTCTTTCATGACCCGAGTAATTTCTCTGAGTTGCAGAAGCAACCTTTTCTCCTGATCAGTAGTCTTGTTTGGAGCCCGACTGTTGGATAGAAATATAACAGTATGACATTGAAACGTACTGTTTATTTGCAAAATGGCATACAGTAAAACTCCGAGTTATGGAAAAAAACGGTTCCCTGGCCTATTTCGTAACTCGAATTTTTTTCGTAACTCGAGGCATGCATTAAAAAATAAAAATAAAAACAAATGGGAGAGATTTCCTACCTTCTGGCTGCTGCTGCTTCCTTTTCTTACACTTCCAGCATGGCTGGGAGTGATTTTTAGTGCACAAAATGATAAACGTAACCCAGGGTATTTCGTAAATCAGAGTTTTTTCGTAAGTCGCGGCCCCGGTTTATGGAAAAAAAATCATAACTCGAAATATTCGTATCTTGAGGCATTCTTGTATCAGGGTTTTACTGTATTTTAACTCCCTAAATGGAACTGGAAATAAAAGTAGCAGTGCAGTAACGATCTATCACCCTCTTGCAGTAAAATGTTTGGAAAGCCACAAGCTGGCATTTTGTTCCCACTCCAACCAAAAACCACCAACTGGAAGACAGGGAAGAATGGCCGCTCACTTGGCATTTGTTGTGCACCTCCTTCATATTTTTAGTCTTATTTGTAGGCCGCCTTTCTCCCCATGAGAGGACTCATAGTTAGTCAATGTTTACCAGTCTTCTGCAGAAGAGTGCTTCCACATCTGCTGTACTACTAACTTCCACCATCCCTATCAACACTGTGTTAAGCAACTCGCTGCAGAGCCACAAGTTGGGAGTTCGGTTCCCCACTGTGCCTCCTAGCCAACCTGTGTAGACTCAGGCAAGGCACATTTGTTCCAAATCATGCCCAGAGGAGAATGGTGAAAATGTCTGAGCACTCTATATCACAAAAACTCTAGAAAAGTTTGCCTAAGTCAGAATTGACTAGACAGCATGTGGCTACTATTATTAATGGTGCAGTACAGCCTCATGCTACAAACCAGGATTTTCCAGATTTGTTGAACAGAATTACCAAGTTGGTTAGGTCACCCTTGCTCAAAAGCCAGTCATATCTGACTCCAGGGTGGTGGTGGTGAACCTTGGCACTCCAGGCTGATCAGGGCTTCTGGGAATTGAGGTTAAAGAACAGCTGGAGTGCCAAGGTTTGCCACCACTGCTCTAGGGTATCATGTTGATCTCTGTTTACAGCCAAAGGGCCAGCGCTGTCTGTATCTACAGTCATTTCCATGGTGTTACCTCTCCCACCCAAGCAGTACCTTATCTACCTGCATTTTTTTTCTTTTGAACTGCTAGGTTAGTAGGAGCACCAGGTTGGTTAAGAGAAGCTTAAAAGAAATGATATCCTGCACTTTGCCTAGCTTTACATTTGAGATCCACTCTGTTTTTCCAGCATTTTTAACAGAAGCTTGTATGGCTTCTGAGCATGTCTTGTACTCAAACTAAAATTGAAGAAGCCATGGTTCCCAGTTGGGATTTCAAGGGAAAATTTCAATCACTGGTTAGTTTAAAGCCAGAACAGGAGATTTCTGATCTCACAATGTTCAGAATTCTGTTTGGAATTTGCATAATCCCCTCCTTTTTTTAATTTAGCAATTTATTTTATTGCTTACACACAAAGAAATTCTTGGCACTGAATAGTCATATAACAGACTCAATGGACTGAGAAAATAAATGGAAAGAATGATCTTTTGTACATTTTCACCTCTTGCAAAAGATCAAGTGGGTCATATTTTTATCATCATTTTCTCACATGCTGATTAAATAGCACACCAAGGGGAAAATGTTCACACTATTTATGTTAATAACTTTCATATTAAAATGAAGATCAATAGACAGATATAAAACAGAAAAACTCTGTCAGGTTCTTGTTCTCTGTATCTATTCCATACACACAGCTTTTTCTAAGCCTGAGAATGTCATCCTCTACCTTTCTATATGGCATGGGTTCTCAACTTATGGCCCACAGGCCAGATATGGCCCCCACTGTCTCCACCACACCCGGAAGTGCCATGTGTGGTTCCTTTTTAATGTACAGGTCACCCCCATCGTGCAGGCAGATTGGCTTGAAAAGGTTGAGAACCCGTGGTATATGCCATCCTTTCTCAGCCTTATTCTTCCCATCACATTTCCTTTTTTAAAAAGAGCAAATCTATCCTATTTAAATGCTTTTAACAAACATGGCATCAAAAACTATATCTGGATCTAGACCTATTATAAGATTTCCAAGATCAGAATGTCTGATTCCCAAATGGTTAACAATAATGGGAACAAAGTAATTCTGGCCTACCTACCCTACACGATACAGTTGAAAATGAAGAAAATTTCATGTAATCAGAAGTGGGATTTTTGCATGGAAGAACTGCCAGCTGTGTTGAGTTATGGTATTCAAAACTAAACCCTATATTCAAAACTTTTCAGTTCAAAGGGTCTGTCTCTTCTATGGGGCTCTTGGGGCTCTAATAAAAAGAAAGTAAATCCCCATGTTTACTAATCCCTACTGTATTCCCCTAATTATCAGCCAAATGTGTCCCTTTCCAAAGACTGTAACTTCCAAACTAACAGAAAATCAAAAACTTATCTTTGTTACAGAACTGGCCTGGCAATGAGTGATTTGACAATATCAAATAAGTGGAAAAGTTAGGCAGGAAAGTTTCTTCATACCACGTCACCAGCAAGAATTAAAACAGTAGGAACGGCATAGTTAAGAACACAAGGAAAACTATACTAGATTAAACCAAAAGTATTTGCAGATCTGCATAGCAGCCAAGCAATTCTCAGCAGGAAACATGCCAAGAGAGTGCAACTTGTCTCTTTGCCTTGGCTTCTCCAACAATTGATATACAGTATTTAATATACACAGGCATCCTTCCTCTGATACTGGAGGTACCACAGAGCATCCTGAATAGGCAGGGATGGCTTTGACAATAGGAAAAGTCAGGAAATTTTAATGATTTTTTTTTTTGGGGGGGGGAGGAATGAGGCCAGTACTCTGGGGTTACAAAGATATATCGTTAACATTTTGGATAATAGCTCCCCACAGCGAATCTTTACTAGTTTTACTAGAGCCCTTTTGGCTTCCCTCAAATTTCCTTAGCTATTGTTTTTTAGCAGGTACGGCGTTCTGTTCAGTGTGCCTTGAGTGAAATTGGGGTGGTTGGTGGTCAATTCAATTCCTCCTGAGCTGCATGAACGCTAACCAATTCATAGACAGTTTTGTTGATGAGCTTCAAACCCAACAGAACTGGAAGAGGAAAGAGCGGAATATGCTGTAATGAAGTAGCTTCCAAATTAGTGATGAACGAAAGGAAGCCACGTCTTGCAAACCTTTAAGAGATTTAAAAACCAGTTGAAAAACACAGTTAACTTTCAAAAGTCTGACGTGAGTATTTTAAGTCCAGAACCACAAGAGAATACATCCTGCCTAACTTACTAAGCATAAGCACACAATCGCAGACACACACATGTACCTTTCACAGTTGGGTCCCACTCGATTGATTAATTTTTCCATGGCTTCTTCGGTCTCTCTCAACTTTTCTTGCAGCTGGGCAAGCTCATAGTCAGCTGTAAAACAAACAGGGTCCCCAAGGGGCCTCAGGAGCAGCAACACATCTGATAATTCACCCCATTAAATCAGCATGGCCTTTTTCCAGTGCACAGCAAGCAAAAATGGAACTTATTCCAAAGGATGCATAAGTGGTGACTTAAAGGGCTTTATCAGTAAGCACCTTTTATTCTTTTCAGAGAGAAAAGAAAATATTCCTGAGGCTAGAAGCAGCACACATAATACACTCACTTGTCCATAAGCAGCTACCTGCAGAGTGATTGGCTAAGTGAAAACATCTAGAAACAAGAAAGGCTGCGACACAGCACGGTACACCATCTAATGACATAAAGGATGCTTAGCAACGCAGCTAATGGCTATTTTGGTTCAGATATAGAAGATCAAAGTTGGAATCCAGTGCATAGTTCCTTGTATTGAGTGCGATTTACTTCTGTGCGCACACATGACTAGAAACATGCTAAAAATAATGGAAGAAATCAAAGAAAGAGGCTTAAACTCATTTTTACTTCAAGCGTAATTTCAATCAGTTAAAAAGACATAAACAGTTGAGGTACAAAACAAATGGCTTTTAGGCCAGGACCCAAAAAGCATCTCACTGGATATGTGGGAAAGGGTATATTTTACTTAACTTACTTTAAAATGCATAAGCATAAGTCCCCTAAGTAAATACAGTAAAACCCCGAGTTACGGAAAAAAACCCGGTTCCCTGGCCTATTTCGTAACTCAAGGCATGCGTTAAAAAAAACAAATTAAAAAAAACCCGGAGAGATTTCCTACCTTCTGGCTGCTGCTGCTTCCTTTTCTTACACTTCCGACGGTGCTGGGAGTGATTATTAGTGTCCAAAATGGCGCCAACGTCATTTTGGGCGCTAAAAAAACCTGTTTTTTTACTTAGAAATTTTTTACGTAACCCGGGGTATTTTGTAACTCGGGTTTTTCCCGTAAGTCATGATCCTGGTTTACAAAAAAATCATTTCGTAAGTAAAAATATTCATATCTCGAGGTGTTCATAAGTCAGGGTTTTACTGTATCATCAGCTACTTTTGAAACTCTTGTCAATGCAGCACAGCAGGATGATGTGCCTATGAAATATTAAGGCAAGGGTGGATTATATCCTTTTTTAAGACTATTTAAAATTAAAAACGCAATCTGACTTTCAGCCTCACAGGCATTTCCATCAGGCTGGGAACCACAAAGGTGAAGATGGCGAAAAAGAAATATTAAAGCTCCAGAAATCATGGCACAATATGAGTGTTTTTAATTCAAAGCAAATTTCAAAATGGGAGCTGCAGGCTCAAGTCAAAGGTGTAGCGTTCAGATTTCACCTCTGGTGATGATGGCTTAGAATACCTCTTCCATTTTTTCTGGATAAATGGCTGCCTGTTGTTCAGAACTCTCCCCCAATGCTCTACATTTGAAACACATGGTTCTTTTGGGCTGGGAGACAAAGGTGAACAAAAATGTGTAAATCCCATATCAAAGAAGTTGGGATAAGTTTAGTACAAATACTAGGAAAATCAACTCAGCCCAACTAAAATGATTACCTAGTGACTGGAGGAAGAGGTACTCACTTCACAGTCATACTTGAGTGCTACTAAATGTCCTTGATTTAGCTGTAAATGCTACTCTGGTTAGCTGCTCCGGGTATTTTCCACAGTCCCAACACAAAAGAAAAAAACACATTTGTTCCTTGTACAAAATTTGGAAGATATGGTGAACAGCCAACTGGCAACCCTTTGTCTAACAAAACTACACCACTCTGAAAACTTCCACTTCTAACCTGAGTCTGCAGCCTCCGTTTTGAGATTTGCCTTAAACCAGGGGTTCCCAACCTAAGGCCCCCGGGCCAGATTTGACCCGTGGCGCCATTTCATGTGACCCTAGACACCTCCAAGGGCATTTGAGAAACAAAATGGCTACCCCATTTGAAGCTGTTGGGACAAAATGGCTGCCTCATTATGGAGGCATAGCAAATTGGCCGTCCAGCCCTCAAAGCTGACTGAGAGCGTGACCTGGGCCCCGGCTTGAAAAAGAAATGGAACCCTTGCCTTAAACAAATAAACCATAGAGTTTTGAGCTTCTCTTTCTTCTCCACCATGCCCCAACTCTGTGGGGTCCAGCTTGACTGAGATACATTGGGATCATAAGATAGCTTATGATTTGCGATTTTTTAATTGGTAAGATATCACCCACCCATGACTTTGGATCACATAAGACTATTTTAATAATGTTGTGAGTAAATTTCATATATTTATTTTCTATTGTTTTATCCACAAATCATCATAGCAGTAATCACCTAGTATATTAAAGCCTCATCTATTATAGTGTTTAATTTATTTTCCAAGCAAAAACTATTATTGGGTGCAATTTTACCTCAGCTTTAGAAATGCTACTTACTGATTTTCCTGCTTGTGTTTCCAGACCCCGAAGGAGGACATTTCCGCTCAGCTGTCATGGTTTTCCCCCTAGAAGAAAGCTGATAATTGGAAATAATAATTACTATACCATTAAAAATGTTTCTTAAAGACATCAAGAAAGAGGACAAGGCTGGGTTCAGTCACTGTGGCAAACTACAATCATTCCCATTGTGTGAGTGAGCCAATAGTAAATCTTTGGCTCACTTGCTCAAACCCCCTCCCCACTTCATAGGCCAGAGAAGAACAAAAAACAAAACAAAACACCTCATCCAATTTTAGGTACAGTAAAAACCCCGATAACGACTGAATCGGAAAACACTAAAATTGGATAACGATGTATTTTCGAAAACATAAAACTTAAAAAACAAAATGGCGGCAGCAACTTTTTTCAGCTGTTGTTCGGCCCAGGGATGTCCTAGGAAGGCGGGAATAGCATGGAAAACGTCCTCCCACCCTCAGAGGCTGTAAGTGAGGTGGAGAACGGGAAACATGCACCCGACAATGGTTATTTTTTTTGTCCCCAAACAGCGTGAAAAGGTAGATCACATTGTCCTTTTTGTGGGGGTGAGCAGACGGCGTTCAGGCACTCCATTCGGCTCCTGCCTTCTGGAGAAGGCAGCAGCGCTTTTTTTAGTGTTATCCAATGCATGCATTGGATAACGCTAAAATCGGATAATGCTAAGACTTGTGGAACCAAGTTTTGCCATTATCCGAGGTATTACTGTATATTGAGGATTACCATTCCTCAAAATAACTAAACTTAAAGAATCATGGTTTATGTAAAATCTAGCTATAGAACACATCAGAATTACAAACAAGTTTGAGCTCAGAGTTTAAACTACCACACTTCCTCTACTCTGAACAGTTTAAACTAGCCACACTTCTCAACAGATGGAGAACAGTGGTTAACAGAATCAAACGGTGGAAGAATCAAACCCCTTTCTTTGATCTGAAATCACACTTTCCTCTAATGCTGTCCTGCAACAAGAGCTAAACTAAATATGGCCAGGAGGCAAATGTGTGCAAAAGATCTTTCCTTTCTCTCCTTCCAAATTATATCTGGCCCAGTGGCTAAAATATAGTTGACACAACTACACAACAAAAATGGCGATGATGTCATTACCTGGCACTGTTAATCTTTAAAACTGGAAAACTGCTGCTGGATCGATTTTGATTTTAAAGTTTCCCCCCATTCTGAGGTTCCCAAAATCTTTTCCAGAGCAAAAAAGATCCCTACGGAGCTTTGAAACCTACCCGGGGGAGGGGGTTGTCACCATCTATTGCTCTGTCAACACAATCTATCCCAGTGATGGCTAACCTTGGCACTCCAGCTGTTCTTGACTTCAATTCCCAGGAACCCTGATCAACCATTGTGCTGACTTGGGCTTCTAGTAACTGAATTCAGGCCCGTGCGCTTCGGACTGTCTCCCACAGGGCCGAGGAGAGCCCTGAGAGAGGAGCCGAAGCGGAAACTGCCAAGGTGGCATGGCCCTTTAAGTTATGGGTTCTCAGTAGAGGCATGTGGCTGCCTGTCCCAGTAATTTGGCGCCCCAGCATCAGCCTGACAGAAATCAATAACAGCTGGAATGCCAAGGTTAGCCACCACTGTTCTATCCCAAGAAGCTTTAACAGGATTGAGATTAACAGAGTTTTTAAGCATGATGCTTCTCTTAAACATGGTTTAAGATTCAGAATTCTCAAGAGATTAGATTGACACAACTATAGTGGTTAAGGACTCAGAGGGCAAATGACTCACCTTAAAAAGAATGTATAGGATGTACAAAAGGATCCCAAATCCATATATTGGGATAACATGGCCCACAAGCCCTCTCCCGCTCGCTCCACTTCCGCCACTTCCGCCTCCACCACCACTGCCCTTGGCTTTGGCCACTGCTTCTGCAAGATGAGACCTTGGAAAATAGGTAGCAGGAGGTCTGGTTTCTGGAGACATTTGGGGATGCACGGTTGAAGGAAACTGGCTGGTTCCTGAAAAGAGTGAAAATAACTAGTTTGAAACTAAGCGTGAATATTAAGACAATTTTTATTCTATCAAATTAAAATTAGTTCTTAATTTCTGGCCCTCCAGATATTTGAGTTTCTTTTCCATAATCCCAGACAACTAGTTGAACTAGCTAGAGCTTCTGGGGACTGGAGTCCAAAACACAGAGCTTACCAAAGGCTGCTTTTGAGCATTACATAAGAACAGCCTTGCTGGAACAGGCCACAGGAGCCCATCCAGTCCAGCATTCTGTCTCACACAGTGGCTCACCATTTCCTTCAGGGTATTCCCAAGCAGATGCCTTCACCTGCTTAGGATTCCCTGGAAATGGCATTGAGAGATATCCTGCCTATCTCTCCAACCTGGAGGCTGTCCTCAGGTATCCATAATTATAGCCATTGATACCCTTGTCCTCCATGAACTTGTCTAATCCTTTCTTAAAGCTGTCACCACTTCTTCTGGCAGGGAGTTCCATAGACCAGTAATCCTCTGGGTGAAAAAGTACTTTCTCTTATTTGTTTGAGAACTAGTATCTAAAGGTTTCATGGAGTGACCCCTAGTTATAGTGTTGTGCAATAGGGAAAACAGTTTTTCCTTATCTACTTTGTCCACGCCGTGCATGATTTTATAAACTTCAATCAGGTCACCTCTTAGACGCCGTCGTTCAAGAGTGAAGAGGCCCAACCGTTGCAGCCTCAGATGGTAAGGAAGATGTTCCAGTCCCCTAATCATTCTGGTTGCCCTCCTCTGTATTTTCTCCAACTCCATATTATCCTTCTGGAGGTATGGCGACCAGAACTGTACACAGTATTCCAGATGGGGCCTCACCATAGATTTATAAAGAGGCAAAATGACACTTGCTGACTTATTTTCTATACCCTTCCTAATGGTCCCTAGCATTGAGTTTGCTTTTTTCACTGCTGAGGCACACTGGGTTGACACTTTCATTGAGCTGTCCAAGGTCCCTTTCCTGGTTTGTCGCAGAGTTCATACCCCATCAGTTTATAAAAGAATTTCAATTCCCTACACCAACAAACACAGCATTTCAAACGAAAACAAGAACAGTTCATTTATTTAATACTTGAGACTGAGTTGCCAAATGAAGTTAGCTGGAAAAAATGTCCCCCTTGGTCTCTCCATCACAATCTATCAAACACTAAGAAGATTTGGAGAAGCTGAGGCATCAGCTCTACTATGGAGATCTCCAAAAGGATTCCTTCTCCTGGATAGGAGCCTGAGTGATCCTGACCCACCAACCTGGATCCATTCATATGCTCAAAACCCTCCCCAAACCAATCACCAACAAAGTTGTCACAAAGGAAGGGCAGAGGCCTCATGGCAAAAAAAGTTATCCTTGCTCCAATATTTCTGGACCTGACTGTATATTCCCCTAGGCAGACCTGAATGAAAGTTTCTCTTCTATTATCTGTCAAGGAGGCACCACCCCAGCTGGCTGGTCAGGACAAGCTCCTAAATGGTGCCTACTGCAAAGGAACTCAGGCTTTCTTGCCAACCCAGACTGGCCAAGTCTGGAAAGCTTAGGTTATTTCTGGGATTTCAGAGACAAGACACTGATTTCCATGGGTAAAGCTGTCAAGCTTTATTTCAAACAATTTCTAAACTCAACATAGCACAATAGAGACAGAGTATTTGCAAAGGCACAGAAATACAAGCATAATTACCCAATGGGTTTCCTCAGCCCCTTCCTCTCACACTACTTAGGAGCTCAGGCAAAGTAACAAAAGGACAGCCTTCTTCTTGGGGGGGGGGGGGAGAACTCCAAAGAACTGGGCTTAACACTGCTCTTTATATACAGTAAAAAAAAAAAGGCTAAGTCACAAGCCTTTGCTTAACACTCCACCAACTGGAATAATATTCCCTCCAACTGGTCTCATGACATCAGCCCATGGGGTGATGTTTTTAACCCTTTTTAGAGCTTTGGAAGAGAAAATGGAGAATATCACCAACAACTCCTATCAAGGAGAGCAAAGGGAAGAAACACCCTCCAGGATTACACCAGCCCATACCTGTCAAGTATCCTGGATTGGCCGGGAAATCCTGTATTTTGGTGCGCATTCCTCCCCTTTCCTGGCACCATCCCGTATTTAGAGCGGCAGGGAAAGGGGTTACTGCGCACATGCGCAGTACCCATATGTGCATGCGCAAACATGTTCTGTGCATGTGCAAAGGGGTTCTGTGCATGCGCAATGGAGTTTTTCCTGCACATGTGCACCCGGGCCGGAGCAGTTCCCGTATTTTCCAGAACAGCGCTTGACTGGTATGCACCAGCTCCTCCATATGAAACAAAGGTGATCAAAAGGTTAGTTCTGGTTTGAAGGGGGAAAGTCAATTTCAATTATGGAGGGAATTATTTATTTAGTTAAAGTAAAGAGGGCATGCTGTTTCAAAGCAGAATTGCATGTCTGGAGTAATTTTTTATATATAAAAAACCTGCCACTTGTTTTGAAAAGCTTATCAAGGTCAACCAACCAGTTGTGGCCTATGGTTTGCCTAATTCCCATCCTTGGTTTGCTTTCCTCTCAAGTTTACTGAGTTTCTGCAAACTCAGCTTCTCATCTCTTTAGGAATCATAAGTCCATGAAAGAAAACTTCTGCTGTAATACAATGGTGTGATACAAAAGATAGTTTTGGATCAGGCTCCATTTGGTAGATTTGAAGGTCTTATTTTTAAAAGACCAAAGTAACTCCTATAATCCTGGAGTTTGCTCACTATCGACCCATCCATTTTCAGCCATTAGTGAACCCACATTATTCAGGTTGATTTACAAATTTTAAAGTCTTGAAGGTCCTGCAAGACTGATTCTTCTGCCACAAATTAATTTACAAATTAACTCTTCTGGAAGTTATTTTCTATTCTTTTTTCCTAATTGTCAAAGAAAGGGAAATATACCATATGAAATATAATTTGATGAAAGCAGGTTTTTTCAGTGCAAATGTACTTCAGTCTTTCCTTTGCCCTTGAAAAGCACAAATCCTTTTCTCATTTGGATAGGAACACATTTCTATCTCTTAAAAAAATCAATTGTACTTGGAAAGTCTTGGTTCGCAAGTATATAATCCAATTTCCTGTTATACACTAAATTGGCCAAAGCCAATTCCCATCAGCACCTCTATACCTCATTCTGAAAGCACTGAACTTGAGAGGATTAAAAGAGCTGTCTAATTGTAAATGTTTAACATTAGAACTATATTGATTTTCAAAATGATAGTGTCTAATTAAAACTGCAGTTCCATTACCGTAATTGACCAACTGGACAAGAGTATTATGCACAATAGGGTTCAGTAATTCTCACTGCACCATAACGTCTATCCCTTTAATTGATAAACAGCTCAATTAGCTACAAAAGGAGCTAGGGATCAAAGAATTACTCCTCCCTGTCTCTGAACAGTGCATTCAAATGATTTTTAAATAGATTCTAAATACACAAATAAGTAACCACAGGTTGCACCGCTCAATCTCCCACTAAGCAGCAATATTTTCCCAAATACTGCAACTATGGGAAAATAAAACACAAAACGACCATAACAATTTCTAAGTCAATTTTGGGACAAAGTTGCTGCTACATGAAAGAGCTAATAATGGAAACTCTGCCAATCCCACTTGGTTACCAAGTACAGTACTCTGAAGGCTTTGAACCCTCTGAATTTGGCAGGGGAAGGTTATGTACTAGATCACAAAGGGACAGTTACTGGGATTACAAAAGAGAAAGAGTTACTCAAGAGGTCAGTATCTTTGCTCTTTCTAGGTATCATATTATAAACTGGATAAGGAAATACATTTCTAAAAGAAGGTCAACTCTCTTCACCCAGGAGTAACCCAATTTATTGGCTTGGTAGTATGCACAGCTAACTGTCATTATTATAGCTAATGTTATTCAAATCTACAAGGAAGCAACAAAGCTATCTACTGACACGTACTGTAATATGTTGTTCATAGGTTTCCTCCGCTAGTGAATACCTGTCAGGATCTATTGCTATTTAAAGAAATCTGAGGGTTCCTTTTAGCTTATCATATATTAGCAATATTGAACAAATTTGAAAGCCAGGATGTTTTCCACAGCTAAAATGCTCCAAGAAGCAGAACTAGGAAATAAGCGATGTGCCTCCTAGCTCAAGGGGAATCCATACCCAACACTGACTGGAAAGTCTACCCTATAATTTGCCCTACAGAAATTTGCTCTTTCCATGTTTTGCAAAACATCCTAAATTCTGTGGAGCCTGTTCCAGACATACTCAAGGCCCATGTGACCTTGATAAATGAAAGAGTATTTTTGAGGGGAGGGCTCTTTTTGCCTGCTATCACATTTGTATTAACACTTTAAACTGGGGTTCCCAACCTTTTCAAGCCGGGGCCATGCTCTCTCAGTCAATTTCGAGGGCCGGACAGCCATTTTGCCCTGCCTCAAGAACATAAGGACAGCCTTGCTGGAACAGGCCACAGCCCATCCAGTCCAGCATTGTCTCACACAGTGGCTCACCATTTGCTTCAGGGTATTCCCAAGCAAATGCCTTCACCTGTTTAGGATTCCCTGGAAATGGCATTGAGAGATATCCTGCCTATCTCTCCAACCCGGAGGTTGTCCTTAGGTATCCATAATTATAGCCATTGATATCCTTGTCCATAGATTTATAAAGAGGCAAAATGACACTTGCTGACTTATTTTCTATACCCTCCCTAATGATCCCTAGCATTGAGTTTGCTTTTTTCGATGCTGAGGCACACTGGGTTGACACCTTCATTGAGCTGTCCACCAGGACACCAAGGTCCTTCCTGGTTTGTCGCACAGTTCAGACCCCATCAGTTTATAAATGTAATTGGGGTTCTTTGCCCCAACATGCATCACTCTGCACTTACTAGTGTTGAAGCTCATTTGCCACTGTTTTGCCCACTCCCCCAGTGTCAAGAGATCCCTCTGGAGCTCCTCACAATCTCTCGCAGTTTTCACTACCCTGTATAATTTAGTGTCATCAGCAAATTTGGCTACCTTGCTTTTTACTCCTGCTTCTAGATCATTTATGAAGAGATTGAAAAGCAGGGATCCCAGTACTGAACCTTGGGGGACCCCACGCTTTACTTCCCTCCACTTGGAGAAGTGTCCATTTAGTGCTACCCTCTGTTTCCTGTCCCTTAGCCAGTTGCTGATCCAGGACAAGACCTGTCCCTTTATTCCATGACTGGTAAGTTTATTCAAGAGCCTTTGGTGTGGGACCTTACCAAAAGCCTACTGAAAGTCCAGATAAATAATGTCAACTGGATCCCCCTTGTCCACATGCTTGTTGACACTCTCAAAAAATTCCAACAGATTAGTGAGGCATGATTTGCCCTTGTAAAAGCCATGTTAGCTCTCCTTTAGCAGCACCTTCTCTTCTATGTGCCTATTAATTCTATCTTTTAGGATGGTTTCCATCACTTTACCTGGGACACGTGTCAAACTGACCGTTCGGTAATTTCCTGGATCACCCCTGGATCCTTGAGAATTGGTGTTACATTTGCTATCTTGCCGTCATCAGGCACATGCCTTCATGATGGGGGTGGCCATTCTGTCCCAACAGCTTCAACGGGGTGGCCATTTTGTTTCTCAAATGCCCTTGTAGGGGTGCGAGGCCACACGAAGTGGCACTACAGGCCGGATCTGGCCCACAGGCCTTAGGTTGGGAACCCCTGCTTTAAATAGACTTTAAATAGCTGCCTTGGTACATTTTGCAATTTACACCATTGAAAAATTATTTTCATTGTCTAGTAGTACATGAAGACTGATAGGTTATAGTGCAGGGGAAACTGAAGGACAGAACCAAGCAGTGTCTGAAATGAAATGGCTGCATCTCCAGTGATTATTTTATCAGACCCTTCTGAATCTGGCCCTTATTGTTGTTGTTGTGGCCACACCAAATTCAAAAAGTGAGTACCCTGTATCATGAAACAAATATGTAAAAATGGTAATATGGTGAGGAATACTAATCCAACATTGACCTCTGAAGGATGTGCACCATTCCTATACAGCAGGAATCATAATTACCGAAAGTGGATCATAACATAAATTTTGAGGAATGTCCACTACGAGATAGACACATTCGTTGATTCCTTGTAATGTTGATGACCTTGCTCAGATGGTTGATGACGATGTTGTTGACAACAATAACTCCAATCCACACGTTCACAATCAACAATCCTCTCAAAAACTGAATCTCAGATTAAGAGTAAGGAAATTACAGTATATAGAAAAGACCCCCAGGGTCATTGATATGACTATTGGATATGTTTGAAATCCAAGATGCGGGATTATAACAGCGATCAAAGCAAAATAATTGTGTCGCTGGCAACACACACTAGATAGTTATTAAAATTTAAGTGGTGTGACATCTTATAAATAGCAACTACAAAGAAAAGTTGGTGCAGAATGTTCATCTTCCCAAGATAAATGGACAAATCTTCATATTTTTTTGTTAAAGTCAAAGGCATACCTTCATGCCTAGTTTGTGGTAATGCATTAGCAGTAATAAAAAAGCCAATCTGGAGCATCATCACAGCTCAAAACATGCTAAACTCAATGCATATTGGCCCATTTGGATATTTATAACCTCATTTGCGGGCCATACGAAATTATCAACTAATAAATTAGCCTGCTATATGTGGTCAAACATTTAATTAGCCCACACTTCACTTGATGGCTAGAACTGCTTGTTAGGTTATGGAGGGAGACCCCATAAGACAACAGGGGTTCGGCTTGGTTCCACAACCCACCTTGACCCCACTGGCTGGCGATGACTGGGTTTGAGCCTCACCCGGCAAGAGGGCATACCGTGTGAAAGGCTGGGATGAAGAAAAGCACAGTTTAAGATGGGTGCCCAGTGGGCTTGGCAGATATCAGCTGGTTTGTACATCCACATCTCCATTGCTTGAAAGCCTAGGGTCGTGATGGTGAATCTTAGCACTCCAGATGTTCTTGGACTTCAATTCCCAGAAGCCCCTGTGAATCCACACGAATGGGTTTACTGCGATTCATCCAGCCCACGCTGTCCTCATCACTCCTGGAAGCGGAAGTAAAACGCGCCAGTACTGACGCATTTTACTTCCGCTTCCAGGAGCGACAAGGGCAGTGCGGCGTGGGCCGGATGAATCACAGCAAACCCATTGATATGGATTCACGGGGGCTTCTGGGAATTGAAGTACAAGAACATCTGGAGTGCCAAGGTTCACCATCACAGGCCTGGGGGTGGTACTCATCTCTATTTACAGCTATCTGCATCTGCAGCAGACCTTTCTGTGGTCATGTGACAGGCATGACTAGATGCTGTGGTGCATGGAATGCTGTTACCTTTCCCGCCCAAATAGTACCTAATCTACTTGCAATGTCTTGCTTTCGAGCTGCTAGGTTGGCAGGAGCTGGGACAGAGACGGGAGCTCACTCCGTCGTGCAGCCCTCGGGTCTCGACCTGCTGGCCCTCCAGTCATCAAGTTCAGCGCCTTAACCACTAAGCCACTGCAGTCTACCGCGTTCCCAGGGATGCACAAAATGCAGTCGCGGCAATCTTGCGACGGCGACAGCCACAACCGCCTTAATAGAAATACCCCCCAATCCATCCCCGCCGGCGCCCACCTCCTCTCTCCCTTGCAAAGCACTCACTGTCACTCCTGCGCCACTTACCCTCGGTGGCGGGAACCAGGGTGGGGGGCCCGTCCGCCCCGCCGGGTTCCTGGTGCCTCCATCCCCGCGACAGGAAAATTTTGGGCATGAGGAGGGAGACGCATAGCACGAGGCAGGAGGCCAGAGCCACCGTGCGGAACGTCGGGAACGCCATTTGCCCGCAAAAAGCGCCCGCCTCCCCCAGCTGCCGAGCCCCGACACTGAGCGGAAACCACAGAGTTTTTCCTCGGCGACGTCACGACCGCGCCCACCCCCACCCCACTTAATCCCACTGCAATCCGCAATTTGCCCCGGAGGGAAGAGACAGCCGAGCCGAGCGCGCGGGAAGATTAGCATAAAACCCAACGCCGGAGACATGCGCCTTGCTGTTTCTGAAGCTATTCCCCATCCCGGGGTCTAGTTTGCCCACACTCAGTGGCCCGCGAATAGGAATTTGCGAGTGGACCAGGGACAGGGCGAGGATGCGGCCGCTCTACTCTGATTGGGCAGGTCTTGTCCCGGGGGCGGGCCTAGAACGCCAAGCGTGCCAGCGGCCGCGGAGTAAAGGTGCGCGAGACCAAGTAGGATAGATTGAAACCATTGTCAAAAGAGGCCAATGTGTAATGCCACAGAGTTTGTTTTGCATGCAAAATAGGGGCACGTTTGAACTACAACCGGGGATTTCCCATTATTCCCAGTTGTAAAACACTGCAATGTTACTTTTCTGTTAGGCTGGCCAACCACTGTGTGCTACCTGATGTGTATACAGGTGAAACTCGGAAAATTAGATTATCGTGCAAATGTCCATTCATTTCACTTAAAAGGTGAAACAAATATATGAGATAGACTCACTACATGCAAAGTGAGAGATGTCATGCCTTAATTCGTTAACATTGTGATGATCATGGCGTACAGCGTACATGAGATTATAGATAGATAAATAGAGATTTATATCTATACCACCTTTCTTACCCATACAGGCAACTCAAGGCGGTTCACAACAATAAAGTACACAATAAAACAAAATACAGCAATATACTAAAAACAAGCAGCAGCAGCAATAGTAATACAGCAGTCAACAATATAGAAAATAAATAAATACAAGACAATACAGTCTAATCCATACAATCAATATCATAGTAACAGTGAGTAACATCCCCAAAATACAGTATACAAAAAATTCATCACCGCATACACTGCAATACAGAGTGTCTTGCCTCACGGACCAAAGCCCGGGCAGAGATTATGTTATGATTATGGGGTACATGAGATTTGGGGGGTTGGGGTTTTCATAATCTGTAAACCATAAGCATCAATATTATAACAAAGTAAGGCTTGAACTATCTCCCTGTGCATGTAATGAGTCTATCTCATATATTTGTTTCACCTTTTAAGTTGCATTACTGAACTGAATGAACATTTGCACGATATTCTAATTTTCCGAGTTTTACCTGTAAATTGGTGCCATAAGGTCTCACTCATATGCCTGACAAAGTGGACTTGATGCACGAAAGCTCACATTTAAATACAGAAGTTAGTCTTCAAGGTGTGGTGCCACAACTTGGGGGAAAAGGAAAAGGCTGTGGTGGTGATAGAAAGCAGCCTGAACTCTCTTGATTTCTGTGGCATAGCAGAAGAAAGCACTCCCAACTGAAGAACGGAAGATGGTTTCCTGCATAGTCACTCACTTGGTTCTTAATTGTTGATATTAGGTCTCCAGGACAAAGGGATGGTTCTTCCTCTTCTTTTGTGCCCAGATAAAACTTTAAGCTGCCAAAATGAAATTATCTTGGCTTTTGTCATTGGCCAAAAATAAATGTGTCTGGCCAGGTTATCCTATGGTAATAGAGTAGATCAGTGTTGGCCAACCTTTGCACTCCAAATGTTCATGAACTTCTATTCCCAGAAGCCCTGATCATCAGGTATATTGACTTGGGCTTCTGGGAATTGAACTCCAAGAACACCTGGTGTGCTAAGGTTGGCCATCACTGGAGTAGACCATACTGGCAGCAACTCAACATTGAGTGTCAGGAGGCAGTTAACTTGACAACCCTGAGAACTAACGGCTTTGGGTGCTGAAGGTCACAGGCAAGGGTGATGGTCCCCAAGTGGACTAAATCCCACTTGAATCCATCTTGATGGAGGGCAACAATTTCATCAAGATGAGGCCTGGGGCCAGAACTGGTAGCAGAAATTCCACCTGGCCACACCCATCCAAGTTTTAAAATAAAGTACAGTGGTACCTCGCTTAAAAAGCATAATGTGTTCCACGGGATTGCTCTTTAAACGAGTTGCTCTTTAAGTGAAACACTTGTAAGTGACTGATTGTGAGGTTTTACTGTAGTCCTAATTTGGGTCCTAATTTGGGTGCAACACCCTGGCCACGCCCACCGTATCACACCCACAGAGTTGGTAGTAAAATTTTGAATCCCACCATTGACTTTCACACAACGTGTTGTTGTCCACCAGCAACCCCCACTTGAGTATGTTGGTTTTACATTTAGACTCTGACCCTCAATTTATGTAGGGTCCTCCAAGTGACGGGAGGTCGAGTTCCTTAGCCATAGGATGCCTGGAGGCTGTTGGGGTCTGGATGGGGGCCAATAGGCTTCGGCTGAATCCCAGCAAGACAGAGTGGCTATGGATAAGGGCCCCTGTGTTATCCCGGGAGCTACCATCTTTGGTTCTGGATGGGGCTGTTTTGCGGAACCTGGGGGTCCTTCTGGACTCACGGCTGCTGCTAGAAGTACAGGTAGCGGCTGTGGCCAGGAGGGCTTTTGCCCAACTTTGGGTGATTCGCCAGTTGCGCACGCTCGTGGACCGGGACTCCTTGCTTACGGTCACTCATGCTCTGGTCATTTCCCGACTAGATTACTGTAATGCGCTCTACATGGGGCTGCCCTTGACGACCATTCGGAGGCTACAGCTGGTTCAGAATGCAGCTGCACGGGTGGTGATGGGGTGCGGATGATATGCCCGCACCTCACTACTACTTTGGGAGCTGCACTGGTTACCACTTTGCCTCCGGGTGCAATTCAAGGTGCTGGTTTTGACCTTTAAAGCCCTATATGGTAGTGGGCCAGGATACCTTAGAGACCGCATTGTCCCAAGAGTGTCTGCCCATCCAACCAGAGTGGACCGGAGGGGCTCTCTAATAGTGCCATCAACTAGGGGAGCACATCTATCCAGCACCTGAAGGAGGGCCTTCTCCGTGTCCACACCAACCCTCTGGAACCTCCTGCCAACAGATCTAAGACTTCAAAGAGATTTGCTGCCCTTCAGGAGAGGATTGAAGACCTGGCTGGCAGGGCAGGTGTGGTGCCCTAATGGGAATACAGTCCCCGTTTGCTGGCTTATGTAAACAATTAAGAACTCTCTCTTCCCTTTTATAGTGGGTGGGATGGATGGGTGGGATATGGGGTTTTAAGTGTTTTTATATGTTTTTAGAATTTGCTGTAATGCCGCCCTGAGCCGGGTTCTACCTGAGTGGGCGGTATGACTATTAAAATAAATTAAAATTAAAATTAATAGTCTCCCTTAATGGTTTTAAAGGTTGGTGGAAAGGGGTAATGTATGATTCCTCCAAACCTAGAGTTACCTTCCTTTTTGTCTCTTATGGAAAAGACAGCTATTTGAAAATAGCTGTGGGTGATAACATGGTTATTTAGTGACAGCCAGGTTTTCCAGTAAAAACAGAGACTCAGAGCTGTTACATCCAGCGCCTCTTCTCATATCCAGCACATTTCCAAGAAATTCCTTCTCTTGAACTCTTACCAGTATTGAAGGCTCTTTGTATATGCATTAACTTTGTAATAGCTTAGTAAAGGTAAAGGTTTCCCTTCCTTGAAAGCCAGTCGTATCCGACTCTAGGGTTCACTGCTCATCTCTGTTTCAAAGCCGAAGAGCCAACGCTGTCTGCTTCTGCAGACGTTTCCGTGGTCATGTGGCAGGCATGACTAGACACCGGAGCGCACGGAACACTGTTTCCTTCCCACCGAAGTGGTCCCTATTTATCTACTTGCAATTTCTTGCTTTCCAGTTGCTAGGTTGGCAGGAGCTGGGACAAAGACAGGAGCTCATTCCGTCCTGCAGTACTCGGGAATCGAACTGCTGACCTTCCGCCTCCCAGTCAGTGTCTTAGCCACTTAGAAAGGAAGATATTTTATAGGTCCAGTCTAAATGAAGTTACAGTGTTGTATTTAAAGACCTTGAATTTGCAAGAATGGAGCAAAGCTGCTAATGGCAGGACACTTTTGAGATTACTTGTTAATGTAAATCAGAGATTGCTTGAAGCACATAACAATGGTATTGTATTTAACAAAGAGGTTTCCTTTAAATACCAAAATTGCAGATGTGGCCAGCCTAATCCAGGGGTTGCCAACCTTTCCATTTGGGTGCTGGATCATGCTCCCTCAGAAAGATGAGGGGGCCAAACTGCCCCCCCCCCGTTTACGACTGTCATTAATGCATTTGCGACAAGCACTGACTCATTTATGGCAGTTGTAAATGCATTTGTAACAGCCGTGGACTCATTTACAACTGTTGTAAATGTGTGCGTCCGCAGCCAATTCTAGTGGTGGCGGTAGTGGCTGCTGAAACAAAAGTGGGGGCTGGATTATTTGGCACCGCAGGCCGGATCCAGCCCATGGGCTGTAGGATGCCTACCCCTGGCCTAAGTGAAACAGCAAGAAGGGGAGGTTAAACCCTTTGTGTTCTGATTATTTGGCTGTAGTTCTCACCCCACAACCACTGTTTACATTACAGTATTAGAAAAGTTATCATATGTGTCAATTCAATGGGAATTTTCATTCTAATGTACAGAGCAGTTGGAGCAGAATCAATTAAAAACAAACACTGAATTAAAATGTTTTTTTAAATGTAAAAACATGAAAAATAAAATAAAATGGAGGACTATTCATAGGGTTGCCATGTCCTATTAGTGGCTGAGAACCTGTCTAAGTTAAAAAAAATGTCTTCATCCCCTGTCAGGAGAAGGTCTACCTTCCCAAGAAAGAGATTTCCACAGCAAAGAGTGTAATAAAAATTTTGCAAACTTAGGAAAATTAGAATTGCAACAAACTGGAGAACTGAGGGCAGAAATCTGAGTGATAGGGGAAGGGACAGATAGGGAAAGGGACTGGTGATTTATACACATTTATACATTTATACACATTTATACACGAGGAAAGAAGAAATGATAGAAATAGGATGAATTTAATTTAATTTAATTTTCCAACGTATTCGCTGCCCACTCAGGCAAGCCCGACAACATTGAGACAAAGACTTGGATACTTTGGCACATGTATTTTCTGAAGTAGTAAAGCAATAGTCATATATAAAATCTTTATGAAAGTTACAAAATCATCACATGTATTTTGAAATGAATCATTTTAAGCCCACTCTGTGAGATTGCTCAATAAGAAAGATTGCTCAATAAGAAATGTCCTGTTTACAGGTAGATTGCAGCACCTTTGCAGAACTAAAAAGTCCTATGCAAACCATGCTCTGTCCCTAGTGTCCCTACACTAAATGAAGGCATTTGAAGAGGAACATTTACACACAATCAGCTGTTCAAGTGTGTGAGTTCTCCAGATGTCCATTCTCTGTGTGCAAATGTTGGGCTTCCAGAAGCATTGTGCTTATATATGAATGCACTATTGTACTTATAGGTAGGGACTGCAGTAGTGGCTCAAGTGGTTAAGATGCTGACTGTGAGGCAGGAGGTCAGTAGTTCAAAACCCGAGTACTGCATGACAGAATGAATTCCCGTCTTTGTCCTAGCTCCTGCCAACCTAGCAGTTCGAAAGCAAGAAATTGCAAGTAGATAAATAGGGACCACTTCGGTGGGAAGGTAAACAGCGTTCTGTGCCCTTGGGTGTCTAGTCATGCCTGCCACATGTCCATGGAAACGTCTGCAGAAGCAGACAGTGCTGGCTGTTCAGCTATAAACAGAGATGAACACTGAACCCTATAGTCAGATATGACTGGTTTTCAAGCAAGGGTGACTTTTACCTTTACCTTACTTGTAGGTATCGTGTGAGGGTACAGAGCATAATAATTTAATTAGACAATTAGAATGTATATTTGTGAACAAAGGCGTGTTGTACATTTCAACTGGCCTTTCTGATCATAACAATTAAGAGAACACGTATATTCATAGTGGTTGCTTTGCATTAAACTGGGGAGCAAGTTTCAGAATGTGTCCAGTTATCAGGACCAGGATCAGAAGGGTGCCAGTGGTACCAGGTTTTTCGCCTATGGTGGCCCAACACACACAAAAAAATCAGACTTTTGTGGCCCATGACATTTCTTCAGGAAAGGCTCTAGCAAAATCCCATTCCTTTTCTATGGCTAGGCTTGGGGCCATGTGACTTGTGTTCCAACCTAATTAATGTCCAAACCATATGCTACATCTTTAGTATTGCCAGTTTTATTTGTGTAGTAACTGCTGAGTAAAAAAGTGATCTACACTTAGATTCTTCGGTCACTTGGAGACACAGAAGAAAATAAAATAGTCTGTTCCAATTAATTAAACAAACTGATACAAAGTGCCCTCTCTTAAATTGTACTTTGCATATCCATAATCTCTGCACTACATTTTATGTATACTTTACCCTTGGGTAAAGAGCTAGAAGCATATAAATGCTTTCCCACATAATCTTGCTAAAGCACATTCCTGCCTATAAATATTCATACTACTGCCAAAACATTTACAAGGTTTCCCCAAAGGTGAAATATGTGTAATGTACTTTGCCTTCTGGGTATAAATATTATCCAATACATTTTGGTTAATATGAATACACTAATTATTCTTGTAACCCTTTTTAAAAGGGTCATCCTCATGATGTGGATTTTGTTTAAAAAAAAGTATAATTACAGTAATTGGATACTTAATCTAATTAAAATTGGCTTTATCTTTAATGGGAATTTTTCTAAAGACATAGAATGACAATTTACTTTTTGATAATCGCTGTTATTCTTTTTGCTGGAGGATGTATTTAGGATACTAGAAACTAAAGAACATAGCCTTCATACCATCTGCCAGTTGCCTTTGGACCCAGACACAGACAAACTATGGTTTTATTTATGATAGCCAAAACATTCATGTTAATTATGAAGTAGGGATATTCTTAAATTTTATGATGCAACTAATTTTCACTAAAACAGAGCAACAGTTGATTAAGGTGACCTAGGAAGTAGAACTCGCAAGGTTTGCTTCATTTACAGCTCAGCCACATTTGAGATGATATGTATCCAAATAAAAATTCTCTGCAAGTCTCTTTGTATTTTTAAAGAAATCTGAAATCAAAGTTTAGGGAAATATTAGCAAAAAGAGTTAGTGAATGGTCATTAATGTATACTGTACTTTTTTACAAGAACTTCTGGAAGCTTAACCGTAGATGTTTCTCATTACTGAATAGTACATTTTATAGTTTCTGACTAATACAGGACAACACATAATATGAGAAAACAGTGTCCCAAAAACATGAGGAGGAACTATAGGCTGACCCACAGTCACCTGATTAATAATAATAAAAAACTTACCTGAAAATTTGTGTGAACAAATCCTAACACTAGTAAAGGTAAAGGCTGCCCTTGCTTGAAAGCCAGTCGTATTCGACTCTAGCCAAAAAGCCAGTGCTGTCTGCATTTGCAGATGTTTCCGTAGACATGTGGCATGCCTCAACACCGGAGTGCATAGAATGCTGTTTACCTTTCCACTAAAGTGATCCCTATTTATCTACTTGCAATTTCTTGATTTCGAACTGCTAGATTGTCAAGAGCTGGGACAGAGACGGGCGCTCACTCTGTTGTGCAGTACTCAGGAATCAAACTCCAACCTCCCAGTCATCAAGTTCATTGTCTTAACCACTTGAGCCACTTCATTCCCTAACACTACAAGAACTTTAACCAGTCATCTTTTACCTGCTGCCAAAAATACATACCTCAGGAATCCTGGTAGACCTATTGTTTCAAGTGTAAGTACCATAGCTATTGGGGTATGTAGATATGTTGACTCTATTCCCAAACCATATGCCACCAATGCGGAAGTAAAATGCGCCTGTATGGAGGAAGGGTTAGCCCAGAAGAGTCTTAACTGTACGGCCATGTTTTACTTCCGCTTCCGGGAGCGATGAGGGCAGCATGGGCCAGATGAATCACAGTAAACTCATTCATGTGGATTCACAGGGTACTTGGGCCTCTGGGAATTGAAGTCCAAGAACATCTGGAGTGCCAAGGTTCGCCATCACGGACCTAACTAAATAAGATATGCCTTCTAACAAAAATTCAGTCTACCCCTTGACAACACCATCTTAGCCAGGATGGACATAGAAGCTGTCTACACTGAAGCTCAACATAGAGACATACTACAGACCGTCAGAAACAGCATCCAAAATAAGAACAAAGCACACATTGTCATGATCCTCTGCAGCTTTGTGCTCACACACAAGTATTTATCCTCTAACAATGAAACCTACCTCCAGATCAATGGTTCCACTGGGGTGCAGTGGCTCAGTGGTTAAGAAGCTCACCTTGTTATCTGGAAGGCTGGCAAATCAGCAGTTCCAGCTCCTGCCAACCTAGCCGTTCTAAAGCAAGACATTGCAAGTAGATAAATAGGGACCATTTTGGTGGGGGAAAGATCTTGGGGACATGAAAGGAGCCTCATTCGAGCATCCCCTGAGTAGAGTTCATCCAGCAAAAATCCTCTCAACCCAGAATAATTTCTGACACGAAATTATTATTATACTGCTTCTACTGTGGGTACTTGCATGGCCCTACAATATGCAGATTTATTCATGGCTGACCAAAAACAATGTTTTCTTAAGTGTTGTACCCCAAAGCCACTCATCTATTTGATGTACTGCATATTGGTGACTTTTTAAAAATCTGGATCCGTGGAAAGGAAGCTATAGAAAAATTCCCCATGGATTTCAATAACTTTCATCCAAATATCAACCTCATTTTGGTCAGTCTACATAAAAAGTACATTTTCTATACATCGCCATGGAGCTACAACTTGAATATCTTAGTACCACACTGCATTAAAAGCCAACTGATTGATATATCCACCTGCATGCCTCCAGATTCCATTCTGAACACACCACAAAATCTATTATTTACAGCCAAGCCCTCAGGTACAGTTACATTTGTTTGGACCCACAAGATAGAAACTCTACACTCATTTTTCAGACGATACACATCCAATATGGTAAAGGAGCAAATTAACCGGGTGAGATGAATACCCAGAAGCAAAACCATTCTTGATCAGACTGCATTGTTCTCTCAAGACTTTGGTGGCAGGCCTATACTTACAGCCCTACCCCCGCCCCCAACTCAAGCATAGATTGACATATACCAGTAATACAGTGAAGGGGTCTGTACCCTCCTACAAACCTGAACACCAGCTCTACCCCTACATTTACTCTGACACCATGATTGCACGACCCAACAATGTCACACACAACATCCGAGGGCACGATTACTTGTTCCTCTGCTAATGTGATCTATGTCGTCTTTTCCCAACAAAGCCAGTTTGCACTCTACATAAGACAAATGGGACAATCTACACAAAAGACTCAATGGATGTAAACTGGACATCAGGAAGGGCAATACACAGAAACCTGTTTCAGATCATTTCAATCTACCTGAGCACCCTTCACAGGATTTGAAAATTGCTATCCACAGATTTCCAAAGGACAAAGCAGTTCCACTTTCTCAAAGCTCTTGTCAATACCTCAGCCAAAGATTCCCAGCTATCAAAAAGCCATCAACCTCCATTCTACTCTATTACAACAGTACTCAATATGTATTCCATAATGCTCCCTTTAATTATATCTACGATTTTAGCCTGTCAGCAATTTGCTGTAACAGTTCCAAACTAGAAGGAACTTTTTCTAAAAGGTGTTGCCACAAATTGAAGTGTGCATGTGCATGTGTGTACACACACATACACACTATCCTCAATCTGTACAAAAGTCTTACATGGGTGAGATAAAGGAAACAATGTGGAAACATTTTGCTATATTTGACTGAATGCTGCAAAGCAAACAGGTGGAATTTATCTGATGCATTTATTTATATAGCCACCATGATTACTGCTGTAACATTTTATTCTCAACTACCGTATATTGAGTGCTGATGGTTTATCTTCCCTATATTGCCAAACAAGAGACAAAGCTGTTGTGTTCTGTAAAGCTGTGCCTTTAACAATGTACCTTTGCCATGTGTTACCAATGTAACCTTTCTGTGTGCAACATTATAACCATCAGCTGTATCAATGTAACCTAATAAGGGGACGCGAGCTAGTGACCACCAGAGGGCAGTAGCGAGCGTCCAGCTCTCATGGATCATAGTCACCTGGTTCAGCAGCGCGGGAAGATTCCCCGCGACCTCCTCACCTGGTCAAGAAGGGCGTGACCTCCTACGACGTCACGCAGGCAGCAACCAATAGTCTGTCAACGAGCCACATTCAAATGTATAGCCAGCTGTATATATTGAGCTCCCCATCCGCCATTACCACATGTTCCTCCGGATCATCATGCAATAAACCTGTGTTAAGCCAACCCTTCGGCTGTTTCATTGTCTTTGGTCCCTTACACTAAAAAAGCACAACAACATTTCAGTCTGTCCATACACACTTGGGAACAGACAACGAGTAGGAAATTATGCATGTGATTATTAATATTATTAATTAGTTTTAAGCATTTCTGTTTGTTTGCATTTATACCCTGCCCTATTGAAGCAAACTATCTAACTCACTCTTGGGTTGATAAAGGCTTCCAGCTGAAAAAGGTTTGCCAAGATTAATGCCATGGCATTCTCCCTCTCAGTTACAATTGAAAAATAGAATGAGGAGGAAAAGGAGGATAGGAAGAAACTTGAACATTATTTGTCTGATAGTCGCTTGAAATCTTGTTCATCTTTGTGTAATGCAAAGTGATGCCTCAGGCAAGGAGCATTGTGCTGTTCAGTTGCACAATCAGTTGCACGGTTCCCATCAGGACCTTTGCACAGTGTACTTGCGCAAATGCTTTGTGAATAGCACTTCTGCCTTGGTGCAATTAGAGCTACTGGTTGCATAATGTGGAGTCATGCAAACATAGCTTCTCAATAGCATTTTGGCCATAAAGTTCTTACTAATAGTTTGGCAGGGGAAGGAAGCTCCCTCAAGGTTAGAAAAAGGTACTTTTGGTGTACCTTATACAGGGTTTGGTATAGGACATTTCTAAAAAAAATTGTAGTCTAAAACAAAATATTTCCAAGTGTTGATCCTCGTAGCAGTCCCTTCCCTGTCCCATGCATGGCTCATGCTTGGGCTGTCTCTTAATGTAGTGTCCTTCCTGAAAGGCAAAGCGGGAGCTTCGCAGCATTTCAGGTAGATCAGGGGTGCCCAACCTTTTGGGGCCGTGGGCCGGTCATGTGCTTCAGTGAGTCAGTCATGTGGTTCCTCCCGCCAGAAGCAAAACATGCCTTGCAATCTGTTTTGCAACAGGATGTGATAGATTTTAGGCTGCCATTTTCTCTGCTTAAACCAGGGGTGCCCAAACTATGGCCTGTGGGCTGGATCCGGCCCCTGATACCAATTCATTTGGGCCACACCACCCTTGTCATTCCCGTGTGTGGTGCTCCCACATATGAGCATTTTACTTCTGCTTCTGGAAGCGACGAGGGCAGTGTGGGCTGGATGAATTGGTGCTGGGGGCTGGATCCAATCCACAGGCCATAGTTTGGACACCCCTGGTTTAAGCAGAGAAAATGGCAGCCTAAAATCTATCACATCCTGTTGCAAAACAGATTGCAAGGCATGTTTTGCTTCTGGTGGGAGGAACCACATGACTGGCCCACTGTTTAAGCACCCCTGGTGTAGATGTGTTTGTTTATTTATTTGATTTCTATACCACCCGTCTGGGTGTTACCCCGCTCTGGGTGGTGAACAAGCAGAAAAACCAATAACAGAAATATCCACAACAAATCAAAACCCACCACCAACAAATACCTCACAAACTAAACTAAACTAAACTAGTTGCCGTCTGATGGCATCAGGACTGAACCTTACTGGCTCAGTTGCTATGTAAGTTTGCAGTACCCAGTATCTCCAGGTGCAGGTATCCAAGAGAAGTAAATATGCCAGAACTATACTCCAAAGCAGGGATTCTCAACCTGCGGCCCATGGGCCAGATGTGGCCCATGGCACCATTTCATGTGTTCCACCACCCCACCACCACCACCACCACACCTGGAAGTGCCATGAAGTGGAGGAAGTGTAAAATGGCCATCCGGCCCCCAAAGCTGTCTGAGGGAGCATGACCTTAAGGTTGAGAACTCCTGCTCCAAAGGAAGGTCCTGTGGTCTTTCAAATATTTTAAGAAAGCTGTTTATAAGCAAAGTTGTATATCTCTTTCGATAAATTTTCTTTATTCATTTCTGTAATAGAATCTGGTCCCTGGCCATTTTATGCTGTACTAAAGCCAGAGGAGTTTAGTCTTCCATTTCTGATGTTTAATTTAGTGTATGCAAACCAAGACACAGGACACAGCCTCGGGCTGGGTTAACTCAGGTTTATTGCATCGTGGGCAGAGGGAACATGAGGTAATGGCGGATCGATAGCTCTTTATATACAGCAGTAATACATTTGAACGTGGTGCCATGGTAGCCCATTGGCTACTGTCTGCGTGACGTCATTGCAGGTCACGCCCCTCTTGTCCAGGTGTAGGTGGTGGCGGGAAAACTTCCCGCGCTGTTGCCTTTGATGAGTTCGGACCAAGAGAGCTTGGACGCTCGCTGCTGCCAGCTGGTGGTCATTAGCTCGCGTCCTATTACAGGGTTTATATGATACAGCTGAAGGTTACATTGTTGCTATAGGCAAGGTTACATTGGCTCAGATACATTGTAATCCATGTGTACAATAAAACCATCAGAACACAACACCCCTCCCCCCTAGGACGAGACAAAGTCTCGAGCCCACACTTGAACACATTCCCCCCCCTTAGGAGACAAAGTCTCTCAGCCAAGATGGCTTATTTCGAACACGCTGGGGTCTCGATGCGGGCTGCCTCTCCCCGGGTTTGCTACCTTCTCTTTGTCCCCTGGTTTCCTGTCCTGTAATATGAGAGGGAGACTCGTTAGTGACTTGCCGCGGCTCCGCGGCGTTGTTGGGAGGTGTGCTCTTTCTTAGGGAGGAACCGGGGGCACTGGGGGCTAACGAAAAACCCCTCTTCTCGCTTGGATGGGTGGGGGAACACTCCTGAAAACCCCCCCGGCTCGCAAACTCAAAATCAAAATCACAATCGGGGGCAGCGGTCGCGAACTCCTCTCCCCCTTCCCCGGCCCCTGATAAGACTGGCGTATCAAAAGGATATGAGTCGGGGCCGCTACTACTGTTTCCTTCCCCCCTTGCTTGGGACTGTTGTCCCCTGCTGTCTCCCCCTTGGGTTAAGCGGGTGGGGGAGAACCCTAACGCTGAATCCTGTTGCTGAGCTCCACTGACTGGCCCACTCACTCGGTGCCTCAGTTGGTCTGCGTGCCTCCTCCAAAGGAGGCCGGTGTTAGTCTCGACCCGGTACGACACTGGCCCCGTCTGTTCTACCACCGTCCCTGGTACCCAGGCTGGCCCTGCGCTGGAATAGTTCCTGCAGTGAACAGGGTCCCCGGCGGCGAAACCCTTCGAGACTGCCAACCCTATGTTTTTCCCTTTATCCTCGACTCTCGTCGGGTCTAGCCTGGACAGGATCGTGGTCAGTTTTCGCCGCATCAAGAGCTCCGCCGGCGAGTAGCCTGACGCTAAGGGGGTTACCCTATACGCTAAGAGGAACTGGCATACTTGGTGATTCAGGTCCCCCGGGCCCATGCGCCGCAGCGCCTCCTTCGTTGTCCGCACCAGCCGTTCCACTTGGCCATTCGTGGCCGGGTGAAACGGTGCGGACGTGACATGCCGAATTGCGTTTGCCTCCATGAACGCCCCGAACTCGGCGGAGGTGAAACAACTAGCGTTATCGCTGACCAAAGTGTCGGGTAAACCGAATGTGGAAAAGACTCTCCTTAGCTGGCTAATAGTCGTGGCGGAGGACGTGCTCTTTACTGGGATAACCTCCAGCCACTTGGAGAACGCATCTACCACCAGGAGAAACATGGTTCCTCGGAATGGGCCAGCGAAATCCACGTGCACTCTGGACCACGGCCCCCTTGCTGTGTCCCACTCCCTATGCGGGAGACGGGCCGCCTCAGGTCGGGATCCCTGGCAAGCCTCGCAAGTGCCGACCATGTGCTCAATGTCCGTGTCCAGCTGTGGCCACCAGAAGTAACTCCGGGCCAGCGCCTTTGAACGAACTATGCCCGGGTGGCTGACGTGCAGCAGTTCGAGCACCCTCGTCCGCAGGGGCGCAGGGACCACCACCCGTTGGCCCCACAGAAGGCACCCCCTCTCTAGGGACAACTCTAGCTTTTTCCTAAAGAACGGGTCGAACTCTGTACTCGGGGACGAAGCCGGCCACCCCTTCTGCACCCATGAACTAACTTTCACCAGCGTCTTGTCCTTGCCTGTCGCCCTAGCAATGTCGGCTGGTACTAGTGGGGGTGCGTCTAAAACCTCAATTAGCAACACCTGGCGGTCTCTTTCCGCTCTCGCCTTTTGGTCGTCCGACAAGGGCAGAGGGGATCTCGAAAGCGCATCAGCATGGCTGATCTCCTTTCCGGGCCTGTACTCCAACTCATGTTGGTACGCGTTGAGGAAAATAGCCCATCGCAGCATTCTCGGGGACAGGATCTGCGGCGTGGGCTTGCTTGCCGTGAAAATCCCTAACAGCGGCTTGTGATCGGTCACGATTTTGAACGGGCGGCCATACAAAAAATCGTGAAATTTTTTGGTCCCCGCTACTATTGCTAACGCTTCCCTGTCGGTTTGTGCGTAATTTCGCTCCGCTTGGGACAGGGACCTTGAGTAAAACGCTACCGGGGCCTCCCTTCCGTCCTCCAACACGTGGCAAAGCACCGCCCCCACCCCCACCGGGGATGCATCACAAACTAGGACCACAGGCCGTTTGGGGTCGAAGTGCGTCAGGATTGCCTCAGATGTTAGGAGTTGCTTTAGCTCCTTGAACGCCCTCTCGTGCTCGTCACCCCACACCCATGGCTCCTCCTTTTTAAGTAACCGATGGAGCGGTTCGGCCACGGACGCCTTCCGCGGGAGGAATGTATGGTAAAAATTGAGGAGCCCCAGGAAAGACTGCAGCTCGGTTTTGGATGTGGGGCGAGGGGCCTTTTTAATGGCTGCTACCTTGGATTTAGACGGCTTAATTCCCTCGGGTGTGATCCGGAACCCTAAAAACTCGACCTCGGTTTCGAAAAAGACACATTTATCCTTCCTCAATCTCAGCCCCGCTTTCTCGAACACGGTCAGTACCTTGTCCAACCTTTTTGCCAGTTCAGCCTCACTCCCCCCTGTTATCAACACGTCATCAAAATAAGGCAACACCCCCTCCAGGCCCTTTAGGAGGCGTTCCACGAGCGATTGAAAAAGGCCGGGTGCCGAGTTCACGCCAAACTGTAACCGCGACACCTGGAACGCTCCCTTATGTGTAACTATCGTTTGTGCCGCGGCCGTGGCGGGGGTCACAGGAAGTTGCTGATAGGCTTGTGCCAAATCGAGTTTAGCGAAACACCTTCCCCCATTTAGCCTGGCCAAAAGGTGGCTGATCACTGGCACCGGGTATGCATTAGGGCGGATCGCCTTGTTAATTGTACACTTATAATCAGCGCAAATGCGCACCTCCCCGTTAGCCTTTAGAGCCGTTACAATTGGAGTTTCCCACTCCGCGGAATCAACAGGAATAAGAATCCCCTGGCCCACCAGTTTGTCCAGTTCCGCCTCTATCTTGTCCTTGAGTGCGAACGGCACCCTGCGTGGTTTGAGTCTTATCGGGCGGACCTCCGGGTCTATGTCGAAAGCTACAGGGGGTCCCTTGAACTTTCCGAGTCCTTTCTTAAAAACGGCGGGATGCGCATCGCAAACCGCTTGTATCGGGTCCCCCCCCACGGTATGCACCCCCCCTATGAACAACCCTAAGGGCTGAAACCACTGTGTCCCTAGGAGGCTACAGCTTCCCCCTTTGAGGACAACTAGGGGCAGTTCCGCAGAATGTCTCTTAAAATTGACCCGAAATTTCCCGACCCCCAACACCGGAATGCTGTTTCCCTGTACGTCCCGTAGTGTGGACCTCAACGCTTTAAGCTTGGGCCGCACGTGGGGGTCGATTTTGAGGAACTCTTTCTGGGGAATTATGGAATAGGAGGACCCCGAGTCAATTTCCATCTTAATAGGGGCCCCTTGTACTAATACCTCAACGAAGTAATGGGACTGTCCCGCGGACACGCTGAACACTGAGGCGTCGTCCTCGCTTCCGTCCGAGACGCGGCCCACGCCGTCCTGCTTCCTCGTGGTCTGGGCGCCATCTTTGGGCCTCGCTGGACGGTCCGGTCTGGCCGCGCGGTCTTGTGACTGCCTCCGGCCCTCTTTCTCTCCTCGTCTTCTCCTTTGACTCTGAGTTCCACCAGGGCCGCCTGGAAATCCATCTCAAGCAGCTCCCAGTCTTGCGGCTTGGTGATGTTGAAACCGCTCTGTGCCCTGGCTGTTCCGTGGGGATCCATTATCCCACCTTCGTCGCCAATTTAGTGTATGCAAACCAAGACACAGGACACAGCCTCGGGCTGGGTTAACTCAGGTTTATTGCATCGTGGGCAGAGGGAACATGAGGTAATGGCGGATCGATAGCTCTTTATATACAGCAGTAATACATTTGAACGTGGTGCCATGGTAGCCCATTGGCTACTGTCTGCGTGACGTCATTGCAGGTCACGCCCCTCTTGTCCAGGTGTAGGTGGTGGCGGGAAAACTTCCCGCGCTGTTGCCTTTGATGAGTTCGGACCAAGAGAGCTTGGACGCTCGCTGCTGCCAGCTGGTGGTCATTAGCTCGCGTCCTATTACAGGGTTTATATGATACAGCTGAAGGTTACATTGTTGCTATAGGCAAGGTTACATTGGCTCAGATACATTGTAATCCATGTGTACAATAAAACCATCAGAACACAACACTTAATGAATATACAGTAGTTCAATTGCCTCCCAAAGCAATAATTTCTCTTTCTGGATTACAAAAATACACTATGTTGAGAGACAAACTGTATGTTACGTAAAAACTGTCATTAAAAGAAAATATTCCTTAATGACAGGACACATATGAATGTCACAGAAAAAACTTCTCTCAGTTTGTAAAGTAGATCACTTGGTTTGTGACACATCTTTGTGGTTCAACGTGGGCTTCATTTGCAAATCTGGTATCCTTGCCTAACTCATGTACTGTATCTGAAACATTGATGTGATTTCTGTTCTAAGGCTGAACCATCTGACATCTGTAATTTTCCTCTTTTTGGTTTTTGATGGGTTTGCCAGAGGTTCTGGTTATCCTGGACTGATCCATGTCTTAGAAAAATTGAACACCATCTGCCTTAAAAATGATAAATAAATGCAGTGTGAAGTGCTATATTGTTATCACTAATCCAAACTTAGAGATGTCTGCTCTCATGGGAGAGCTTAATAATGGGGGAAATCCTGTTGCTTAATTATACAAACAACCTAACATTTAGATGCAAATTGTCATAAATTAAGGAATCTCCACAGACATCACTTGTACGCTGAGTTGCATGCCTTAGTGTGCAGCAGATTATGTCTACAGAGGTTTCTTAATTTACAGCAATTTATCTCTAAAAACGAAATCATTATGCACAACTGTGCAACAGGTTGTTATATTTGTAAAACTGAGAAAAGGTAAAGGTTGGCCTTGCTCAAAAGCCAGTCGTATCCGACTCTAGGGTTCGGTGCTCATCTCTGTTTACAGCCAAACGTCTGCGTCTCCAGACGTTTCCACAACACTGGAGTAAATGGAATGCTGCTTACCTTCCCACCGAAGAGGTACCTATTTATCTACTTGCAATGTCTTGCTTTTGAACTGTTGGGTTAGCAGGAGCCTGGGACAGAGACAGGGGCTCACTCCATCATGTAGTCCCCAGGAATCAAACTCCGACCTTCCAGTCAGTGAGTTCATCTTAACCACTTGAGCCACCGCAGTCCCTTAAAACTGAGAAAAACACTATATAATAAAAATGTAGTACATAAGCTATATTTCCATTCTGTCTGATGAAGATTTCTTTGTTGTCTGAGATTTTCCTTCTTCTGGTACAAGCAGAAGTCCACAGTATTTGCTGTCATTCAAACAACCCTTTTAAATTGTGAATATTAATGGACAAGAGTCTCAACAATCTCTAGTCATAATGGACTATTTTCTCCTGTATCTGGGCAGCACACCAATTGCTAGTAAATGTGAACAGGAAGGTGCTATTGGATCCATGCCCTGATTATGAACTTGCTGGCTGCTGTGAAGAAGAGCATGCTGGAGTGGACATGCCATGGGGATGGCACAGCAGTGCTTGAGCCTCAAGTCTGCCAACTCAGATCCAGGAAGAGCTTTATGGCAAGAACAAACATTCTTGAGGGCAAGCAAGAACAAAAGCAAATTAGAAGGTGGAGGAAGGAGCTCTCTGGACAAGGAACAATATTAAAGGAGGATATAGCTGAGGAACTCAACCTCCCCTACATCACTTAGAGGGACCTGAATAGGCTGAGGGTCCGAGTCCCTAAATGCAAAACCAACATGCTCAAGTACGGGCTGCTGGTGGAAAACAACACACAGTATGTATGTGGAGAGATACAGAATCTGGCTCATTTACTGGTCTGCCGATTACGTCCAGAAACATGCATCGACAAACCTGTCTATCCCATTTTGGCTAGGATTTCCTGTAATTCACCGCTCCGTCACGCTCCTTCCTGTCATCATCCCATATTTGAATGGCCAGGAAAGGGGTTACTGTGCATGCGTGCCGCTGCCTCTGACGGGCACACATGCACAGTAACCTCTTTCCTGGCCGAAGGGGTTTCTGCGCATGCACACAGGGATTACTGTGCAAGTGCGCCGCTGCCTCTGATGTCGGCGCCCGGAAACCTTCCTGCATTTGGACACGGGCAACTTGACAGGTATGTGCATCGATGATGACTTAAGTTTGGCCAATGACAAAGCCAAGAAAGTAGCTTCATTTTGGCAGTCCAGGTTTTGATCGGGGCACAAAACAAGAAGCAGAAGTAGTGCTTCTTACGTTTTAATAAAATGCTTTCAGATACAAAAGCAGTGACATCTTAATAATCATCACTAGAACTAAGGAGCTTGAAGAAACCCAGTGGATCATCCAAGTCCAGTCCCTCTCAAAGAGCCACAGTGGGGAATCAAACTTACAACTTCTGGCTCTGCAGCCAGCTATCTAACTCACTGAGCTATCTTGTGCCAAGTGAGTAGAAAGCATAACAGGTAATGGTGGGTGGAACTGGAATGGGATGGGACAAATGTGGGTATTCATACACCGGCAGGAAATTAAGCAGGCATTCATATGTACACAGAAGTGGACAGGCAGGCATTCATTTGAATACTGCATTCACACATTCATTCCATTCACAGCTCAGCAGAGGAGTAGAAAAATACACCTTGCCCCAAACTGGAAATGTTCCTATCAGCTACTGCTTTTATTTGTTCCCAGTTTCAAAGGACTGTGCACACACTCACATGGAGTGTGTAGCTGGAAGTTAAGAGGAAGAGAATTCCTGACCTTCCATCTCTGGCAAAGAGGCAGGCAGGTGGCGGCAGTGAAGAGTCTCTTCCTGAACTGGAACTGCCTCCCATTTGCAGTAACAGACCAACTTCAATTGTACCAAGGTTTTAATATTCCTATCATTTATGTGGTCCTATCAGTGGTAAAAACATTTAGCTAAATGTCCCTCATTGATCAAGTGGGAGATGCTGGGAAGCAAGGCCTCTGGCTCCCAGAAGGTGGCAGCATCCATCTAGAAAAGCCAAGCAAGAGCAGCCTGATTTTTAGGTTTCTGAAGACACACTAGAGATCCTAGTTTTTTTTTAAAAAGAAAGAAGAGAGACAGATGATCAGATAATGTACTTTAGTGATTGTCAAAAGCAATAATGATCATGTTCATTACAACTCAGAAGTGGGCCTGCTTTCTCGCAGGTTCATGGGATATGTTAATTCACCCACATAGAAAGCAATGTGACATGTCTTAACAGTTACTGAACAATGCCATTTCTGTCATCCGCAGCAATCACAAGTAATGTTAACTCAACATCTGTCAATTAGGTACCTTTATCCCACCTCCCTTGTTGATTGGATTTTTCTCAGAACCTAGAAAGTTACTTTTCTGGACTGTGACTACAGAGTTTCCCAATCAGTGGCGGCTGGGAGTTTCTGTAGTTTTAAAAAAGTAACTTTTCCAAGCTCTGATTTTCCTACTCTACAATACAGAATGTCTAATTACAGTAACAATTAAAGAAGTGCCTGCTTCCAATCCAGTCTGGAAGAAGATACTTGCACTGCATTTGAAACTTCAAAAGAGTCAGCCAAATATACTGAGAATTAATAAAGCATGTGGCATTTCACCAGAAGCATCAGATATGCAAAATACATTGCTAAGTAAACTGCAAAATGCTGATGATCTGATCTGAATTATTTCATTTGCTTTTGGGAACTGTACAAGCTTAAATCTCTAATGTTTTTTAAGCTGAGCCTGATTTCTGATTAATATGTCACAAAGCTTTTCTATGGTTCTGTATACATTTATATGCAGTGTCTAGAAAAAAGTAACTAATCAGTTTTTTTTAAAATGCAGAATAAATGCAGCTGTGCTGCCCTGTATTTTCCCTAGGTGCCATTGCATTTTCTTTGAAATCTCGACTAACATAAGGCATGCCTTCCTTCAGTAGGTAAAATGGTTATTCTGTAGTCATTGCCCACCACACCATCCTGTTTCATTAGAGTACAAGTTGCAACCTGTGTGTTGTGGCCCCACAAAGGCCCCCAAAGTGTGTTTTTTCGGGGGTATTGGGGTCACTGTGGCTATGCTACATTGTGCTGACAAAGAACGTCCTGAGAGAAGGGAGCAGGAAGGAAGAGATTAGAGCAGTGATGGTGAACCTTTTAGAGACTGAGTGCCCAAGGAGGCAGCGGTGGAACGTGAGCAGACACATGTGCGCACTCACCCATGTGACGTTGCTGGGTGACATCACATGGGTGTGTGCACATGCGTGGTGCCTGTCTGAGTGTCACCTCCTTCTCCTCCTAGGAGGGGGTATGGGGGTTGTCTGGTTGCCTCGTCCCTGAGCAGGATTTCAGCCTCCGCTCTCGCTTCCTCAATGGTGGAGGGATGGGTATGGGTGGGGAAGCGGCACAACCAGTGGCGCTGGCGGTGCAGTGTGGGGCTTGCACTCGATTGTGCAAGTGCCCACAGAAAGGTCTCTGTGTGCCACCACTGACACACACGTGCCATATGTTCGCAACACTGGCTTAGAAAGACTCCATTTTGTGAAGCAGGCTATGTGGCAAAACAGCCTCATTAGGGGTAAAAAAAAATCTATTTTAATGTGTGTTTTTTAGCCCATTAAAAGGTCTCTTTATGCAATTGTGTGTGTGTGTGTGTATGTGTGTGTCTGTGTCTGTGTCTCTGTCTGTCTGTTTCTGGCCATTTTTTAAATTTACTCTTACAAACCCTTTGAAAGATTGGTCATTAGCATATGCTCATCAGTTTCCTCAATAATGCAATATTTGAAATCATAGAAACGGTTCCCTTAAATTATTCAAAGTGTTTGAGAGCCTTTATAAGAGCTGGGCATTTTCTATTTTGTTACCCAGTTTCTATTGCAATGTTGTGTATCAGCAGGATTGCTTTTGGATTTATTCTTGTGGAAAGCCATGCATAAAAATGTTACATCTAAATGATGTTGCCTATCTAAACGTGTCAACCATGAAACTTATTTAAAGATAACCTCATAAGTTGGATAAACAAGATGCCAGGGACCAAAGGACAACAGGAGATGAATTTGCATTGAGATTTTAACAGGAGTATGTGACAGATACAGATACAACAAATGCATTCTGCCCTGGCTCCAAAGGTATGATCTCAATAAATGATGACTAACATGCAACCAACACTAAGCACTTTTCAGTCTCAGTGGTTTCCATGGGAAAAGGATAAACACTGTGCCAGGGAGGACCTTGGGACAAAAGTCCAACCTTCCTCACTTAAAAGAACAAGCTGGATGTCTCTTCAAAAGCAGCAGGGTTGGCTTTACCACATGTTGAATTAAGTGAACTAATGCACATTATCACCAAAGGAAAGCTGCCCTGAAAAGATAATGAAGGTCAGAGTCCCAAGTTTCCTAACTGCATCACTGCCATATCTTATAGGTATTGTACCATCAGCATGGTGGGGGAGGGGGAATGACACCTCAAGCAGAGACAGAGTTTGGGCTAGCACTGCCATCATGTGCTCCCTAAGTTGGTCACCTGCAATCAAATATGATGGAGGACACTCTCCAGTCATCAGTGTTACATATGTTTTAACTATCCATTTGACTGGAATATGAGGAGAAGCCAGCTCATCCTGTATCTTAGATATTAGAACACCTGTAGCCAGCACTGACAGGCCAGGGGAATGGGATTTCCCATTGCATCTGACTTTGTGCCCATACTGAGGCAAACATGCCTTTACTGTTATGAAAATGATAAAGCAATAGACAGAAAATCATCCTGGACAGTGATCTTACATTATGGCCGGCAGAAGCATCTCAACAGCTACAGGATTGCTTTTATGACACAGACTGGGAGGTATTTGACCAACAGGATGTAGAGACTCATACGGAGGTAGTGTTGGATTACATCAGGTTCTGCACTGAAAATGTAACACAAAAGCGCCAGATAAAGATCTATCCAAACAGGAAGCCCTGGATGACAAGAGAGGTCCAGGGGTTGCTAAAGGCAAGGAATACTGCTTTTAGAAGTGGAGACACTGTATAGCCTAGCCAAAGCGGATCTAAAGAGAGACATCAGTATTGCCAAGGAGGCATATAGACAGCAGCTGGGAAATCATTTACAGAGTAACGACACCAGGTAGGTGTGGTGAGGTGTACAGGAATTGACTGGGTATAAACCTAAAGGCTCCCTGGCAGGTGAGGGAGGGGCATCACTGGCAGAGGAGTTGAATGTCTTTTTTGCCCTTTTTGAAACAACATCAGCAGTGATATCTTCGGAGGCTTCCTCACCATCACTACCGTCACCATTATCGGTACAAAGGAATGTAGTATTCAGTGTGGAAGAAGGCGAGATGAGGAAGGTGTTGAAGGGAATTAACCCAAGAAAGGCCACAGGGCTGGACGGAGTAGCTGGAATGGTATTGAAAGACTGTGTAGATCAACTAGCAGAAGTTTTTACGGGGATATTGAATCGATCCCTATCTCAGGCTATTGTTCCATCCTGCCTAAAGTCTTCTATTATTGTTCCAATACCGAAAAAATCCAACCTGGAAAATTTGAATGATTTTCGTCCAGTGGCATTCACACCTGTAATCATGAAGTGTTTTGAAAAGCTGGTATGGAATCATGTTAACACTTGCCTACCAGAGGGACTGGATGCATTCCAATTTGCCTATAAAATGAAAAGATCAGCAGAGGATGCTGTGGTGATTGCCCTTCATGCTGTTCTTGCACATTTGGAGCAGCGGAGGGGTTATGCCAGATTGCTCTTTGTGGATTTCAGCTCGGCATTCAACACCATTCTACCACAGCATTTGATATCTAAGTTGAGAGATCTGGGGTTCCCGCTATCACTTTGTGGGTGGATATTGGATTTTCTGTCAGAACGCTCCCAGAGGGTCTGGTTGGGCCCTTATACCTCTAATATGCTTAGTACAAATACAGGAACACCACAGGGATGTATGCTTAGCCCGCTGCTTTATATTCCCTATACGTTTGACTGTGTCTCTGTCCACCCTAGCAATAGGATTGTCAAATTTGCAGATGACACAACTGTGAACAGGCTCATCTCTGATAAGGAGGGTGAGACGGCCTATAGAGATGAGGTGGAGTGGTTGACAAAGTGGTGTAGAACCAATAATCTGCTCCTCAACATAAAGAAAACAAAGGAGCTTGTGGTGGATTTTAGGAGGCAGAGAACCGATGTCCAGCTACTTTTGATTGACGGAACCTGTGTGGAGAGGGTAGCAACGTTCTGATTTCTGGGCATTGAGATACAGGAGGATCTGTCCTGGAGTGCCAACACAAGGGGGCTTGCGAAGAAGGCGCAGCAGAGACTGTATTTTTTGAGAACTCTAAGGAAAAACCATCTTCCGCAAAAGCTGCTGCTTGCCTTGTGACGCTGCGCTATTGAGAGCATGCTCACTTATGGCTTATGTGTGTGGTATGGGAGTAGTACTCATCGGGATAGGATAATGTTGCACAGAATTATTAAAACAGCGGAGAGTATCATCGGCTGTTCACTCTCCACTTTAGAACAAATTTACACCATCAGGTGCCACAGAAAAGCATTAGATATAGTAGGAGACCCATCGCATCCTGGCCACTGCTTCTTTGAGCTTCTGCCATCGGGACGGAGATATAGAACAATGAAGGTAAAAACGAGCCGTCTCAATAACAGTTTCTTCTCCAGAGCAATTTTGGCCTTAAATGGAAACTCTAGACTCTGAAGTCATCTTATCTTATTTTAAATTTTCAATTTTTTCAATTTTTTCAATTTTTAAAGTTTAGTATTTTTAAATTTTTAAATTGTACTGTATGGTACTATCTTAATTGGTGTTTCTGTACCGGTTTTAAATTAAGGGGTATGCCTTATTCGAGTTGATATATAGCAACCAAGAAATTTCGTTGTTCCCACAAGGGGACAATGACAATAAAGATTTATCTGTCTATCTAGGAGCAAGGGCTCAACATGCTAATCTAAGCCTATCTTTGGTCTTCTTGTTGAGCATGAATGTTAGTGGTCTCTCTTTCTCTCTCTAATTGCTTGCACTGCACCCACCCAATGTTCTAAGTGCAAAAGATTGATGAAGTGATTCGTCAACTAGCTATCTTTATTTTCTAATAGGAATAAACAGGATGCCAGATATTTGGAAACATGTTTTGGTGATCTTTGTTTTGTCATTGAATAAACTAAAATCTATCTGTTCAATAAATGAATGGCAAAAAGCTGTGCAACCAGAAAGCTATGCAATCAGAAATCCAGCTATGCAACCAGAAACACTTGTGCTAATTTCTCAATTTATGGCAATTTGCTACCAAGTCAATGGTGTTATGTTAGGATTTTGGCCAGTGCACCTGACAGGAACCCACAATTGTCACATTTAGGCATCAGAGTTTAGTGAAATTACTTTAGGGGGCTATGGCTCTCTTGAGAGCTTTTGAGAGTTGTAATCTAAACAAGCAACTTCTTCATCAATGGTTTCCAGCTCAACTAATACAACTGTCAAACACCTGCAGTGTTTTCCTGCTTTTTATCTTATGTGTTCAGTATTTTTTCTGGGGGATAATGGATATGATTCTACTAACCTTTAATGTATAGAACTGGGATCATTCATTCACTGGCTGAAATTCTGTTGCTTAGTGTAAAAAAAAATGTTACTTTTGGTTTGTTCCTAATTGGCAAATAAGAACATCATTACCATGGTTCTTGAGGGTGGGCACAAGTGACTCCTCCCAAGAACTGTGGTGGGGACTTTTTACTTGCTGCTTAGGAATGGAGTAATTTTTTTTAAAAATTCTTACAGTAAACAACAGGATCTCAGTCATTGCTTTAGCTACCCCCTTATTAAAGGAAATTCATGCTTGCATTCAGACAACCTCCATAACCCACCAACTGGAATTATTTACCGTATTTGCCAGCGTATAAGACGCATTGGAGTATAAGATGCACACTATTATTACCAAAACAGCTCACTATAGGCTACTATATACAGTACAAGACACACTCCATTTTCCAGTGTATTTTAAGGGGGGAGTGGGTCTTATACACCAGCAAATACAGTATTTGTACATTTATACCCCCATTTTCATTCAAGATAGGACTTATGTTGGCTTACAAAGAGTAAAACAGATAAATACTGCATTGTCGTTCTTCCCCCAACCCTTTAAAAATATTTAATTTATGGCAATCCCCCCCTGTTGTAACCCAATTGATGTGACATTCTATCTCAGGGATTCTCAACCTGCAGCCAGTGGGCTGGATGTGAAACCACATCACCATTTCATGTGGCCCCTTACCACCTCTATCACACCCAGAAGTGCCATGTGGTGGACGAAGGGCAAAATGGCCATCTGGCCCCTGAAGCTGTCTGAGGGAGTGTGACCTGGCCCCCAGCTTTAAAAGGTTGAGAACTCCTATCCTATCTGATATGGCCTGCAGCTGAATGTGGCAAGAAGCCTTTTTCATGACAGCATGACTATTTCAAGCGAAAGTCCTGAACAAAGCCCATTCCCTCACTAACATGGCAATAATTTTCTGTCAATGTGCTGCTGTGCATTCAAAGTTAAAAACAAATCAAAATGTATTGTCCTGGCTCTCCTGTATGTTGGGTAAGGACATAAGGAATGATAATGATGGTAATCCAATAATCTGGAAAAGATCAAATGTGGTAGCGTTTAATAGCTAGATGTAGACGTCTTCTGAGCAGATGCTCAGACAACCCATGTGGTTACATCAACTTCAATGCACATTAGTTTTTCAGCACAGTTTTATTGTGTGGATTGGCTCCTACAAGACAGAATAACACTATGCATGCTGCAATGAAGATCTATATATCACCCTTTTTACTTGTTTATTTATTTATTAGATTTACATAGGCGCCTTTCTCGCCTAAGTGATCTTTCCCTAACTATCTGTTGTGTCCTAATAGTGTAACCTTCTACATGTGATATCAATGTATCTGAACCAATGTAACCTTGCCGATGAGTAACAATGTAACCTTCAGCTGTATCACATAAACCCTGTAATAGGACGCGAGCTAATGACCATCAGCTGGCAGCAGCGAGCGTCCAAGCTCTCTTGGTTCAAACCCATCAAAGACCGCAGCGCGGGAAGTTTCCCGCCGCTACCTACACCTGGACAAGAAGGGCGTGACCAGCCATGACGTCACGCGGACCAGTAGCCAACGGGCTACCGTGGAGCCACATTCAAATACGTTACTGCCTTATATATAGAGCTGTTCGTCCGCCATTACCTCATGTTCCCTCTGTCCACCATGCAATAAACCTGAGTTAACCCAGCCTTTGGCTGTGCCTTGTGTCTTGACTCTCATACACTAAAATGGCGACGAAGGTGGGATCATGGATCCCCACGGAGCCAGGACACAGAGCGGGTTCAACATCACCAAACCGCAAGACTGGGAGCTTTTTGAGATGGACTTCCAGGCGGCACTGGTGGAGCTCAAAGTCAAAGAAGACGACGAGGAAAGGAAGAGGGCCATCCTCACCCGCATGCTTGGGATGGAAACCAAGCGGACGCTGGTGGGCATCCTTGCACCGAAGAAGATGAGCGATTTCAAAGCCGGTGACATCATGAAAATGCTGCGTGAGCGTTTCCGACCCTCGAGGGCAATGTTTCCCGCTCGGAGTGCGTTTTGGAGGCGAGTTCAAGCGCCGGACGAGTCGGTAGAAGCCTTCGTAACGGCTATGAGGGTAGCCGCCGCCCCCTGCAAATGGGACCACATCCTAGAGATGGCCCTCAGGGACGGAGTGCTGTGTGGCCTGAAGGACAAGGAAGTACAGCGCAGCTTGATGAACAGGGAGCCACCACCCACACTGGAAGAGGTTGTAGAGGCCGCGGAAGCCGCGGAATCCACGAATGCTGGAGTAGACGAGATGCACAAGTGGCGTGAGTGGCGTCCAAGGGCCGGCAAGGCGGAAAACTCGTCGCACGGGAAGTCCGGTCAGTCGGTGCATGCAACCCGACCGACCTCAAAATCGTCTTCAGAAAGTAGCGATGGCGAGGAGGTCCAGAAGGTCCGGAGAGGCGGGCGCCGCTGCAATGGTTGCGGAGCGGCCCATGAGCGCGTGAAGTGCCCATTCAGGAAAGCCGAGTGCTTCAACTGCGGACGTCGGGGGCACATCGCCAAGGCGTGCAGGAAATGGAAAGAGGGCCGGAGACAGTCGCAAGACCGTTCAGCCAGACCGGACCGTCCAGCGAGGCCCAAAGATGGCGCCCGGGCCACGAGGAAGCAGGACGGCGTGGGCCGCATCTCGGACGACAGCGAGGGCGACGCTCCTGTGTTCAACGTGTCTGCGGGACAGCCCCATTACTTTGTTGAGGTACTAGTACAAGGGACCCCTATTAGGATGGAAGTTGACTCGGGGTCCTCCTATTCTATAATCCCCCAGAGAGAGTTCTTGAAAATCGACCCCCACGTGCGGCCCAAACTTAAAGCGTTGAGGGCCACACTACGGGACGTTCAGGGGAACAGCATTCCAGTGTTGGGGGTCGGAACGTTCCGGGTTCGCTTTAAGAGACATTCTGCGGAACTTCCCCTAGTGGTGCTAAAAGGGGGGAGTTGTAGCCTCCTCGGAACACAGTGGTTTCAGCCCTTAGGCCTGTTCATAGGGGGGGTGCATGCCGTAGGCGAGGACCCAATACAAGCAGTGTGTGACGCACACCCCGCCGTTTTTAAAAGTGGACTGGGAAAGTTCAAGGGACCCCCTGTAGCCTTCGACTTAGACCCGGAGGTCCGCCCGATAAGACTTAAACCGCGCAGGGTACCGTTCGCGCTTAAGGACAAAATAGAGGCGGAACTGGACAAACTGGTGGGTCAAGGAATTCTCGTTCCTGTGGATTCCGCGGAGTGGGAGACTCCAATTGTAACAGCACTGAAGGCTAACGGGGAGGTGCGCATTTGCGCTGATTATAAGTGTACCATTAATAAGGCAATCCGCCCTAATGCATACCCGGTGCCAGTGGTCAGCCACCTTCTGGCCAGGCTGAATGGGGGAAAGTGTTTCGCTAAACTCGATTTAGCACAGGCCTACCAGCAACTCCCGGTAACCCCCGCCACAGCGGCGGCACAAACAATAGTCACACATAAGGGGGCGTTCCAGGTGTCGAGGTTACAGTTCGGCGTGAACTCGGCACCTGGCATTTTTCAGTCGCTAGTGGAACGCCTCCTGAAGGGGTTGGAGGGGGTGTTGCCATATTTTGATGACGTGTTGATAACGGGGGGGGAGTAAGGCCGAGCTGGCCCACAGATTGGATAAGGTCCTGGCCGTGTTCGAGAAAGCGGGGCTGCGACTGAGAAAAGACAAATGTGTATTTTTCGAAACAGAGGTTGAGTTTTTAGGGTTCCGTGTCACACCCGAGGGAATTAGGCCGTCCAAATCTAAGGTAGCCGCCATTAAGAAAGCCCCTCGCCCCACTTCCAAAACCGAGCTTCAGTCATTTCTGGGGCTTCTCAATTTCTACCATACCTTCCTTCCACGGAAGGCGTCTGTTGCCGAGCCGCTCCATCGGCTGCTTAAAAAAGAGGAAAAATGGCTGTGGGGTGACGAGCAAGAAAGAGCGTTCACAGAGTTAAAGCAACTCCTCACATCCGAGGCAATCCTGACTCATTTCGACCCCAAACGGCCCATAGTTCTGGTCTGCGATGCATCCCCGGTGGGGGTGGGGGCGGTGCTTTGCCACGTGTTAGACGACGGAAGGGAGGCCCCGATAGCGTTTTATTCAAGGTCCCTGTCCCAAGCAGAGCGGAATTACGCACAGACCGATAGGGAGGCACTAGCGATAGTAGCGGGAACCAAGAAATTTCACGATTTTCTGTATGGTCGGCCGTTCAAGATCGTTACTGATCACAAGCCCCTGTTAGGAATCTTCACTGCAAATAAGCCCACGCCACAGATCCTGTCCCCGAGGATGCTGCGGTGGGCTATTTTTCTTAACGCATATCAACATGAGTTAGAATACCGGCCAGGGAAGGAAATCAGCCATGCAGACGCGCTCTCACGGTCGCCGTTACCATTGTCGGACGACCAGAAAGCAGGGGTAAGAAGAGACCGCCAGGTATTGCTAATAGAGGTCTTAGAGTCACCCCCGATAGTACCGGCCGACATTGCCAGGGCGACCGGAAAGGATAGAACACTAGAGAAGGTATGCTCGTGGGTGCAGAAGGGGTGGCCGGCGTCATCCCCAGGCACGGAATTCGACCCATTCTTCCGAAAGCGAGTGGAGTTGTCTTTAGAGAGGGGGTGCCTTTTGTGGGGCCAACGGGTGGTGGTTCCTACGTCCCTGCGGCCGAAGGTGCTAAAGCTGTTGCACGTCAGCCACCCGGGGATCGTCCGTTCCAAGGCGTTGGCCCGGAGTTACTTCTGGTGGCCCCAGCTGGACGCCGACATAGAGCAGATGGTTGGCACTTGTGAGGCATGTCAATGCTCTCGACCGGAGGTGGCCCGCCTACCGCATAGGGAATGGGACGCAGCAAGGGGACCGTGGTCCAGGGTGCACGTAGATTTTGCTGGCCCATTCCGGGGAACCATGTTTCTCCTGGTGGTGGATGCATACTCAAAGTGGCTGGAGGTCATTCCGGTAAAGAGCACATCCTCCGCCACTACCATTCGCCAGCTAAGGAGGGTCTTTTCCACGTTCGGCTTACCCGACACTTTGGTCAGCGATAACGCCAGTTGTTTCACGTCCGCTGAGTTCGCAGCATTCATGGAGGCAAATGCAATTCGGCATGTCACATCCGCGCCGTTTCACCCGGCCACGAATGGCCAAGTGGAACGGTTGGTGCGCACCACAAAAGATGCGCTGCGGCGCATGGGCTCGGGAGATCTACATCACCAAGTTTGTCAATTTCTATTAGCGTACAGAGTGACCCCCTTAGCGTCTGGTTACTCGCCGGCCGAGCTGCTGATGCGGAGGAAACTGACCACGCTTTTGTCCAGGCTAGACCCGTCGAGGGTCGAGGACAAAGGGAAGAACATAGGGTTAGCGGTCTCGAAAGGTTTCGGCGTAGGCGATCCTGTACATTGCAGGAACTATGCCAACGCAGGCCCAGCCTGGGTGCCAGGGACGATAATAGAACAGACGGGGCCAGTGTCCTATCGGGTGGAAACTAGCACCGGCCTCCTCTGGAGGAGGCACGCTGACCAACTGAGGCACCGAGTGAGCGAGGGGCCGACCAGTGGGGCACAGCGACAGGATTCAGCGATAGGGTTCTCCCCCACCCGTTTAGCCCAAGGGGGAGACAGGGGGGAAAGCAGCGAGCCCGACTCATATCCTTTTGATACCCCAGTTCTATCCGAGCCCGGGGGGAGGGAAAAGGAGTGTGCGGCCGCCGCTGCCGCTTCCCCCGAATCCGATTTTGATTTTGATTTTGCGAGCCGGGGGGGGTTTTCGGAGTGTTCCCCCACCCATCCAAGCGAGAAGAGGGGTTTTTCGTTAGTCCCCAGTGTCCCCGGTTCTTCCCAAACAAAGCACACACCTCCCAACAAAGCCGCAGAGCCGCGGCAAACCACTAACAAGTCATCCTCTCCGATTGCAGGGCAGGAAGCCAGGGAGCAAGGAGGAGGGAGCGAAGCCGGGGCAGGGCAGCCCGCGCCGAGACCCCAGCGTGTTCGAAATAAGCCATCTTGGCTGAGAGACTTCGTCTCATCCTAGGGGGGAGGAGTGTTGTGTCCTAATAGTGTAACCTTCTACATGTGATATCAATGTATCTGAACCAATGTAACCTTGCCGATGAGTAACAATGTAACCTTCAGCTGTATCACATAAACCCTGTAATAGGACGCGAGCTAATGACCACCAGCTGGCAGCAGCGAGCGTCCAAGCTCTCTTGGTTCAAACCCATCAAAGACTGCAGCGCGGGAAGTTTCCCGCCGCTACCTACACCTGGACAAGAAGGGCGTGACCAGCCATGACGTCACGCGGACCAGTAGCCAACGGGCTACCGTGGAGCCACATTCAAATACGTTACTGCCTTATATATAGAGCTGTTCGTCCGCCATTACCTCATGTTCCCTCTGTCCACCATGCAATAAACCTGAGTTAACCCAGCCTTTGGCTGTGCCTTGTGTCTTGACTCTCATACACTAAACTATCATAGGCCAATCAAGAGAGAAAGGAATTTTCTTTTTCTTATCTCCAGATGTTAAAGAACAGCTCAAGAGTACCATGCTTGAGATGGGAGAGACAAGTACGAGAACATTGCTGGAAAAAATAGGATACAGCAGCATATGTCCATGAAAGTATAGGAGTAGAAGCATTTTTACGTGACAGAACTGGAATCTCAGCATGTAATCAACAGAGGAATATGGCTCACCCATGGAAATACTGGCCGGACCAAGACATTTTGCTGCTTGAGTGATTAAGATGACTAAAATGGCTCCTGCTTCCCAATCCATATATGGAAGCTGATAAGGCTGGAGGTTGTGTTACTCTCCACCATTGCTAATATAATTTTCTCATTACACTTATTATTATTTTTTGTTCTAGTTCTCCAGCTGTTTTATGCAGCATGAAAATCAGAAAGACAGCTCCCCTTTGGCTATGAGGGCCACACATTTATGCAGCATGTTGTAGCTATGCCATAGAAGAACCATTGGTTCTGGACACATACGGTACTTAAGTCCCATTGCTATTAGTGTGTCTGCTCTAAGCAGCAAAACTAAGCCTGCACCTATACTTAGGCCTAAATCTCTCAACTCCCAGCTAGTGAGTGGATTAGACCAGTGTCTACAGGCACTGTAGACAGTACACTGTACTGTACTGTACTGTACTGTAGACACTACACTGTAGGCAGGACGGAATGAGCTCCAGTCTTTGTCCCAGCTCCTGCCAACCTAGCAGTTCGAAAGCAAGCAATTGCAAGTAGATAAATAGGGACCACTTCGGTGGGAAGGTAACAGCGTTCCGTGCGCTCCGGTGTCTAGTCATGCCTGCCACATGACCACGGAAATGTCTGCAGAAGCAGACAGCGCTGGCTCTTCGGCTTAGAAACAGAGATGAGCACTGCACCCTAGAGTCGGATATGACTGGCTTTCGAGCAAGGGAAACCTTTACCTACAGGCACACTGTTCTGAGAACCAGCATGTACAATACTTTTCTGTAGGGTTATGTGATCATTCAAAATGCTACTTTGGGGCATAAAAATAGTTCATGTGTTTTTGCCCATCTAATACCTTTAAAACCAACTTTTGGTGACAGTTTTACTTTTGAAGTAAAGTTTGTTTAAGAGGGTAAGCAAACCACTCCCCCCCGAATTCTAATTATATTGCTTTTGCAACGAGTGACTGTCATGAAAGCATTGTTTGTAAAATTTCAATCTCTCCCCCACTGCTCCATACGGCACACTTTCTATTTTCATGACATGATTTATTGTTAAGCCAAACATTCTCCACTGTAGAAAAAGAAGAGGGAGGAAGAAAAATAAATAAATACACAAATTCTGGTGCCTGTATCCAAAAAATGTAATGCTTCTTATCACAAATAATTTTTAAAATTGCAAGCACCCCAATTTGCAGCAAGGAGGCCCACTTGAGGGATCAGTTAAAATTTACTCCTTTATGCACATGCCAACTCTGACTTCAAAAAGACTTTATTCCCAAGGATAAACAACCCAATATTTGTGTAATATAATTAAGTGAAGGCATCTTTTAAATGTCATACCAGCTTGTGCCATGCTTCAAATTGTTATGCATCAACAGAATTTAACATGATGGCCAAGGATCCCTCTTCCTGCGTGAATGTGATAAGCCACCAATACTGTATAGTTCTTTAATAGATTGCCAAAATAAAGCATTTTGTATGCAAATTATTCATGGAGGAGCAGAGCTAATACAGTGCCAAAATTACGCCCACTGGTCCCCTGCAATTAGCAGTTAAGTTGAAGTATCTTCAAACTGCAGCATTTCTTTCAGCATGTCTCCCAAGGCTTAAAACATCTTTCTGTTTATAGAAATGTGAAAACTGAGCTTTCTTCCCCTTCATTTTTTTTTTGTTCTTGTTAAGGTTTGGGGTGCCTGAGCTTTACAGCACAAGAGGTAGCAATTGGCATCTAATCTGAGCCAACTGCATGGAATCTCTGTCTGAATGAAACACAGCATCTGGCTAACTTGCAAGAAGAAGAGTAGGGACCACAGGGGGCCAAGCGCGTTTTTTTTGTGGGGGTGTGAGGGGCTCTACTGAAACTGTATGTACCCCCTGCTTTTTATTGACAAAGAACAAAAGAAATAGATAGAAACAGTGAGATGACAGTTAAAAAAATGATTTAGTCCTTTTCTCAATTCCATTTCAATCTCTTTCATATTTTTCCTTTGTTCACAAGATGTGTCTATCTGCCAGTAGTTATTTCCAAAGCAAACACTTTCACACATCCTCGCTCTTTGTAAACATTCTGTTCCAGACTTCCCTGATTTGGCACCTTCCAGATGTGTGGGATTGCGATGGCAAGCAATGCCAATCATTCCCAGTTAGTGTGGCCCAAACATCTGAAGGGCAGCAGATTAGAGTGCATTGTGTTGTAGTGAGAGGAAAGCCATGAGAATTTAAGATGCTAGAGTGGACAGAGGTCCATCTAGTACAATACTGTGGCACAAACCTGGACTCAACATATACTCTAAAGAATCTCACAAACATAGCTGTCTTCAAGACCTTGGCCCCAATGTTTTTTAAAGCTATATTGCTTCCAAAAGCAGAGGTTGGCTTTAATTGTCATGGCTGATGACTTTTCAAAGGCTGTTTTGGCCCTGTATTAGCTTTGCTCCTCCATGAATTTGTCTAGTCCAGCTTTTCTCATCCAGTGACCTCTGAATGTTTTGGATGACCAGTAGCCATGCTAGCTAGAGCTGATTGGAGTAGCCATTCCAGTTTAGAAAGTCTGGTGTGAAACTTGCTTTACACTAGCTCTCTTGGTAATGGATTCCATAAATCAGTCATAATACCATAAATTATTATCAAGCTCCAGCATATTTCAGCGATTTAACCAAGTTTTTTACTTGGCATAGATTATCCAAAGTTCTCTCTCAAGAGTCAACTGACCCACAAAACATCCTATTTTTCAAAATGTGACTTAGAAGTTAAATTGTCCACAGTAACAGTGGCTACAGACCTGCCATTAAAAATGTCTTTAAATTCCATTTCTCTCTTTCTCCTCAGCTTTAACAGAAAGGACCTGGGTGTGTGCACTCTTGGTCAAACATATTCTGGAAAATACTCTGGAAAGCATTAAAAATGAACTCCCAAAAATCTGTGCATGTGATTCCTTAAAAGAGAGAGTATGTGTATGTGTGTGAGAAAGAAAGAAAGAAAGAAAGAAAGAAAGAAAGAAAGAAAGAAAGAAAGAAAGAAAGAAAGAGGGCATGTAAGGGGGGGGGGTGTCATTTATAATACTGAGAAAAAAAATTAGGCTTCATAAAGAGCCTATAGAGGCTGTTAGGTGAGCACTATAGATCCTGTTCGTTTTCCCTAGTGTTAATGCCGACTATATTTTTCATTTACAATCTAATCATCAAAAGAGTATATTACATGTCAAGGGGTTGTGACAATGATTTAAAGAGACTATGTCAAACTGCTTGGACCTAAATGGCCTTCCTAAACTAACCTGGAGGATTTACTGCCAACTAAACAAAAAATCTAATTCTGATCACAACTATTTTATAAAATGTTGTGGAAAGCCATAAACAACTGTGTACACTCCACTGAACTCCAAAAGTTGTAATAACAGTCTTTAGATTTTGTATTAGATTTTTTTTTATTTCCAACTTTCCCAGTTTGATTCTTCAGGCAAAAAGACAACAGCTAGGCCCATTGCAGAGTCACCAAATTCTGCCTCCACCCTCATTTATTTTATTTTTTTATTTATTTTATATACATATTTATATAGCCGCCCAACTCACGAAGACTCTGGGCAACATACAATCTTAAAAACCCTTAAAACAAGAACAACACCATTAAAACAAATTACCCCACTAAAACCCCCACACATATTAAAAATAAGAAAATTATTTTGATATTAAACCAACCAGCAGGTGGGGGTCACAACATCTTCAGGAACCCACACCTGCCCCACCAGCCATGTTTTCAGATCTTTCCTGAAGGGCAGCAATTCCGTCTGCAGCCTTAGTTCCACTGGCAGGAGGTTCCAAAGGGCCAGAGCGGACACAGAGAAGGCCCTCCTTCTTGTGCTAGAGAGACAGGCCCCTCTAGCAGATGGTACAAGCAGAGAGCCCCTCTGGTCCACTCTGGTTGGACAGACAGATGTTCTTGGGGCGATGCGGTCTCTTAGGTATCCTAGCCCACTACCATATAAGGTAATGACCAGCACCTTGAATTGCACCTGGAGGCAAATTGGAAGCCAGTGCAACTCCCGAAGCAGTAGTGAGGTGCGGGCATAACCCCATCGCCACCCGAGCAGCCGCATTCTGGACCAACTGCAGCCTCCGGATGGTTGTCAAGGGCAGCCCCATGTAGAGCACATTGCAATAATCTAGTCTAGAGGTGACCAGAGCATGAGTGACCATGAGTAAGGAGTCCTGGTCTAGGAGCGGGCACAACTGGCGAATCATCCGAAGTTGGGCGAAAGCCCTCCTGGCCACAGCCACCACCTGATCTTCAAGCAGCAGTCGTGAGTCCAGGAGGACCTCCAAGTTGCGCACTGGATCTGTCTGGGGCAGACTAGCCTCATCCAAAACCAACGATGGTAGCTCCCGAGATAACACCAGGCCCCTAATCCATAGCCACTCAGTCTTGCCAGGGTTCAGTTGCAATCCATTGTCCCCCATCCAGACCTCAACAGCCACCAGGCACTTGGACAGGACTTTGATAGCATCACTGGGATCACCTCGAGACGAGATGTACACTTGGGTGTCATCCACGTACTGATGGTATTGTGCCCCGCGGGAATGGATGATCTCACAAAGTGGTTTCATCTAGATATTAAATAGGAGAGGAGACAGCACCAAGCCCTGAGGCACCCCATATTGGGGTGGCCTAGGGCTGGAGTGGCCTAGGGCTCATCCCTGTGCCCCAGCTACTAGACGTTTATAATTCCTAATATCTTAGGGTCATTTCACATACAACATTTTCTGTACCTACCTATTTGCAGCTTGTCTATACAAGATCTTTTGAAGCAGACAGGTGTGGGCTTAAATGGGGTGGTTTGGGATTAGGCAAAGGTGCAATATGCCATTTGGTGTGATACTTGCATGCAAGTGGCATATTAAAACTCAAGCAACCTATTTTGTCAGGCTCCTTCTAGTGGGGATTTCTGATTTCCTGAAGTGGTTTAACAAGTCAGTGACTTCATGTTATTTGCAACTTAAACACTTGCCCTGCCCCTCTGCCAAGTAGCAGAGGAAGTGTTTAATTTGCCAATACAGTATCGTGAAGTGGCTCTCTTATTAAGCCACTTCACAATATTGGAAATTTCAACTAGAAATAGCTTTCAGACGGCTCACTTTTGGTTCATTTCCAGCATTCACATTTGTTGGAAACAAACCAAACTAGATTTGACCTGCTCAAAGGAGCTCTGAAAGGTGCAGATAGGGGTGTTCTGAGAGTGGGTTGATTCACTCCATTAAGGACATTTTTGATTGCTATCTTTAGGACTGAACTAGCCTATACCTGCAGTTGACAAAACAGCAGGCTAAACACCTGTATAATCAGCCTCTCACTTTTGTATGTACCCATCTATACAAGTATGAGGGAGGAGAGCTATGTGTACTTATAGGTATGAATGTTATACATATATTTGTGTGGAACTATATCATTTGGCATTGCCAATTTTTTACTCTTATTTATACCTCTTGTACGTCTGACATGGTGCCAACCTATGGCAGAAATCAAATGGTAAATCACAACAAGATTAGGCCCATTGAATCAATGGAACCCATGAAGGAGTTGACTCACCAGATTACAACTGATCCAATGAGCATACACTAGCTGTGACTTACTACTAAATTTCACCTTACATGTTCTTGTTGCATCTGCTTTTGCATTGAAAGCAGCAAAATAGATTATAGAGTAACTGTTAAGGAGGTTGGAGTGTAATGGATCCTTGCTCTCCCAAGGGGTTTGCACATTCTTTCTTCCACATCCCTTCCCCTCCTCCACAGTCTCTGTCCATTCTTAAGATCTTCCACTCTTGCATTGCCGTTACTTTGGAAAGTTAGCTTTGCCATATGTGTATCTCCTGTTGGTTGGGTAAATGTTATCAAAGGAGCTAGACAGAAATCCATATAACCCTTAATCTGGACACAACTAAGCAATTCTTAACAAAAAGTCAATCAGAGCAAATTACAAAAATGGGTTGAGCTAAAAGAACAAAAAATATGTTAAATAGACAGACTCCTTTGCCTTTGATAGGATTAATTTAGTGCTCTCCACTGGCACTTCAGGCTCAAATAAAACTCCAAAATAGTGAATCACAATGTTGAAATGAGATAGAGAGTGTAAGTGTGGTTAATTTAAAGTTAACTTTTTTTAAAAAATGAAACTAAATCCACTACAATTTTTACTCTCTCTCTCTCAGACATTAGGCAAAGGGATTGGAAACATTTTGGTGTGTGTGTGTGTGTGTATGTGTATATATATACACTTTCTCAACCTCTTTCTCGCCTTATTCCCCCCCCTCCCCGCTCCCTCCCTCTCACTCTTTTTGGACAAATCATGCAGAAGATGCTGGCAGCTGCAAAGATTCAATTATACACAATGCAAAAAATAATTTGAAAAAAATAATAGCACTTGAAAAAAAGCCTCTCCAGAAATTGCGTGGAACAATAAATCCGTTAATTAGCTAATTAATATTCAATTGGGGTCAGTGGGCTTAATAGAACATTTTTCTGAGACCCAAGAAATTTTCAAATCACAATGTTAAGTCTGCTCACTTCCATTATCATCTAAGAGCAGGCAGGCCTTATCTAGCTGCCAGATGTCTTAGAACAATACAGGACCATTATCATCTCATTGCAGTGGATGAGAATACTACATTTGGATATTGCAGGCTGTGAAGTAAAAATGCTTGAGCATTTAGCGTAATTGATATATGGCTTCTGCTATATTGTTTTGGACTGTTTGTTTGCTCTACTGGTATTTAAAGCAGCCGAGCATCAGAAGATTGATTTTCATTGGATGCTATCCCCCCCCCCCTTCCACAAAGTTAGGGACAACCTGTCAGTGTCAGATTCTGACCAAGAGAATCAATCCATTCCTTGTGGCAGCTCAGAATTTGGAAGCTTCATCTCTATGTGGAGCAACAAACTTTTTTTTAAAAAAACCCACCCAAAACCAACAACTATGACAAGACAGAATACACATATTAAGTAACAATGGGCAGTAAAAACAGCAGGATGGACTTCTTCTAGAATCTAGAGCTTTAGTATGTTGTGATCTTCAGAGTTGGGACAGATATATTTTGCTTTCAAGCTCATTTCTCAGGGCAGAGTTTTATATAGGGTTTGCTATCATAAAAGGACACAAAAAGCTCTATTTGAGTGGCTGCTTCACTTAAGAGACACTGTTCTATGGCACACCATTTCTGAACATTATTTCTACTCTACAGATAGACAAATCATGGTTTTTTAAAAAACTTGGGAAATTATTTATAAAAGATAATCTATTATCTTCATCCCAGCTCCATGCCAACCTAGCAGTTCGAAAGCAAGAAATTGCAAGTAGATAAATAGGGACCACTGCGGTGGGAAGGTAACAGCATTCCGTGCGCTCCGGTGTCTAGTCATGCCTGCCACATGACCATGGAAATGTCTGCAGAAGCAGACGGCGCTGGCTCTTCGGCTTAGAAACAGAGATGAACACTGCACCCTAGAGTCGGATACGACTGGCTTTCGAGCAAGGGAAACCTTTACCTTTACCTTATTAACCAACCATTCCTACCTTAATTTGTTAGACAGCATTACAGCTAAATTCCCTCCCCCGCCCAAAGTAATACCTCTTCCATTTTCTTAAAGCACAGATTTCCAGTCTGTGGGTCATAAAAGCACAAGGGGTATGTGTCACAAAGTCTTTTCTCAAGGGCCACCTCAGTTATGCTACACACACTGCACTTGGAAAGAGAGTCTTGGGAGGAAGGAGTGGGGTGGATCTTAGAGAGACACTGCCATTTTGTAAGGTGGGTTGTGTGGCAAAGCAGTGGTGTTGTAGGTTTAAAAATACATTTTAATGTGTTTTCTTTACCTTATTAAAAGACCTTTTTATGCAAATGTGCTGAAAGGTCACAATTTTTATAGCAGATAAAAGGGGGAGGTCACAACTCAAAAAAGGTTGGGAAACACCACCTTAAAGTAATCAAAATAGTTACATTTAGTTACTTTTTAAAAAGTACTGCTTTTCGGTCTCCAGTGAGTATGACATACCTGCCAAGTTTTGGGAAATTTCTGTCAAATAAGGGAAATTTCCTGGCCAAAATGGGAAACTGGATAGCTATGCTTATCCTGTGCTGGCCTCCAGTCTAACTCCAGTCTAATTTCAGTCTAACTAATAAGAGATGACGGCAGGAAAGAGTGTAAAATACGGGGGTTTGACAGAAACTTCCCAAGGTGTAGCGAATCGGGGCCGCTACGGGCCGTAGGTCCCGGAGGAGACTGATCAAGGAACGATACGAGGCAGCATGGAGGAGGATAAGATCAGTAGTTTATTGAGGAAAAGACATCACCTTTTATAGATCAGAAGGCAAGGTAGAAAAAACCATCACCCGACAGTAAATCACACCACCTATTTATTCAGGTTAATTGGGAATCTCTCTTGGGGATGTTAATTAGTACGGGCAAACATTGACTGTGAAAAAACCATTGTTTTGGGCTTAGGAGCTGGGTAAACGTGGCCACTATTTGCGCCAGGGATTTACGCTAAGCTCGGAGATGAATGTTTGCCTAATTATGTTACAGGAGTTATCGATCTGCTTACTTGGCAGAGTCTTAGATCAGGTCAAGGAATTGGGTGAATCAAACCCTATAATTTATCCACCCCCCTTAATTTGGGTGCTCACAGAGCCCACGGGCCATTGAGCCTTTCTCCCGAAGTGGCCTCTGCCGGGCCATTCCGTGCCCATGGGGGCATGGGGAATCCACATCTCCCCTTTTAATTTTTCTTAAGAGCCTGACCGGCAACTCTGCGCAAGAGCGGTATCAGCTGTTGAGCGGGAATGACGTCTCGGGGTTTCCTTCTGGGGCGGCACCTTGAGATCAGCGAGGGAATACATTGCGCAAAGCAGCAGATTGCTATGTCTAGTATAATCACCCCCACAACCACCTTGAGTACCGTTTGGAGCCACCCCCAGGGGATCCATGACCACATCCAGTTCCACAATGAACTCCACCAAGCTCCCCATGCAGAACCCTCTGTGATGCCCTGGACTATGGTGTGGAGATCAGTGAGCTGACTCTGTACTTTGCGGGAGTTGTCAGTAAGGTTGAAACAGCACATACCATGAAAGGATTCACAACCCAGGTGGTGCAACAATAAGAGGTAGTCGATAGCCGCTCGATTGTCAAGAATGGCATGGCGAAGCTCTGCCTGCTCTTGATTAAGGAGCGCTATCGCTGAGGAGGTATGGTTGATGGCTTTTGCTAGACCGCAAGCCAAGCGACCAATCCTCTTTGCGTTGCCGATGGCTAAGCCTGGCACGCCAAAGATGCTGACTGCCAGAGAGAGATATTCGGCAGGGCTCATTACTCTAAAGCTGCTCTCACATGAGCTGTCTAACTGGGTGGTGCGAGTGTGCCGTATGAGTGAGGGAACATTTGAAACATTTGTAACATTTGTGCTTGGGGTGACCATATCCTTAGTAGGGAGTAACAATGTCAAACGGCTGATACAGCATATAGAGTCTGAAACATTTGCAGGAATGTAGTTCCACGTATACTGGTTGCATGTGAAGAACCAACCGGATGGCAGGGTGACATGAGCGTACATGGTGCCAAGTGGTACTGGGTTATTGCAAGTCCAATTGCCACTGCCAACGTTGAGGCAGCGGCGCCGGGTACAACCAGCTGAGGCGCAGCCGTACATTCGTCCACAGGTAGAGTTCGGACTGACCGCCACCCTAGGAGTGTGGAGGGTGGCTGCATCAGCCGGCAAAGTCATGGTCAGCCGCATCTCCCAGCGGGCATACTCTGAAGAAGCCACTGGAATGTATGGGCTGAAAAGTCTTTTCACAAGCCAGTCCCCATCCCTGGGGTGCGCGCCTGGAGAATGGCACACAGGGATGAGGCAGGTGCTGAGGATCGAGGCAGAACCAAGGTCCTGCCTGAGGCAAAAATCGGACTGGTTGACGAGACCCGCCAACCTCTCCCAAATATTGTACTGCATCCGGGCAGAGAGGTCTCCGCCGGGCAGCAGATCGTTGGCCTCCAACGAGGCGGCCTGAGCGCCTCCCCCCAAAAGCAGGGAAAGGGTCAGGATGATGGTGAGCGCCAGGGTGTTGGCATGAATCTGGGCAAAAACTGCAGCTGTGAGGTTCTCCGGCGTTGGCTCCTTCCTTTCGCGCCGGACGGTGTCCTCGGCCTCACGACAAAGGATCTTGACCATCCCCCAGGTGATCTTGGGTGCTGTCGTTGGTGGCCGTCTCTTCCGACGGGTCCTCTCGGTCAGGGTGAGGTCCTCCATCTCCGGGATCGGACTCTGGTCGGTCTGGGTCCACGCCATGTGGTTCCAAGTAAGGCTTGACACACCGAGCTGGAATCCAGATGACACCTGTAGGAGACATAACTGCAGCATACCCTCTTCCCCAGGTTACGAGTGGCGCCGGGCCCCTCCAGGAAGGGTCCGGTGGCACCCGGTAACGGACCAGCGGTCGCGGGAGAGCTTCCGAACGGCGGAAGTGTTTCTCCTGCGGTGTGCAATCGGAAAAAACATTAAGCTGATTGTATGTGAACAATACCTTAAGGTGATTGTATGTGAACAATACCTTATTCAGACAATGCTGTGCCTGGCCCTGTGACTTGGGGAGGGCTGGTGGCTCCCCCCTTTCTGTTTGTTTGTCAATATAGGACTTGAGCGTCCGATTGACCCGTTCCACAATCGCTTGCCCCTGCGGATTGTAAGGAACGCCAAAAGTATGCTTAATATCCCAAGTGGCCATGAAGGCGGCCAGCTGCCTAGAGCTGTAGGACGGGGCGTTATCGGTTTTAACATGCCGAGGTTTGCCCATGGCTGCAATGCAGGAAAGGAGGTGCTGCTCCACGTGGGAAGCAGTCTCCCCTTTCTGCGCCGTTGCCCAAACGAACTGAGAAAAAGTGTCTATGCAAACGTGCATGTACTGCCATCTGCCAAACTGCGGAACATGCGTGACATCCATCTGCCACACCTGGTTAGTCTCTGTCCCTCATGGGTTGACCCCCCACGAGGGCCCCCCCCGGTGCCCCTGCACAATGCTGGCAGGAGCGGACTATGCCTTGGGCTTGAGAGAGTGGCAGATTAAACTGTCTGGCGAGTGCCTTGGCATTTTGGTGAAAAAATGCATGACTCTGGATTGGCGTAGTGAAAACACCCAACACTGAGCGTTGCTGAGTTTCCTTTGCCGCCGCATCTGCTCTGCTATTGCCCGCGGAAATCGGACCCGGTAGGTCTTGGTGACTTCGGATGTGGGCAATATAGAGCGGCTCCGTGCGGTTTCGCAAATGACATTGAGCGGTGAGAAACAGACTAAGCAAATTTTTGTCAATCGCGGGAGTGATGTATGCTCCCGGTAGACTGTGAAGCAAATTCCTAACATACATACTGTCAGTAATGATGTTTAAACGTTGTTTGGCGAAGGTGCGCAAAGCAAGGTTCACCGCTGCCAACTCTGCCCACTGCGCGGACTTTTGTGGAAGAGTTAGCAGCGTGCGCCAAGCTTGGCCCTCCTGCCAGGTCAAGATACCATATGTGCGACCACCATCAGTAAAAACTGTCCTGGCCCCCTGAAGTGGAACCAGCGAGAGCAATTCAAACAAGCTGACTGTCTGTGTTTGGAGTGAGACAAGTCTGGGGTCCTTTGGCAAGTGGTATGCCAAGCATCCGGTGAATCCTTCCAATGCCATTGGAAGCGAGTCACCGAGCTGCATTAATTGCTGAATTTGTTCCTTGGTGAACGGGACTACGATTTTGGCCAAATCGTGCCCTGAAATGTCCCTAGCTCTCAGCCTTCCACGGTAAACCACCGCGGAGACCAATTCTTGGGGAGGAACGATGTTTCGTGAAGAGGTGTTCGGAAGGTACACCCACTCCACGATACTCGCCCCTTTCTCGGCATCTACACCGAGCGCTCCTGTGAACATGGATCCTGACCGTACGATGTACAAATTCAGGATCGGAGCATATGGCCCTGGGGTGATCCTATCTACCCATCGCTGGCTGAGAACTTGGTTGACCTTCTCGATAGCCAAGCGTGCGTCTCGAGAAATCTTTATCCGGTCTGCTGGCTGCTTACCTAAAGTTAGCAGCGAGAAGAGCGGTTTCAAAAGATCCGTATCCAATCGGAAATACGGTCTGGCCCAATTGATGTTACCTAAAACTTGCTGCAACTCTACAAGGGTGACTGAGTCCTGTAAATTGATCTGAGGCAAAACTGGTGCTGCGAAAGAGCGGAGAAGCCGATGACCCAAGTATGAGAAGGGCTCGGTTCTCTGCACTTTCTCTGGGGCAATGAGTAAACCTTTGTCCCCCAGGCTGGCCTGGAGGTCAGAAAACATTTCGCTGCCGAGTTGCGGCATCGCGACCAAGATGTCATCCATAAAATGGCAAACTATGGCTTTAGGGTAAAGTCTTTGGAACTTTGCCAGTGCGTTGTGAACTTGAATTTGGCACAGGGTGGGCGAGTTGAGCATGCCCTGTGGCAAAAATTTCCACGCGTAACGCTGCGTGGGCTCGCTGTGGTTCACAACCGGCACCGTAAAGGCGAACCTTTCCCGGTCCTGGGGGTCTAAGGGGATTGTATAAAAGCAATCCTTGAGATCTACGACTAGAATCTCCCACCCCTCAGGAATCATGTTGGGATTTGGGATGCCGCATTGAAGCGGACCCATTGGCTGTATGCATTTATTGATCTCTCTGAGATCGTGGAGGAGTCGCCACTTCCCCGGCTTTTTCTTTATGACAAAAACTGGTGAATTCCAAGGACTTGTGGACCGTTCTATATGTCCTGCGTCTAGCTGTTCTTTAACTAGCTGCTTGAGGGCAACTAATTTCTCTCCCACTACCGGCCATTGTTCTACCCAGACCGGCGTATCGGTGAGCCATTTAAGTGGCAACGCCATCACCCAAAGGTAAGGGTAGCACCGTACTGCTGTAAGATGTCTCGCCCCCAAAGGTTGATGTGCACGTCAAGAATGTGCGGCCGAATTACCGCCGTGCCGTCAGCCTTTGGGATTGTGACTTCCACCCACTCCCGGCTCCTAAACGCTTCCTGGATGCCGCCTACCCCCCACACATCGGAGACCAGCTCAATGGCCCACTCCCTTGGCCACTGGCCCCTGCTTATCACGCTCACATCAGCTCCGGTATCTAACAGGCCTGAGAATGATCTATTATTCAGAAATACCTCAATAACCGGGCGCTGTTTCCACTCAATGTTGGTCTCCACTGTCGCTAAGACCTGGTATCCTTGTACTGCCTCACTGGCGCTCGAGCGGTCCTCTGACCGGGACTCTGAGCTGTCCCTGAGCCTTCCCTGGCTTTCTGTTGGCAAGTGACAAGGAACCATGATCAGTTGCGCTAAGGTGTCTCCCTTGTGAATTGTTTGGGGCAGGTGAGTCCAAAGCTGGACTTGGAGAACACCTGAAAAATTGGAGTCAACGACTCCTGGAATTATGAAAATTCCGTGTGCTCCAGCTACACTGCGGGGCAAAACTAAACCTATAAAGCCCTTGGGCAGTGGACCCATGTACTGGGAGTCCACTAGATAGACCGTGCCTGGCAGGTCGCATGTAACGTCCGCCTGACAAGTCAAGTCTAACCCTGTACTACCCTTGGGGCTGGCCTGTGCCCTCGCAATGTCTGGAATGTGACCGGGATTTAGTCTAGCTCTGGTGAGCTTTGGGTGAGGGGAGTCCCTGTTTGGACCGGGGCCAGAGACATGCCCGCGTTCTGGTTTCCCGAATTCGGACAGTCTCGAGCCCAATGGTAGCCTCTTTTGCACTTCGGACATGGGGTGTTTGGAGCCTTGGGACGGCCGGACTTTTGTCCGCCTCCCTTGGATCGGCACTCCCTAGCGAAGTGACCAACCCTGCCACAATTGTGACATGCTCCTTGGGTCTTTCCTTTTGGTCTCTTACCCCCTTGCACCGCTGCCGCTAGCAAACCCATCTTATAGGATTCTGTGCCAACGTCGGCACAAGCTCTAATCATGTCCGTAAGGGTCAAATCAGGACGATTGCCCAGGGACTGCAAGATTTTACGGCAGTCTAAATTGGCATTGTCCTTGGCTAACTTCATCATGAGCTCTTGTTGGGCCTGCTCATTATCAATCTGCCTGCTAATTGCTTCCTCCAGGCGATTGATGAAGTCCATATAGGGTTCCTGGGCTCCTTGCTTGATAGCGGTGTAATTTTTAGCCGCTTTGCCAGTTGCTGGGACTTTGAAAATCGCCCTAAAGGCAGCCTCGGCCGACATCTGGAGAGTGGCTAGAGGCAAGTTGATTTGGGCATCGATGGGCTCGAAGGCACCTGAACCATATAACTGGTCAGAAAGTACTGCGCCTCCCATCCTGGCAGCCCTTGTCTGAGCCTCAAGGCGAAACTCACTGTCCCAAATTAAATACTGGCTAGGGGTGAGCAGTCATGGGGAATCCACATGGTGTTCTCGCACACTTGCTGAAGCGTGCCCCTAGTAAAGCGACTCTGGAGCCCTGTTTCTGAAATGCCTTTCCGTATAGCCATGAGAAGCTTATACGGGACTGGGGAATGTACTATCTGCTGGGCGCCCGTAAGCGCGTCCATCTCCATGCGGATGGGACATATCTGACTGAGCTCTGCTAGCTCCTCTACTGGCAATTCCCCCTTCCTGAGTTCTTCCTCTACTGTGCGCTGAAGGGCACTTTTGGTAGCTAGGGAACCTGTTGCTATCTGAGAAGCGCCTGCGCTCCTCATTCCTTGCATTCCGTCGGTGACGTCTGCAGCTGTCACCGAGGGAAAGCTCCCTACACTACTCTGCCTAAACTGGAGTGACGGATAGAGCGCCGTGGGCGCCGTTGGTTCGGCTGGCGCATCTGGCAGATTTGGGGGTTCTTTGGCCTCTACCCGGACTGGCTCTATCTCCGCCAAGAGCTTCCTACATTTTCTCCATGTGCGAATTACGCCTCCTGGAGCTTTTGGGGGTTGCTGAATGCAGTCTCCTATCTGATCCCAGAGCTCAAGGGTTAACGTACCTACTTCTGGGTAAAGCAGGCAGTGTTCCCCTAGGTACACCAAAAGTCTCGCTAGCTCTCCGCTGTGAAAACGCACCTTAAATACCCTGGCCAGGATTCTGAACTCTCCCTCACGAGTTCTTTGGCTAGCGGATGGACGCTGTCGCTGAGGACAGGTTCCCATATTACCTGCGATTGGGTCCTCGGAGGTTTCCTCCTCGGGACGAGTCGACGCGTCTGTGGCAGGCAATAGGTTCTGGCGACGACGCTTCTGGGTAGAGCTCAGAGCGTGGACTGCGGCCACGGGCCCTCGGTGGCCACTGCGCTGTCAGGGGCTCACAGCTGCCCTGAGCGGAACGCGTTTTTCCCTTTGGCGCAAGCCGCCGCGAAAGTCGGGAGCGAGCTGTAGGATGCCTCTTTGGACTGCCTCACCGCAGGCAGTCCCTCCGATCGGCTGGCTGCCGGACGGAGTGCCGCGCTGTCCTCTGGGATGATTCGGACACAGTTCAAACGCAGAACCGGACCGTGTGATCGCTACTCTGAGGAAGACCGCTCGGGGGTCGCTTACTCACGAGTAGATCACGTCGGGGTCACCAGGTGTAGCGAATCGGGGCCGCTACGGGCCGTAGGTCCCGGAGGAGACTGATCAAGGAACGATATGAGGCAGCATGGAGGCGGATAAGATCAGTAGTTTATTGAGGAAAAGACATCACCTTTTATAGATCAGAAGGCAAGGTAGAAAAAACCAGCACCCGGCAGTAAATCACATCACCTATTTACTCAGGTTAATTGGGAATCTCTCTTGGGGAAGTTAATTAGTACGGGCAAACATTGACTGGGAAAAAACCATTGTTTTGGGTTTAGGAGCTGGGTAAACGTGGCCACTATTTGCGCCAGGGATTTACGCTAAGCTCGGAGATGAATGTTTGCCTAATTATGTTACAGGAGTTATCGATCTGCTTACTTGGCAGAGTCTTAGGTCAGGTCAAGGAATTGGGTGAATCAAACCCTATAATTTATCCACCCCCCTTAATTTGGGTGCTCGCAGAGCCCACGGGCCAGGGAGCCTTTCTCCCGAAGTGGCCTCTGCCGGGCTGTTCCGTGCCCATGGGGGCACGGGGAATCCACACCAAAACTTGACAGGTATGGAGTATGATTATATTTTCACTTCCTATTTTTGTTTTTTTTAAAATAAAAATTCTCTAGGGCAAAACAGGCCAGGGGAGTTAAGATGCATCAAAATTGCCAGTTGCACCTCTGGAAACCTGAGGATGTACAAGTGACTGATTAAAAATCAACACTGAACTAAAATGATGCATTAAAATATATTGGCAGGTGACTGACACATACCTGTCAAGATTTGGATTTGAAAATAAGGGAAATTTTGGCCACACCCCTCTGTGGGTGTGGCCAAATCTGTGGGCGTGGCCAAATATAGCCATGTGACTTGCTGGGCTCTAGTCATGCCTGCCACATGGCCATGAAAATGTCTGCAAACACAGACAGCACTGGCTCTTTGGCTGTAAATGGAGCTGTCACTGACGGCTAGGAAGAGCTGATGATCTGAACCTGAGGTGGGTGCTTCACCCTACAAATGTCAAAGTGTGCAACTCTTGATCCAGTAGCAGCAACTGGTTGGGACAAACAGTTGTTGGAGTTTTCAGGAAACAGTTGTAGTGGACAGTGAAGACAGAATAGGGGAGGATAAAATAACTTGATTGACTTTCCATGTACCATAGATTGGGGAAAGACATCTATTAGCAAAAGTACATGCTTTTCTTCAGTTACATTACCATGCATGCAGATACGCTTTCTTTTGTAATTAGTAATTGGAAGGTAAACAGGAGCTCATGCTTTGAAAGTCAAATTGCTGACGCATACATCTCTGAGTAAATTTTGTTGCTGGAGGGATTATGTGTTAATCACAAGAGATACACATTTTCCTGAAAGTCTCTAGTTTGACTTTAAGGAATAAAGAGGCTGGCAAAAACCAAACAATTATTTTGTAAACAGCTAGAAGGAAATGTAGTCCAAAAGAAACTAGGCCCATGTAAAGATGATGCTTTAAAACTTTGGAAAGAAATTTTGGAAAGCTCAAATGAGCATTAAAAATGCCTCATGGATCAAAGGCAAATGCAAAGAAGCCCCCAAGGATGATATTTTAAATAACAACAGAAATGATTAAGATTAAGGCTCCAAAAATTGGAATGTTTCTGGACCAGATGAGTTGTTTGGATTTTGTCTCCACCAGTGGATAGCAATTTAATTCATCTACTTCAAAATTCTACTCCTGAAGACTAGTCGACAACATTTCGCACATTCATAATAATAAAAGATCAAGAAAAGGGCAATGAACATAGTAATTATCGATTGATTACATGCCTTCCAACAATGTTTCAGCTACTCACAGAAGTACGTGCAAGATCAATATATAATTATTTAATTGAAAAACTCCCTATATCCAATTGAACAAGAGGCACAAAAATCAGCTGTTAATTAAAAGATGACACTAAAGAACTGAAAAAGATGAATAACAAATCTTAACATGGCATGAAGAGATTATAAAATGATATTTGATTCATTGCCACCTAGACAGATCCACCTCTGCCTAAATTATTTGAGATGCACAAAAATATTCAGATGTTCCAGAAAACCATGGGAAATGGAAAACTGATTTAATGGCTAAACCCCTTGTCAATAATTCTAAATAAAACTGGATTGGGCTACCATATTTCAGATCAGGCAGGAAAAACCCTGGGGCAGGAAAAATGTATGCTCGGATCAAGTTGTGGCCAATGATACCCCCTGACAGAGGTTCAAAAAAGAAGCACCCGGGGAGATGTTGTGGGGCTCCATAGTCCATGAAATCTGGACACATATATCCCAGACTGACACCCAAGAGCTCAAAAGAGTGGGCTAAAGCTGTCTGGACATGCTTTTATATACTCCTTCCTACAATACCTTTTTAGCAGTTTGAAAACAAGAAATTGCAAGTAGATAAATAGGTACTGCTTCAGTGGGAAAGGTAACAGTATTCCTTGTTCTTCAGCGTCTAGTAATGTCTGCTAGATGATCACAGAAATGTCTGCAGACACAAATAGTGCTGTCTCTTTGGCTATAAATGAGATGAGCACCACACCTTAGAGTCGGACACAACTGGCTTTACTGTTACAATACCTTTTTGTGTTTAGGTACAGATGTCCGCATATGAGATACAAATACATTGCATTATTACTGCAGCTTAAACACTGGGTTTTATAACAAAATATATAGAAACAAGATTTCCCTTGTTCCTATTGGCACCCATCCTTCATCATACAATCCAGTAAGACAATTGACCTTCTACTGTAATATAATTGCTAGAATCATTTTTTATAAAGAAACAATTTGAATAACGTTCCTTTGGGAGCAGGGTGGAAAGGATACGTTTTGGTTGCTGGAAACTGGAAAACAAAATGTTTGATTGAGGTCATCTTGACATCCATTAGTGTGATAAATGAAGTGAAATCCAAGGTTGTTCTATTATCAAGGTTCATTTTGTTTGTTCAGTTTTGGATACCCACCCTTACCATTTTTTAAAACAACATTGCCTCAGACTCAAGGCTGATTACGGTAATTATATTTTCTACTCATAATAATACAAATGATTCTAAGAGTTATTTACAGTGATTCAATGTCAGCACGTAGATAAATGCCCATTCTTTCATGTTTATGCAGAGGGTTGGTTAGTAGCTATAATAACAGTTGAGCTGTCAGAAAACCATGGATTTACATGGCCGGGAACTCTGTGTGCAATTGTTCAGAGCTCTGCACAGCAACCAGGCCAACTGGGATACCAGATAATTTATAACTACTCCCCAATACAAAAAGAACAATTATATTGTACTCCATATAAAATGACCGTTATGTAGCTCATTTAATTTTTTTTAACAAAATGGCTATCCTTTCCAGGCCAATTTTCTTTCCAGTTTCTAATTAGATACCCGAGAAATATGGAATGTGTAAATTTCCATGAGAAAATATATTTATGGAATTTTAATTTGCTTCTTGTGTACATTGGCCATAAAACCTGTGAGTCTTTCCCCAAAGGTTTTCTAATCTGAAAGGGAAAACAACACAGAAATGCAACTGTACCATATATTGCTATGACAGAAATAGCAATATATTTGGCCTAGGCCGGGGTTTCTCAACCTTTTTAATCCATAGGCTGGACCATGCCCCCTCAGACAGTTGAGTGGGCCAGACTGGTGGTCCCCCCCGCTGTAAACGCTGCCGTAGAATGCACCCACAGCTGTTGTAAATACTGTACATCCGCTTCAGTTTCCAGTGGCAGCGATGCAGGCCACACAAAATGGTGCCATGTGCCAGGTCCGGCCCATGGGCTGTAGGTTTTGAACCCCAGGCCTAGGCTTTCATCATCCAGTGCTGGGACATCCTCCAAACCTATGTATTAATGGAAGTAAGGGCCAAACCTTTATGTGGGGATTTGGATTCAAATCTTTTCTCTGCCATGCTTGCAAATTTCAGTACTCCATGGGTAATAGTAAATTACTTCACACACCATTGGGATTATGAACATAGATCAGATTTAATTATTTATATATCAGAAAATAACTTTTTCAGTGAAGCAGCTTTCTATAATTTTCTTACGGTTTTAGCTGAATGTTGGTTTTACCATTTCTATTTATTTTATTAACTTTATAAGTCTTTGCAGTGGCTCAAGTGGTTAAGATGCTGACTAGAAGTTGGCAGGTCAGCAGTTTGAGACCTGAATACTGCATGACGGAGTGAGCTCCCATCTCTGTCCCAGCTCCTGCCAAGCTAGCAGTTCGAAAGCAAGAAATTGCAAGTAGATAAATAGCAACCATTTAAGTGGAAAGGTAAACAGTGCTCCATGCACTCTGGTGTCTAGGCATGCCTGCCACATGTCCATGGAAACATCAGCAGAGCAGACGCAGACAGCGCTGGCTCTTTGGCTACAAACAGAGATGAGCACTGAACCCTATAGTTGGATATGATTGACTTTTGAGCAAGGGTGACCTTTACCTTTACTAAGCCTTCTTGAGTGCTATATGGTAAAACCCCGGGTTATGATGGTCTGTTCCAACAGCCTCCGTTGTAACCTGAAAAAATTGTAAATGAAAACATCCATAGGGATGCATTGGAAAAAAATGGTCCTGTATTGATTGTTGTAAACTGGAAAAAAAATTTACATTAAAAAATTGTAAACCAGGACAGCATTTCAATAGGATTTGCCATTGTAAACTGCAGCAAATTTAAACCGGGGTTTTACTGTATTTTAGTGGAAAGGAAGGGTACTGGTAATAATAAAGCAGCTAAATACATTTCTGTCTCTTGGTCCATTTGTTACTACACCACACAACAAAAGATTGGATGGGCTTTTACAAAAACCGAACACTATGTTTGAGATGGATAGGCTTAAAAACAGAGTTCATGCCTAACATAAACAAAAATCACTTTTGAGATTTTTTGGGGGGCACACTTTCATTAATTTCTCATAAAGGGCAGATTGATTTTCACCAAATTTGGAGGACATGTTGAGTAAAAAGAATAATTCTCCTGTAAGCTCAAGTTAATAACTGAAAAGTTGTTGTCCTTCCATGAAACCAAGCACACGGCTGCTTGAGATGAGCCGAGACTACCTCGTGGTGTCCAATCTTTTGCACACATAAATATATTAATGGGCCATGGAAAGAAAACAAAGGGAAAATAAATGGCATCGGGTATGAAGAACTTGTAATGTTATCTTTCTTGTCCTTTTTTCACTAGGCAAACACCTTCCTTTTCAGGCAGGGTTTTAATCAATATGTGGGGGTAGGGAATGCTTTATTGATGAAATTTAGATTTTGATATGTTTTTAAAATTATTTTTAATCTTGATTAATGTTTATTTGTTTTTTACATATACATTTGTATTGTATTTTAACTTATTATTGTATGATTTTAATTGTTATGAGCTGCCTTGGGCTCCAATTGGCAGAAAGGTGGCAAATCAATATCAATCAATCAATCAATATTTTTACTTTCCTCTCTAAAAATTCTATGTACTAATTCAATCCATCATCACCCATACCTCTTTGTTATGCTTTATACCATGGGTTCTCAATGTTTTCCAGCCGTGGGCCAGACCATGCCTTCTCAGACAGCTGAGCGGACCAGACTGGTGTTGTAAAACTCATTTACCGCTGTAGTAAATGCATTTACAATGGCTGTGGACTCATTTACAGCTGCGTAAATGTGTTTACATGGCCGTAAATGAGTCCGCGGCTGATTCCAGCGGGGGCAGGGGAAGCTGGAGCTAGGTCACGGACCATAGTTACAAACCCCTGCTTTATACAGACTTGGAGAAGCACTATAGCCATTAGGATACTTTGACCATAAAATAAACTAAGCAATCTGTATTGTCCCTGTGGAAATATTTATAACATAATATTGTAAGCACTAAGACTAGCAGCCAACTGCTAAGTGTGTCTCTCTCACATTGCCTCACTGTACCATCTCTGAAGAAAAATCTTGAGTTTAATAAGAATAAAATAAAAAATAAATAAAAGATCAGCTTTTCTGCATTCAGAAGAACAAAGCACTGAGGAGCTTGAAGAACTGTAGCTTATTTTTTGATTTGTTCAGAGAGTCCCTAAAACCTTGAGAAAGAGACATTGGTTAACATTAGTGATGAAGCCATAAATCAGACCAACATATTCGGCAAATGCCACAATTTTGCATTATCTATTTATTGTTAATTTATTCTATCTCATTAGGAATTTATATAGTGCTCATCATCTCGGCATCCAAACACTCACAATACTGAAATATTGTGTTATCAAGTTCTTCCAGAAAAAGGTTAAGTTGCATGTATAGCTAAAATTAATTCAGAGAAATAAACTACAGTAATGAATGGGGTAGTTTTGATAAGAAACTACAAATTGATACACTTTTCTGAGCACAAAAGACTTTTTCTACTGATTGGAATTTCAACTGCAGCTGAATTTACTTTATTGCTTTGTCATATGGCTCTGGCATGTTTAGTATGGCTAGATAGCATCATTGACACAGTAGGTGTACTACGTAGGTGTACTATGGAGGATGGCAGAGGAGCCTGGCTTGCGGTGGTCCTCGGGGTCACCAAGGTTTGGACTCGACTGTGCGACTGAACAACAACAACAAAAGTCTCATAGCTATTACCATTACAAGCTTTATGGCTGGTCTGGTCTCCTGTGGGAGGGAGTTCCAGATTCTGGGAGCAGTAACTGTGAAGGCTCTCTCCCATATCCTATCAAATGCATCTGTGTGAGTTGTGAGACAGAGATAAAAGCATCTCCTGAAGGTTAAAACCAATATTTTGAATTGTGCCTGGAAAAGGATTGGCAGCCAGTGCAACTGTTATAATAGGTGAGTGGGTGGTAGTTATGTGATTCCTGTAACCAGCACCAGTTAACAATCTGGCTGCAGTGTTTTGGATCGAAAGCAGCTGTGTGTAGAGAGTGTTACAGTAATCCAGCTGGGATGTAACTAAGGCATGTGTCACCATGGCCAGATGAGACCTCTCCAGGAATGTGTGTAGATAGCACACTAGTCTTAAATATGCAAATGCACACCTGGCTACTGCTGAAACCTGGGCATTTAAGTTCAGAGATGAATTCTGGAGTACACCCAAGCTGTGCACCTGTGTTTTCACAGAGTGTAATCCTGTCCAACACAGGCTGGATCCCTGTTCCTTGATCTACTTTTCAATATCACTTCTGTCTTGTTTGGATTAAGTTTCAGTTTTTTCACTATTATCCAGTCCATTACTGACACTAGACACCAATCTAGAACTGAAGCAGCTTTCTCAGATTTAGATGGAAAGGAGAGACAGAGTTGGGTGTCATCAGCATACTGATGACACAGAACAAATTCCAGAGAACTTGTCCCAACAGTTTTGTGAAGACATTAAATAGCCTGGAGGACAAAACAAACCCTGAGGAAACCCATTGACCAGGGTATCAAATAGGAGTCCTCCAGCACCATGTTCTGAGTTCTCCCCTCCAGAAAGGACTGGGGTCACTGTAAAACATTGCCTCCAAGTTCCATCCCAGAGAGATGCCCCAGAAGGATACTATGGTTGTCACACATGGAAGGGCAGGGTCTATTCTCAGTCATCCCAGAGTGCAGGACATGTAATAATGAGGTCAGGTTACACCAATCCAGATTTCAGTTGAATATCAGGAAAAACATCCTAACTGTTAGAACAGCAGTACAATGGAATCAGTTACCACAAGAGGGGGTGAGTTTAAAAACATCAGAAGGATTCAAGAGAATGTTAGACAGCCATCTGTCAGATGTACCTGGACACAGATTCCTGCACTCAGTGGGAGATTGGTCTTGAGGGCATTATAGGCCCATCTCATCTCCATTATTCTATGATTCTATTGTGGTGGTGGCAACAATAGTACATGTGCAGAGACAAAAAACTTTCTGTTTTTTCCAAAGCTGAGAAAACTGTTGTGTCCAAACGTTATTTATGTATATTACTTTAAATTACGGTTCGCCATTAAGTCTTTGCAGTTTTCGCGCCATTTTCTGTAAGGCGTCTGTTCTGTAATTGCAATGCATTCGATTGGGTCCCGCACAGGTTTCCTGCACTAACTAAATGTAGGGGCAAATGTATCACTGTTCTGCCTTCCTGTTCCTATATAAGTTGCTACCTCGCCCATGTTTAGCTGGTCCGATTTAGTCTGAGATCATGTTCGATCTCATTTCGACTAAGGCTGATAACACTCCGAACTGTGCTACAATAAAGATCTTGTTGGTTAACTCCTGATCCACTGTGGTGTTGCTGATTTAATGGTCGGACTCAACATTGGTGATGAAGGTGGGATACTCAGCCAATGCAATGTCACTCGGGAGGTTCGACGTGTCAAAGCCAGACACTTGGTCAAGCTACAAAACCCAATTCTCAAATTGGGCGATAGTCAACAAGATCAAACCGGAGGAACAGAAGGTAGTATTCCTCACGAGTTGCGGCATCTCTACAATTGAACTTGTGGTTAATCTGCTTAGACCAAGAGAAGTAAGGGACACTTCTCTTCAGGACATTTTCTCAGTACTGAGAGACTACTTCAGGCCAAAAGTCTCTGTGTTCATGGCCACCATATACTTCTAACAGGAGGAACCAGAAGCCAGGCGAGTCGGTCACCGACTACGTGGCTGCACTGCACCAGATGGCTGAGACCTGTGAGTGGCCAGACATGGATGACGCCCTGAGGGAAAGGGTGGAGAAGAGCATGCTGACCTTCGAAGAGGCATTCGAAGAGGCTCTAGCATCTGAAGTCACCAGCCCAAGGTGTTCAGGTGTTCGAGGAGGAACACTCCTCAGTAGAAGTGGCCGCAGCTGTCCAGAGGCCGGAGAGTCCAGCATTGCTGTTCCCCAGTAGCCGATTGTGAGTTGGAGAGAGATGTGCGTGAAGTTCGTCAAAAACCCGCCACACCTGACATCAAGGTATCAGTCCCGTGCAACGTTTGAGAGGGGAAGAGTCTTAGTGCAGAAAGCCAGTTTGGAGAGGTAGAGTGCCTTAAGAATGGTCAACTGGAACAACAGGCGAGAGAGAGCCACCAGCTGTCCAGAGATTTCCAGGTCTCCAAAGTACCTTAGGAAGACAAAGTTCATCTGCCTATCTTCAAAGAGCTTGCAAGCAACAAAGTCTGCCGGTCCAGAGAGCTCTGTGTCTCCAAGGTCTACTCCGGTCAAGAGTCCAGTTCCAGTTCCAGAGTTTATGCAGTACAGTTCTTCGTGGACGTCCATCTCCAGGGTCATTGCTGCGACATGGAGATCGCCTCAGGTTCATGGTTATTAATCCTCGCTCAGCGTGAATTTTTCCAAATTCCTGACTGTCCAGGTTGCAGGCTCTACGGGTCCAGTTGTGGGATGTGCAGGGTTGCCCTATTCCTGTGCCTCCACTGGGGAGTGTTCGAGGTGCATTTTGAAGGCATCACTGCCAAGCTTTCGCTTGTCGTGGTCAAGGAGGGTAAGAGTAACCTCCTGGGAGTTCAGTGGTTTAGCCCCTTCGGTATTGCCTTTTCAGGTATTGATTCGGTTCAGTGGGACCCCAGTCAGGTTGGGATGGAGGTCATCCGGGGGGTTGTTGGAAACCTTGGTGCGGATCCCACAGTCAATGTCGGGAAGCAGAAGGCCCGACAGGCACTTGTCACGCACAAAGAATATATCAGGACTGAACTCTTAAAAAACTGTCCGCTGGCCAGAGAGGGGTCAGACACTTTCGAGACGGAGAAGCCGATGCTGTTCAGCCCTTTGCAAGCCAACTGTGTAACTGGTAGAGAGTTAAATGTATTTTTCTCTTCTGTTGGAGGTCATTCTGTGGGTTCAGAGTGGGTGGCGAGATGTTTGCGAATTAACGGGTTATTACAGGGATCGTAATAAACTGTCTGTGAAGGGGGAGGATGTGTTGTTGGAATGCAATGGGATGTTTCGGTCTGTTCTAGAGATTTGGTGTTCCCCCAAGGGTTAAGGGGAGTGGAAGGAACATGGGGGTAATTCTGTTTGCACTTTGGGACAAAGTGTTGCAGAAACTGCCGTCCGGCTACGCCGCTGCGGTCTGCCCAACAGGAGTTGCAGGGTATCAGTTTGGGGAAAACAGGCTTGGTTCCGCGCCCAAGGTTTGGGCCACAAGTGCAGCACAGCTATTCCCCTGGGAGTTAGGGGAAATGAAAGTGTGGAGCCATAGAGTTCAAATGGTATCCCCGGGAGTGGGGAGGAGACCACCTTGCAGGGAAAGTGAGATGTTGGATTGTGCTTCGCTAGACTTTAATGCTAGGTCTGGTCGCCTGCATGTGACCATGTCCCCGGAGGATAAAGGAGATTATAAGGCATGTCTCTATGTGGCAGGTAAGGACTCAGCTGAAATTGAGTTGCCACAAGGTGGTCTGTTCTTGGGAAGTTCAGACGCAGTTTCCTCACCTGAGAGAGCAACAGCATTACTTCTCAAAAGCCCCACAGTTGCCTTAGAGGTCTCGAGTATTCCATCCAGCTCTTTGGACACCTTGGAGCCAGCAAGGGCAGACACCCTCTTATGCATTTGCAGCTGTGTTAGTGACTTCTGTCCAGAGGGAAAAGACCATTTCCCATACTAGATCCAACGCCGGATCGAGGCAGTAAGCCTTATCTTCATATGTCTCATATTTGTGAGCTGGTCAGACCACCTACCCCCCAAGTTATAGCACTGGTTATTTTCAATGTGGCTCAGATAGCCGCATCTGGAGTAGTCCCCAAGGGTATTTTCACAGTCTCACCTCTTTGGGTTTTTCGGAGTGAAATGTTCCTTTCGCATCCATTTTAAAAAATATTTTCCATTTGGGTTAAACTCTACCAAAGAGGTTTCAACACCGACAGTCTGCGGATGAGGATGCCCTCGCTTATGGGTTCATTTTCAGGATGACATCTTGGTCTATGGAGTCCCACTTTGACACCAACAGAATGTCACGTTTCCTCATAGGTCGCAGGGGTCCTAGGCATCCCTCCCTTAATAGTCAGTCTTGTGGAGCTAGCTTGCCCCTAGCACTCAGAATTTCTGGGTGCTTGTCTGGAGTGTCGGCTTGACCAGTACTCTTTATAAAAACCTAGCCCGCCTAGGTCTCCCATTGTGTCCACTGGCCCTCCCTTAGACCCTGGTTGTCCCGACCCCAAATTTCCTAAGTCCTACTCATGGTAGACTCCCTGACCATTCCCAGGTCATCTGTTTCAGAGGAGGTTATTATCCTTTCTTATTGTTTTTACTTGGGGGGGGGGGGAGGAATGTTGTGTCCAAATGTTATTTATGTATATTACTGTACTGTTATGGTTTGCCATTAAGTTTTTGCAGTTTTCATGCCATTTTCTGTAAGGCGCCTGTTCTGTAATTGCAATGCATTCGATTGGGTCCCGCACAGGTTTCCCGTGCTAACTTAATGTACGGGCAAATGTATCACTGTTCTACCTTCCTGTTCCTATATAAGGTGCTACCTCACCCATGTTTAGCTGGTCCGATTTAGTCCGAGATCATGTTCGATCTCGTTTCGACTAAGGCTGACAAAACTCTGAACTGTGCTATATTAAAGATCTTGTTGGTTAACCCCCGATCCGCTGTGGCATTGCCGATTTAATGGTCGGACTCAACAACAACCACATCAGAAGAATAAAAAACCCTGCTAAATGAGTACGTCTGTGTTGTGTATATGTGTGTGCTATTCTGGGATATTGGTAGTGTGGCTGCTTAAATATTTTCAACAGAAACTACTTACTTAAAAAGCAATCCTATAAGTGGAGAATATAGATTTTGCAGTGTATGTTTTTCTTTTATTTCAGTATGAATGATAAAATACAATCTCTGCCTAAAAAGCACATTTACACATAGAATCAAATTTGTGGTTCCTGTAATATGTTATCATCATCACACCCCTTCCAACATAGCAGAATCATTATTCAAACAAGACCTTTCCCTTTTTACAATCTATCTGTTCTCTTCACCATTTCAAGCAATAGATTCATTATTCTAGACTTATAATGTTAGTGTAATTTCCATGGCATCAGATTGTAATGATACAAATACTGAATGGATGGGTAAAGGGGGAAATGATGAACAAAGCACCTATTCAGTCAGTAATTAGTAATAATGGGAAGACATTTCATTTAGGAAGAAAGCAGGAAATTTTATTTATCTATTTATTTTGATTTTTTTAAAGGATGCCTTAGATTTGAATTTGGCTCTGATGAAGCACTCAGGAGAGATTAAGTAATGGGTTCTTTCTTTTTTTCATGGAAAGCAGAAAGAAGCAAAAGGAAGTTGATGAAAAAATGGGGGAAATTACTGTTGACCATAGTCATAGACAACTTTTTGCTACAAAGGAGAGCTTACCATTTCTTAAACATAAATTTGTTGGATTTATGATCAAGTTAACTGGGTTCCCTTCCCAAAGTCTCGCCAAAACAAGAATGCTCTGGTTTCATGGAGCATGTCTTCACCGCCTGCACTTTTGGTGTGTCTCCACGGAAATAAAGAGCCGTGTCAGAGATTGTGTCAGATGGGACTGTTGTGTTTTTGGCTGAGTTGGCAAACCATTTGTTAGAATCTCATCTTCTGAAGCAGAAGCTGATTTTATTGTTGTGTCAGATGCATTTAATTACACAGCCATTCACCCCTGAATTATAAAATTTTATCAAACCTTTCTGCTAGGTGTTAGCATTTAGGCCATAAAGAGGATTGAGTCCTTCTAGACATTGTAGAATGAGGTTAGTTTTTAAGGGTATCTCATAAATAACACTGCATGAAAGGATAAAGAGACAATATAGTTGTTTCTGCCTGAGGAATTATGTCTTATTTCTACTTTTGGGGCCATTATCTTACATGGTGTTAGAAGACAATAACATTGGTTACATCAGGATGAAGGCCAGTGAGAGCTTCAGAAAGGCCTAAGCATTCATTATGTGATTTAGCAATCAGGCCTCATTGAGCAAGTGCAGGTTGGAATCCTCTACGTACCATCTAAATGATTTGTGCCCTGATCCATCAATTTTTTTACATATAAAACATGCTTCTCCACATGAAAGCAACTTTCCACCTATATTTCCAATGGAGTCTCTGCTGTCACATTGCCATCTGCATTGCAATGATAATTTTAGACAATCGGGCTGAACCCACTTTTTCATGCAAACATTTATGATTTCTAAATTTCCACATCAGACTAGTTATAGTTGCAAGTACAGCTGAATAAAGTTCTATAGATTTTAATTCCCAAACTGCCAGTAACAAAATGACGTAAGCCAGAAAAGCCCAGAGCATTTATCTGTGATAATTCCAAAGTTTTATGAAAAACTACAAAATACTTGGGATTTTAAGTACTGGAGAAGTTCAGCAAGAATTCTTCCAAGCAGGTTCGACTGCATGCTCCTTATGGTAGCAACTTGGAGTGGCAGATCCTGGGGCATCAAGTATGACAATGGAATGTTAGGGGGTGCAATCAAATGGGTAGAACACAGCCCACCCTATATCCACTATGTTAGCCACAGACCTTCAAATGTGGTATAGGCTGAAGTATGTTTCAGCTACCAGTATTCCTGGCTACAAATGTGTTCTCCACTGACAGCAGAACATCTGTCTGATTGTCACTTGCATATCTTTATTTATTTATTTGTTTGTTTTGTTTAGATTTATATCGCCACCCACTCGCCGTGGCAACTCAGGGTGGTTTACAATCAGCAAAACAACACAGGACAAAATCAAAAAATTAACACATTTTTAAATCTTTAGATTTATCAAGGCTGGCATGTTCTCCTAGGAAAACTGGCCCTCCCAAGACTGCCTTTCCCTGGAGGAAAAGGCTGATGTATACATTTTGCAGACATGTTTTACATTCTTAGAAGCACTGAAGCAGGTGAAATTACTTTAGTACTTCTAGTGCTTCATCCAAATCCAGAATGGTACGATGAAAAAGAAACACCTGCAAACACTGCTGTCTCTTTCATTTTTTTGTATTCCAGGAGCTTTCAGTTTTGGAGAAATGTGCACCCAGGGAGTCACAAGTGTCTGTGTGCCAACAGTGGCAAAAGAATTAAACACACATATTTAGTGTTTCCTCAGGTGCTCCATCTTTGTTTCATCTGCTCTGTTGCTTCTTCAACTGCAGACTCATAGTCTTAGGAGGAGTTCTCAACCTTTTAAAGATAGCTTCAGGGGCCAGACGACCATTTCCCCCTTCCTCCACCATATGGCACTTCCTGGTGTGGTGGAGGTGGTGAGGGGCCACATGAAATGGTGCCGTGGGCCGCATCTGGCCCACGGGCTGCAGATTGAGAATCCCTGGTTTTAGGCATGACTATATCTCCTTCCACATCCTGTCCAGTACTGGGAAAATCACACATCATATCCACATTGGTCCTGCCATCCAGATGTTGTATCCTATGTTAGCCAGGGCTTTTTCCTATGCTTTTCAGCACTTTTTTCTTATGCTGTTGACATGATTTATGTTATTCCATGTTTTTTTTTGTCTGTGTGTAGTTTTTTTTTTTGAGACTGCAGCACGTTCCTATGAAGTTTATTTCTTTTTATTTCTTTTTTCTCTAATGTTCAGAGAATGCTTCATTATCCTACATCATTATTTTGGGGTCAATATGAAGCTTTTAATTAGCACATTAAAAATTCTTCATAACAAAGGCTGCAAAAGCAAACTGGATTTCTCATATAGCTTTCCAAGAACGTTAACATTTTCATGCAGAAAAGGGCTTTGGTGTGAGAATCACGATGAGCATGATTCTTTTTCATAACCAACTGCAACCAAGGGGAAGACGCAGTAATGTAATCCTATGGAGTAGAGCTTAGTCATAAAACCAGAATGATCAAGTGCCATCTCTCTCAGCTCATAAATGCAGCTCTCTAATTAGCATCTTTCTTTTCACTGAAGATGATCTTTACTGATGATTGAAAACAGCATTACACAGGCTAACATTCAAGAAATACAGCTTTTGTAACTGTTCCTGCTAAAACTCCTTCTTTTTGTGCAATTATTAACATCCTTGCATCTTGTGGTGCCAAAAACAGTCACTGGAACATGTAAGGTATTACATGACCTTTTGAAAGAAATGGATTCATGGCCTGCTAACAGCAGTTTAGTCTATGAACAGCCATTTGGTGTGAAAGCTAGTTGAATCAGTAATTATAAGAAGGAGTATACTTCTGAACATCAGATGCTGTGTACTCTCAACATGAAAGGTGATAGCCTAGGTAAATGTTGATGGACATCTGAGTTAGATAGGTATACTGTATTATGAGCTGGCAGGACAGCTCATTGAATTAGGTACTGTATCTGGTTATGGAGCCAGAAGTCAGAGTTCAATTGTCCACTGTGCCTCCTAGCATGTGTACCCATGGGTAAGCTACACAATCCCAGGGTACCCTCAGAAGAAAAGAATGGTAAACCACTTCTGAGTACTCTCTACATAGAAAATCCTGGAAAGAGTCAACATAAGTAAGAATTGACTTGACAGCATATATTTACCTGCATTATTTTACTGTACTGCAGGATTTTATTAAGGAGGGTTTGGATAGCAAACTCTAAACCAGGGGTTCCCAACCTAAGGCCTGCAGGCTGGATCCAGCCTGCAGCACCATTTCATGTGGTTCTTCACCTCTCCAAGGGTATCTGAGAAACAAAATGGCCATCCCTTTGAAGATGTTGGGACAAAATGGCAACCCCCATTGTGCAGGCAGGGCTAAATGGCTGTCCAGTCCTTAAAGTTGACTGAGAGGGGATGACCCGCCCCCGGCTGGAAAAGGTTGGGAACCCCTGCTCTAAACTAAGAGGCTTCCATACTGAGAGTTCTTCTGCAGATGATGACGTCTCTCTGAAAGTGAACTCTGAGAGAAGACAATAAAGGAGGAGGAATCATACATACATTCCATGAGGTGGCAGCTCCTTCCGACTGATAGTGCCAACAGATATATTGCACAAACAAAGGAAATATTAGGAAGAAACACTGAATTCTATATACCTTTTCCTTCCTCTCACCTGCAACTGGAGTGAAAGAAATATATCCAGTGGTGGGATTCAGCAGGTTCTCACCAGTTCGCCAGAACCAGTAGCAGAAATTCTGGCTGACCCCTCCCATCCAAGCTTTGAAATAAAGTAGTCCTAATTCAGGTTCTGTAATTGTCTTCAATTCTTTCTTCTGTGTGTGTGTACACAGCTTTTTTGGGTTTGTTTTTGTGGATTAAAAAAAAAGGAAAGGATGATATAATTTGTTACAATTATTTTGTTTAATCCAAATAATGTTTTAGTATGTGAATTTTTTTAAATAGTTGTACCTTGGATAATAATTTTAAAAATGTGAAAGTACATATTTTTTTGCATTCACTATTTTTAAACTGTGTTTAGATGTTTTTAGTGAAAACTCTACATAGGATTTTAGAAATGTTTTTATTTTATTATTTTGTGATTTGTTTGTGATTTATGTGAATGTGTGATGTAATGTTATGTTTTTGACTGTTTTATCTCTTGTGGCCTCTGGGTGGGGCTGTTGAGTATTTCTTTTACTTTGACTGTTTTTTCTCTACTGGTCTCTGGGTGGCGCTTCTTCCGGTAAGTAGTATCTTTCTTTCCTCATTTCAGTTCCGGCTGTCATGGAGGTAGGACATGCTGGTATGTTGGCTGGTTTAATTTCTTTTGTGGGTTTGTTTTGTTTTTCTTTTTTGGAGTTTTTCTGTGTGTTTTTTCTGTTTGTTATTTTTGGTTTTGGTTTTGGTTAATTTTGGATGTTTTTGTTTTTTTGTTTTTTTAATTAATGGTTTATTTATTTTAATTATTTTGGTGTTTGTTTGTGTTTTTTAGTTTTGTTTCTCTTTCAAGGGGGGGAGGCACTGGTGCTTTGGCCCTCTCTTGAAAACGAAACACTTTTTCGGCAAGTAAAGTCAGCGGGCGGAGCGCCGTCCACTGGCTTTGCTTACCTGGGAATGGGTTCACTTTCAAGTAGGGGCCAAGGCACCAGTGCCTTGGCCCCCTCTTGAAAGCAAAACACTTACTCGTAAAGTAAAGGCAGCGGCCAGAGCACCGTTCACTGCCTTTCCTTTGCGGAGGAATTGTTTTGCTTTCAAGGGGGGGAAGGCACTGATGCCTTCGCCCTCTCTTGAAAGTGAAACACTTACTCAGAAAGTAAAGGCAGCGGCTGGAGCGCCGTTCGCTGCCTTTCCTTTGTGGAGGAATTGTTTCGCTTTCAAGGGGGGGAAGGCATCAGTACCTTTCCCCCTTTGAATCCCCCCTGTGTTTGTGGTTTTTTCCTACCCTGGCTCAACTTTTCTTGAGGCCGGTGGTGGTCTTGCTGTGTCTTTGGTGGGGTAGCGTGGAGGAGAGGGAGTTCCTCTCCTCCCCATTTCTCCATGAAAGAAGGCCAGCAGATGTTTGCGTGGCTGTGAGGCACTGTGTCCGCCTGCGGTGGACTTGCCCTCACATTGTGTTTTTTATTTTTATTTTTCACGCGATGGCTTTCTCAGCGTTCTGCACGTTCACGGCACGCAGGACGCTGGGACGTGTAGTTTAGTGTTTGTGGTTTGCGTTTCTGTGTCTTTTTTAATGCAGCTCCATTTTGATTGGCCGCGGCACGTTTCCCAACGTTCTTTTTGCTCACGCCTCTCAGCCTCATTGTTTGCGGCGCGGCGCAAGGAACGTTGGGAATTGAGGTTCTTTTCCTTTGTTCAAGTGTGTGGGTCTCCTGCCCCACTGGCGCATTTCTAAAATATTTGTTGACCTCTGGACCCATTTCGGGCAAGTGCACAAAGGCTCGGCACGGGCTAGTATAGCCTGGTGCAGGATCCTTTGTCAAGTTCCAACGGTTAACGCTTATATGTGTGTGTGTGTGTGTGCATGTGCATGTGCATGTGTGTGCTTTATATTATGGGAGTGTTTTGTCATGATCTGTACATGTCATCCAGATTAGTGAATCTATCACTAAATGGGTAGGATATAAATTCAAATAAATAATAAGTAAATAAATAACCTGCTAATTGTACACTTGCTCACTTTATGTAAGGCTAGGATTTACAGGATAAAGATGGCAGATGAGCTAGCATACAGATGAAAGCAATTGGCTACTGCTAGATTTATATTCCATTTGAGATGATAATGAGGTGGTTAATATAGAGATATAAGGAAGTAATAAACCATAGACTTTTACAGATCTCTCAGTGAGTCTGAATCAATATTTGGTGACCATGAGATCAGTGATATACTAGAGCCAATCCAGTTTTCACTCAGTTTACCGTTCCTATATAAAACAGGTTTGGCAATCTCAGGATTTCTTTCTGTCTCTCACAAGAGATTGCACAGGCAGTAAAAGCAATAAATCTACCTCTGACTTCCAGGGAATGCATATATTGAATTGAACTTTATTAATGATTCACGGATCAGGTAATCTTACTTCAAAAATTCCTTTCAAACAGATAACTCTCACACTCTCATTCTCTCTCTCTTTCTCTCTCTGTGGTATGTAGATTGTATATTTTTTGTTACAAAAATAACAAATATTTCTCAATAAACTTTAAAACTTTTTGTCTGTCCAGGAGAGGAGTATAATCAAGATGGAACTTAGCATTTGTTTTTGCTTTTAGCACTGCTCTTTTAGTGGCAAGAGAAAAATATATAAATTAGTGAACATTGAGTGCACAGCTTGAAATCTACAATTAGGGCATGAATTCCAATAATCTTAAAATTGTCCTATTGGAATACAGAATGGCAGGTTTATTAAACAAGTACTCTGTTATACAAACGAATTCCAGTTGCATGTGTACACGTAGCTGGGTGCACTCAAAAAGCTCAACAAACATTGCAGTTAGATTTTCCCTCAAATGAGTTCAAAATAAGCTGCTCAAGTTTGGATAAGCAGCTTAAAGCCCCAAATTATTTCAGTTTCAAAGCACTGGGCGATCATTCTCAAGGACAGGGGAAGAAGACATGGTGGTACTTATGTCAGACTCTGCACAACTGAGGTGAACTTGAAGAATTATTAACACAATGTATGGGAAAGAATCTAGACAAGTCTCCTGCTTGGAGCTGTTTGATCATTCTTTACCCAAGATGTGTTTCATGTTCAGTTTTGTTTCTTCATGCCTAGGAACCTAAGCAAACATCTAGAAAGAATGAATAAAGTTATAGTCCCGAAAACTAACTTTTCCAAGCTCCTTTGCTAGCTCTTGCAAATTCTCCACTTATTATTTATTTATTTATTTATTTATTAGTCAAATTTGTATATGCCGCCCGCTCAGGCATGCCCGACTCAGGGCGGCATCACAACAATGCACAAAAATACATAAAACATTATAAAAACCCCCAACCCACCCCCTTTAAAAACCCCTATATCCCACCCACCCATCCCATCCACTATAAAAAGGAAGAAAAAGGAAGAAAAAGGAAGAGGAAGAGGAAGAGGAAGAGGAAGAGAGAGAGTTCTTATACAAGCCAGCAGGCGGGCACCATAGTCCCATTCGGGCCCCACACCTGCCCTGCCAGCCAGGTCTTCACTCCTTTCCTGAAGGGCAGCAATTCACTTGCATATCTGTAAACAAATTCAAATGTCACAAAATACCAGACATTCCAGTGATATCTCTTTCCAGGGATGACCGAACCTAGATAATTGTACACTCTAGCCAATTACCATCAATTGTCACTCTAGGGAGAAGGGAGAATGCAAAAATATGTACTAACAGCCCTGCTACTCTTGGTGGTTTATAGAATGATTCTTAGAGGTTAAAAAATAGGAGTTGTTGACTATCTGATAAAAGATTTATCCAATGTTTTTGTGCTTCCCCCCACCAGGTTCTAAAATTGCTTACTATCCTCAAATTACTTGCCACAGAGTAGCCCTGTTGTTATTCTAGAATTTCTCCCATCCCCAGTACTTTTTGAAATACCAGATCCCTAATGAGCTGTCTCCTTTCTTGACCCTGAATGGCACTAATGCCTTCTGAAAGGTGTTATTTAATTCATTATTTCTCTCCCAACCCCCCCTTATTTTTGATCACTCAGCTTTGCAACCAGCTTTGCAACCAGTAATCACGTTGTACTTCCAATGATTTCTCTGCCTAGATTTGTTTTCTCCTTTCTGACTGCAGAATGGCTTGATTCCACAGGGACTGAAGTGTATGAGGATTTATATGATGATGGGGGAAAGATAAAATGTTCGAGGAAATGGTTCAGAAATATTGAAATAGAAATGAAGGACTGGAATAATCTATCAATACTTTATGCAGAGGTATGAGATATAAAAATTTACTAGTTTTTATTGAGAACTCTTTTTTCTTTCCAAGGAAACTGTTTGTGCAGAATCTCTTGAGAACCTTCATTTTTTATTTATATATCCATATATATGAGTGCTGGTAATTTGAACTCCTCCAAACAATCACCTGTAAATTATAATCTTCTCAAGCAGCAATATATACTCACAAATCAGTCCCAGGGTAGTAAAATTGTATGTGAAGAAGTCTATTTATATCACCCTAGACATGAGAGAAAATTTGCACAGTTTTATAAGAAAGAAAATTTCTTATTAACATGTAGAACTAATTGGATAATAAAAAGAGAAAAGCCCTTTAAAACACCTGGGATGACTGGGGAGTTAATCTATTGAACTCTTGAGCAGAGTGATTTACAGAACCAGTGACACTTCCGTCTTTTCATACTATTCAAGGTGTGGATTTATGAACTGTACAATACTGCACAAAACTCCTAAACCTTTCTTATTACCTCATCTCTCTCACTTGCTCTTTTCCCCACTCACGCACACCCTATGAACACCTAACGTATAAAAGAGATGCATGCTGTGAGACAAGTTGTCTGCACTGCATTATAAACTGCTCTTTTCAAAGGTTTATTGTGAAGTTATTAATGGAGATGACCCAATACTTAACCATGTATTTCTTCTATTACTACAGAAGAAACAGGGCACAGGGGTGACTTTTGCATTACATATTTCCAGTCTTTGGTAAGCCCTGCTGTTTATGCAATTCCTCTTCTTCAAACTTAAGTTATGCAACAGGGTTTGGGGCAATAATTCTAAATTCCGCCGCTATTAGATCTTTGCACATGGTTTCTGTATTTCAGATCTCAACACCTGCTGATGTAATGGTGGGATTGTGACAATAATAGACACCCAGTTGCACCGTTTTGCTACTGGTGTCCACAGCATGTTGACAGAAGACTGCCATAGGCTGTTTTCCTTCTGGGACAATTAGCAATAATGAATCCCTTTCACCTTAAACAATGGGGGGGGAGGAATTATATCTAATAATTATGTGCTGTCAAGTCTGACATGCTGACTCTTTTCAGGTTCTCCAGGTAGGGAATATTCAGAAGTGATTTGCCATTCTCTTCTTATGGGATGCCCTGGAACTGTATAGATTGCTCAAAGCCCTACAGGCTGGTTTGTCTCTCAGGAAGCACAAGGGGGAATTGAACTGTCAACCTCTGACTCAACAACCAGGTCTGCAATTGATTGAGTTATACAGCCATGACAGTGTCTACTTGGCTATTAACAGTATTGGGTTGTGAAACTGGATAAAATAGGGACAATAGAAATGTGCTATGCAGGAACCTGGGGCCCATCGAAACCAGGTATTTATACAGTGGTGGGCTCCATTTTTTTTTACTACCACACTGTGGGCGTAGTATGGTGGATGTGTCCAAGGGGAAAGCCCTGCGTTGCACCTGAATTAGTACTTTTATTTCAAAACTTGGATGGGTGGGACCAGCCAGAATTTCTGCTACTGGTTCTGGCGAACTGGTGCGAACCTGCTGATGCCCACCACTGTATTTATACCATCATTCTTTGTTTCCCTTTGGTCCAGAAAAGCACAAGATTTATTCTTATGTCATGGGATGGAGGACAAAGAATTATATAAATCTAGTTTTGAATTGAGGAGTCCTCTGATCCCATCTTAATATCCCCTCCTTTTTCTTTATTGGGCATGGGAAGTGCCATGGCAGGTGGATTAGTGTAGGGACTGCAGTAGCTCAGTGGTTAAGATGCTGAAATTGATGACTGGAAGGTCAGCAAGTCAAGACCCAAGTGCTGCATGATGGAGTGAGTTTCCATCTCTGTCCTAGCTCCTGCTAACCTAGCAGTTTGAAAGCAAGAAATTGCAAGTAGATAAATAGGTACCATTTCGGTAGGGAGGTAAACAGTGTTCCATGCACTGTTAAGTCATGTCTGCCACATGTCCATGGAAATGTCTGCATACACAGACAGTATTGGCTCTTTGGCTATAAACAGAGATATGCATTGAAACCCAGAGTTGCATACAACTGGCTTTTGACCAAGGACAACCTTTACATTTACCTCTTTATGTTTACATTTACCTTTACCTTTTTTACCTTTACCTTAACCTTTTTACCATTAAATTTACCTTTACCTTTTAACCTTAACCTTTTTACCATTACATTTATCTTTACCTTTTACCTTTACATTTACCTTTTTACCTTTACCCTTACCCTTTTACCTTTGCCTTTACCTTTACTAACCATCGGAGATGATGATGGGAAGTACCAGGTCAGTCGTGCCTCTTTGTTGTTTTCCCACTTACCCAGTGCTTAAAAAAGTCTAATTAATTACCATCATTCATTGCGAAGGAACAAATCAGTTAATTGTTTTAATTCTACCTTGGTGACTGAAAAGGAAGCAGTAGCATAGTTGTGCTTTAGCTTGGCTGACTCTCTCTCCCAATATTTTGAGTGAACTAAAATATGGAAAAAAACGAATTCCCCACAGCAGCATCTTTTTGGAAACTATGTTTTTAATTTTATTATTTTGTTTTTACTTTAAAGCTTAATTGGAAGTGGTGGGAACATTGTTACTTATGAGTCACTTCATATGGACCTCCCCATTCACCACTAGTGTCAAAGATCTCCATGGATTGATTGCAAAGATCTGTTGTGAATTTTGTAGGTGCTTTTTTTCACCTGGAAGCAGTTGTAGAGTTCCTATGATTAAGACTGAGGTGACATAAACTACAGAACTACAGGAGCAATCTGATATAAGACATCCATGATGGATAAGTATCCATACATACATGTCCTGAGATACAGGGCAGGTTACTTCTAAACTATATGAAATAAAGGATAATGAGAATGCAAGCGCGGCGCCAAAATGGCCGCCGCGCTCTTTGCGGGGGCCCCCCACAGGATGAAGGCATCCGGGTAGTTAGGGGCGTGGCCAGCTCCCTTATAAAAGGGGTGGCCACGAGGCAGCCGAGCTGCCATTTTGCGAAGCGACGGAGCGGAGAAGTTTTTCCCTCTTACCTCCGTCGCTTTTGGCTTTTACCGGGAAGCCTTTTGGCTGCTGAATTCTCTCGTTTCGGCTTCCCATCGATTGGCTGAGAGGCCCGCGAAGAAGAAGGCGGCTGCGAGCGCGGCTCGTGCGGTTCGGAGGCGCAATCTGGGTTGGAAGACCGCGGCTGCACCTCCCCAGCAGCCACATTTGCTTGCACCCACCGGGACCGGTGGAATGGGGTCTATTCCCCCTGGCTGGAGGATGGTGGCCCACGCACGGGGCCAGTAGGGGCTGCGGCCCTCGGCCCGCAAGCGGTGGACACCTCTCATGGTGTTGCCCATTCCGCTGAGCCTCCCTTTATAGGAGCGTAGCTCGCTCCGAGGCCTTCCAGCCTTGGGGGGTGGTCCGGTCCCCTTCCCTGGCAGGTTGCTACATCGGCCCTAACGGGCCCGGGTGTGGGGTTGTTGCCCTATTCGGGCCCCGGGGTGCAGGGACCTGTACCCATGCCTGTAGTAGGCGGGCCGGCTGATCCTTTGCCCCATGTCAGCGTGGAAGCCTTATTGGCCCGCGTTGCAGCCCTCGAGACATCCCTGGCCCGGGCTAGCCACTCTTGGTCTCCATTTGGGGTTCGTTTCGACGCGTCGTCTGCTGGGCAGCGGCAGGCGATGGGACGGGTCGAGCTGCTTGAGGCGCGTGGCACGACCTGGGCCACTGCCTCGCAGCTCCCCATTCAACAGACCGGTGCGGGTCAGGCCCCATCGACGAGCTCGACGGCGGTTGTGAGCTCCGACGCCCCCAGTGGGCCGGAACCCCCGGTGGGGGCGGCCTACGGGGGTGCAGCACGTGAGTATGCGGTCCAAGCTAGTGCACCTACACACGTGGCCACGTTGGGGGGGGGTTTCCAATGGCCTGGCCTCGCGCGGGTGGGGCGGCGGTCCAGCCGCTGACGCCCCACCTGGCGACGATAACTACCACTCAGGGCCCCGTGGTGGGGGGTGTTTTCTACCCTGTGGGGAATGTTTTGGGGGTGGCTGGGTTAGTACAGGCCCCCTTTCAGATGCCAGCAGTTCCTGTTGTGCCCGTGTCGGCCTTGCTGACGGCGGGGTATTCCTTACCGCTGGGTGTCCATTTGGCACAGACCACCAAAGAGAAGATCTGGCGGGGGGATTACGTGGATACCTTCTCACTCCTCAACAGAGGGCCCACCAAGGAGTAGGGGGGGCAGGATGAGAAGGATAAGGAGCAGGCACGTCGTAGCAAGCCACCACGTACGTGGGCCAACTGGTTGCCGGCCTACCTCATATACATGGCGGTGTACCTTAGGGCCTGGCCGGATTTGGCAATTTCGATGGTCCAGTATTTGGACAACATCTACCGGGCGATGGTTGACTTTCCGGGCCCATCGTGGTTGGCTTATGACGTGTAATTCCATATGCGGATTCCCCGGCACCCCGACATTAGGTGGGTTGAGCCATGCCAGGCTGTGGCTTTTGTACATGACGCCCACGCGCCCCGCGCCCGGGGAGAGATACCATTGTGGACATGCGGTCCAGCGGGCGGCCCCAGCACAGGTCCACTGCCAGGGGGCGGGGCGGGGGGTTTCAGCCCGCCTGCTGTGCTGGACTTTCTCGTCCAATGGTTCCTGCAATAGGAAGTATGGCAAATACAGACATTAGTGTCCCCCCTGTGCTGGCCCCCATGCGGCCTCTGGCTGTCCCAGGCCTGGAGGGATGCGGGGCAGAGGGAGGGGTGGACAGGGGGCTGGCAAGACTGCCGCATATGGATCTAGTTCACCAAAGGGCTCCCTCCCCAATTAATGTGGACATGTTGGAGCGCTGGCTCACATTGTTCCCGAAGGGAGAGGATGCGGAGGTCTCCTTCAGGGTTTTAGGCAGGGGTTACGTATCCCTTTCATGGGTGATAGGTCCCCTCAGGATGCCCCCAATCTTTATCCCTTAGGGGGAGGGAGGAGGTGGCTCCTGCCAGCAATGATAAGGAGGTCTATGCAGGCAGGGTCGTTGGCCCTGTCCCTGCGCCCCCGTTCCGGGGAGCATATTATTGCACTGATGCCATGCCTTTTGGCTGTTCCAATTCGGGCTCGGCATTCGAGCGTTACTCCATCTTCCTAGAGTGGGCTTTTGTTCGCAGATCAGGGTCCCGGTCTGTAGCCCATTCCCTGGATGATTTTATTCGGGGCTGAACGGGGCTGGGACCCGTCCACACGTCTCCTCAACACATTTCAGACGCTAATGGAGGAACTTGGTGTCCCTTTACCGCCCGAAAAGACCGAGGGCCCGCCTACACAGCTAGTATTCCTGGGGGTGGAGATTGACACGGTAGCACAGGCTTCTAGGTTGCAGCGGGATAAGGTGTCAAAGCTAGTGGCCCTTATCTCGGACTTGCTGGCCAAGCGCATGGCATTACCGAGGGACCTGCTGGTGCTACATGGTCACCTCAATTTCGCTGGCAGGGTCGTCGCACCGGGCAGGGCATTTGCGCGGCGCTTGTGCGACGCCATGGCAGGACTATCCAGGCCCCACCATAGGGTTAGACTTACCCGGGGTATCAGGGCAGACGTGCTTGTCTGGCTACAGATCCTGAGGGATTTCAATGGGGTGTCATTTTGGAGGTCTGAGCTCCTGGCTTCCCCTTGCTTTAAGATACAGCCCGATGCCCGGGATCCCTGAGTTATGGGATGTACTTCAATTGGAAGTGGGCCTATGGTGGGTGGCCACCATCCTGGGCAGGCATGGGTCGCCTGCGTGGTCTCACGTATCTGGAATTTTCCCCTATACTGGGTGCTTTGATGCTATGGGGCGAGGAGGAGGCCAACTCGGTTGTCCACTTTGGTGTGACAATGTGGCTGTTGTCCACTTTCTCAATGCACAGAGCTCTAAATCGCCCAGGGTTATGGACCCAGTGCGCCAGTTTGCGTTGCGCAGCCTGCGCCTCAACGTTCTTTTCAGGGCTAGGCATGTCCCGGGGGTTACTAATGATATTGCTGATGCTTTGTCCCGCCTGCAGATCTCCCGGTTCCGTGCCTTGGCCCCGGATGCGGAGGAATTTCCCTCGCCACTCCCGGACGGGATATGGAACATCGGCAAGGAGAGGTGAACCGGGCGATTGGCCTGTCACTAGCGCCATGCACGCGTAAGGTGTATCACCATGCATTTAATTCTTTCAGAGCATTCTGTACCCAATTCCAAATGCCAGGAACCTGGCCGATCCCGGTAACCCATGTTCTGCGGTTCATGGTTTACCTGCATGCCCAGGGCTTTGCACCTCGCACCATAGCATCTAAGCTGTCAGCGTTGGCTTTTATGGCCAAAGTCGGAGGTCATGTGGACAGCACCACTGACTTCCGTGTGAGACATGTTTTGGAGGGGTGGGTACGCGCGCGTGGGTGTTGCCCGGACGACCGCCACCCGATTTTCCCAGGGTTTTTTACCCAATTGGCCCGGGGCTGGCCTGGCCTCTGTTTTGATAAGATGAGGCAGCCCATTTTATGCGGCTACAACGGTCGCCTTTTTTGGAGCGCTCCGCATCGGCGAGCTTGAGATGCTGTATAAGGCGGATGCAAGTCGTGGACAGCACCACTCACTTCCGTGTGAGACATGTTTTGGAGGGGTGGGTGCGCGCGCATGGGCGTTGCCTGGACGACCGCCACCCGATTTCCCCAGGGGTTTTTACCCAATTGGCCCGGGGCTGGCCTTGCCTCTGTTTTGATAAGATGAGGCAGCCCATTTCATGCGGCTACAACGGTGGCCTTTTTTGGAGTGCTCCGCATCGGCGAGCTTGAGATGCTGTATAAGGCGGATGCAAGTCGTAGGGCACTGGAACTCGAAGATGTCTGAGTGAACAATATTCGGCTCAGTTGGGGATACGCTCCTCTAAAACGTATCAGCACGGCGTAGGCAGTGAAGTAGACTGCTACGATGTTCCTCGGCAGACATCTGTCCGGTTGGTGCCCTACAGGATTTCCTTGCACTGTATGGCACGCACCATGGCCCGTTTTTCTGTCACCAAGATGGGTCTCCCCTTACTAAATTTCAATTTTGGAAGGTGACGGGCAAAGCGCTGGCCAGTGTGGGCCTCCCAGGCGCCCGCTATGGCACTCATTCATTCCGTATAGGGGCGGCCTCAACCGCAGCTGCTTTTGGGTACTCAGGGGCTGACATACGTAGCATGGGACGGTTGGGTTCGCAATGTTTTCAGTTTTATGTGCGCCCACTCCCGCCGTGAGTACCAACCCAGTCACCTTACCTACTTTCCCTCATTTTTCCTTACAGACCCGGGGTGTCGTATTACACCGGTGACAGTATGGCTGGTGGGCCATAGCTACGTGCACAGGGCAGCGCGTTATGCTGCGGCGACAGAGTGGGGACCCCGACTGGGACTTGGTGCATACGCAAGTCTCACATGGCATGGTAAGCCCGGGATGTTGTGGCGGGAGCTGCTGCCTTTCCTTTTTTCAGGCCAGAATGCTGACCCGCCTGACATTCTGATCATACACCTGGGGGGCAATGATTTGGGCCAGGTCACCGGCTTGTCGCTGAAACATGCGATTTGCGAGGACCTCGCCTACCTGCATTACGTCTGGCCCGCCACAACCCTTGTTTGGTCGGACATGGTCCCGCGCCATTCCTACAGAGGGGGTGTTGACCTCCTGGCCCTTGACCGTGCTAGACGCATGGCGAATAGGGCAGTGGCGCGTTTCCTTGTCTACAGGGCTTGGGGGAGGGTCAGTCGTCACCCCGCTATTAGCCTCCAAAGTTATGACTTGTATGCAGGGGATGGGGCCCATCTGTCGCGAGGAGGTGTGGACCTCCTGTTGGGTGATTGGCGAGCAGGCCTGTCGACCGAGCTGACGGTCTGGGGGGGGCGTCGAGCCTTCTTTGAAGCCCCTCCGTGTGGCGGGTAGCACTGGTAAGGTAAACATTATGACCCACAGGTATCCGGCAAGTTCGCAATTGACTGGACAACACTAGACAGGCATAAGTTGGTTAAACGTTGTCCGGTCAACGATGAACTAGGTGACGGGGTGATGGCTATAGCTAGACAGCATGCATCACCCCGTGATTTTACGGATACGCGTCAGAGGGTGGGGTCATTAGTTAGATATTGACTACGGTCAACAATTTGTTTGTGGTCAACAAACAAATTGATACAAATGGATACATTGTAGCAATTGCCGTTGGCAATTTTGGGTGGTACCTTACCAGTGTTACTTCGGCCTGCTTGCCTTAAGAATTATGATTGGTCAATTACCAATAGAAATTTATAATTCGGACTAGGGCATGAATCAATAAATGTGGCCCAATGCCGTTATCCACTTTCATTGGTGTCTGAGTCTTTTATTGGGGGGTGCGCCTGCAATGCAAGCGCGGCGCCAAAATGGCCGCCGCGCTCTTTGCGGGGGCCCCCCCACAGGACGAAGGCATCCGGGTAGTTAGGGGCATGGCCAGCTCCCTTATAAAAGGGGTGGCCACGAGGCAGCCGAGCTGCCATTTTGCGAAGCGACGGAACGGAGAAGTTTTTCCCCTCCACCCCCTCCCTAGTTAACAGTGTGATATTTTGGTCGCTTCGGGGCCGGGTGGGAATTTTTGGCTGGGACCCATATTGGCTTCCGGGTCCTGGTTTTTTCGCCCATCCCACACTGTTGCTATGGTTTGACATAGGGGTTTTTCTGCTGCTGCTGTTGACTTTGGTCACATGGGCGGGTAGCACTGGTAAGGTAAACATTATGACCCACAGGTATCCGGCAAGTTCGCAATTGACTGGACAACACTAGACAGGCATAAGTTGGTTAAACGTTGTCCGGTCAACGATGAACTAGGCGACGGGGTGATGGCTATAGCTAGACAGCATGCATCACCCCGTGATTTTACGGATACGCGTCAGAGGGTGGGGTCATTAGTTAGATATTGACTACGGTCAACAATTTGTTTGTGGTCAACAAACAAATTGATACAAATGGATACATTGTAGCAATTGCCGTTGGCAATTTTGGGTGGTACCTTACCAGTGTTACTTCGGCCTGCTTGCCTTAAGAATTATGATTGGTCAATTACCAATAGAAATTTATAATTCGGACTAGGGCATGAATCAATAAATGTGGCCCAATGCCGTTATCCACTTTCATTGGTGTCTGAGTCCTTTACTGGGGGGTGCGCCTGCAAATAGCTCCATCTGTCTCCCCATGGGTGTCTGGATTTCAGCGCTGGCTCTTTGGCTGTAAATGGAGAAGAGCACCATACCTTAGAGATGGCTATGACTGGCTTTTGAGCAAGGGTGACCTTGATCTCTACTATGTTGATCTTAAATCAAGATTCAAGACATAAGATTCTAAAGCAAGATTGGGATTTTTAAACAGATGCAACAGGGGCAAAACAATTAACTGAATAAATCTCACTGAACTGAATAGAGTTTATTTCTGCATAAAGAGGCATCAGATTAAGCCATTAGTCCAAGAAACAAGTTATCTTATCCTTCTGTCCTCCTTTAGGTGGCTAGAAAACTTTCTTTGTCTTGGCAACACAAAGTCTTTGCTTTTAAGCAGAAGGCCTTCAAGGCTTCAAATTATGCTGTTAGCTTGCCCTTCAGGTTTTTATTTATTTATTTTTGGTGCCATATTATTAGATGAAACATCAGCTGCTTCAGTTTAATTTCCCTTGACTGTCTGCCCCTTCCACAAATAAATAAATATATTTCAAGGATCAGCGGGGTCAAGTTTACTGCTGATAACTTTCATTTTTATAAAACCTAGTCAACAAGAACCATAAGGGATCAACGGTTAGGTGGAAACTCAAGTCAATGAAGTCGGTTGCCTCCTTGAAATGAGAACTGAAGAAATGACTGCCAGTTGACTGCTTGTAGGGAAAGACAAAACAAGCCTCCCTACAGACCCATTTCAATTTTTTCTGCAATCATTTTGTAATCTATTAACCTTCAAGCTCAGGAAAGGCCAAACCTTTTTGGACAAATTGTTGCTCAACTGTATTTATTTGTTTTGCCATTTTACTTATTGTCTGGCAAAACACAAAGACTGGCAATGCTTTCTGCATGTAAAGCGGGTGAGTGCAATTAACCGTCTTGTCACTGAGACCCCATTGACTTAGAAGAATGCTCTGTGTGAAACAGTATATTGAGTATCACTTATTTACTCCAGCATCAGCACTCTGCAATTTAATTAAGAAAACAAGCCTGTATCCTAGTTCCAAAGGAGCCCCTTTCAGGGGAGTGAGCAGTAACAAACATCATCATATTCTCAGAGGATAGAAAGGAGAAATTTGGGGGATTATAACCCCCTGGCCACTGGCTAAGTGACTAGAGATTCAGGAAGCAGTTTCCCCCAAAATAACTTTTCCAAAATAGTATATCACCTATACTATCCAAAACTGCCCAGAAACATCAATTGCCTGATAACAACAATTAGCAATGGCAATTACATTTTTTTATACTGCCCAATAGCTCTTAGTGCATTCTCTGGACAGTTCACAAGTTAATTAGTATTTTGCCCCTGACATGCTTGGTATTCATTTTACTGACTTCAGAAGGATGGAAGACTAAGTCAACCTTGATCCCTAGGCAGGATTAAATTTACAACCTTCTGGCTGCAGTGCAGCTGTTTAACCACTGCACCACCAGGACTCAATTGATGGCTGAAAGCCATTCAAGGCTCCTCATTTGGTAAGAGGTAACAGTGGCTCAAGTAGCTAAGACGTTGACTGGAAGGTGGCAGGTCAGCAGTTGATACCCAAATACTGCAGGATGGAATGAGCTCCTGTCTTTGTCCCAGCCACTTGAGCCACTCCAGTTCCTCATATACAGAGCACATAATGCACAATGTGAGGCTGGATGAATCACAATTTGACATATGCAGATGATACTACCCAAATGGCAGAAAGTGAAGAAGACCTAAAGAAGCTCATGATTAAGTTGAAATAAGAGAGTGCAAAAGCTGACTTGAGACTCAACATCAAGAAAACCAAGATAATGGCAATAGGTCCAATCACTCCCTGGAAAATAGATGGGGAAGAAGTAGAAGCAGTGACAGACTCTACATTCTTAGGATCCAAGATCACTGCAGATGGTGATTGCAGCCATGAAATAAAAAGGTGACTGATTCTTGGGAGACAAGCTATGAGAAACGTGGGGAACATAGTTAAAAACAGAGACATCACCTTGCAAACAAAAGTTCGCATAGTCAAAGCAATGGTACTAATGTATGGTTGCAAGAGCTGGGCCATAAGGAAAGCTGAGTGCAGAAGAATAGACACCTTTGAAATGTGGTGTTGGAGGAGAATTTTGAGAGTACCCTGGACAGCAAAGAGAACAAATAGGTTGCTCTTAAAAGAAATCAACCCTGACTTCCTTGGGAAGTCAAATATTGAAGATGAAGCTAGAGTACTTTGGACATCAAATGCAAGCGCGGCGCCAAAATGGCCGCCGCACCCTTTGCGGCCCCCCCCACAGGACAGAGAATCCGGGTAGTTAGGGGCGTGGCCAGCTCCCTTATAAAAGGGGTGGCCACAAGGCAGCCAAGCTGCCATTTTACCTCAGCGACGGAGCGGAGAAGTTTTTTCCCCTGCGTCTCCGTCGCTCGTTAGCTTACCGGGAAGCCTTTTGGTAGCGGTTCTGCCTTTCCGGCTTCCCTTTTTGCTCCGGTGGAGATGCCTTCGAAGAAGAAGGCAGCTTCGAGCTCAGCTCGCGTTGTTAGGAGGCGCAACCCAGGTCGGAGGACCGCGGTGCCGCCTCCTCTGCAGCCACCTTTGCCAGCCCCGGCCGGGGCCGGCGGAATGGGGTCTATTGCCCCTTGGCCCGGGGTGGGTGATCAGAGTGCGGGCGCGGAAGGGGTTCCGGCCCGCGGCCCACGAGCGGTGGACACCGCTCCTGCTCCTGCCCACTCTGTCGGGCCTACTCCTCTTGGGCTGCAGCCTCTCCCGGGGCCCTCTAGCCTTGGGGGGTGGTGCGGCCCCCTGCCTTGGCAGGTTTCTCCACCAACCCTGCCGGGATTCGGTGCTGGCCAATGGCCATATGTGGGTCCCGGGGTACAGGGACCTGTACCCATGCCTGGGCCAGGCGGGCTGGCCGGCCCTTTGCCCATGGTCAACGTGGACACCTTGCTGGCCCGCATTGCGGCCCTGGAGGCGTCGTTGGCGCGGGCCAGTCAGGCGGGCGCCCCTTTCGGGGTTCCTTTTGAGACGCTGTCGGCTGGAGGACAACAGCCGGCGGGGAGGGTCGAGCTGCTGCAGGCGTGTGGCGCGGTTTCGGCCACTGCCTCGCAGCTCCCCAGCCAGCAACCAGGTGCGGGTCAAGCCCCGGTGATGAGCTCTACGTCGGTCGTGAGCTCCGACGCCCCCAGTGGGCCGGAACCCCCGGTGGGGGCGGCCCACGGGGGTGCAGCGTGTGAGTATACGGTGCAAGCGAGTACATCCACACACATTCCCAATCTAGGGGGGGCCTTTCAATGGCCTTGGCCTCGCGCGGGTGGTGCGGGGGCCACGCTGTCGGCGACCCACCCGGCGACGACGACTGCCACCTTGGGCACTGGGGTGGGCATGGGTCCTTACAATACAGGGAATGTTCTGGGGGTGGCTGGATTAGTTCAGGCCCCTTTTACCAGGCCGGCTGTCCCTTTTTCGGCCTTGCCGACGGCAGGGTATTCCTTGCCATTGGGTGATCACCTGGCACAGGCTACTAGGGATAAGATATGGCGAGGGGAGTATGTAGATATCTTCTCACTCCTGAACAGAGAGCCCACCAAGGAGGAACGGGAGGGTCAGGATGAGAAGGACAAGGAGCAGGCACGCCGCCGTAAGCCGCCGCGTACCTGGGCCAACTGGCTCCCCGCTTATTTAATATACATGGCGGTATATCTGAGGGCGCGGCCGGATTTAGCTATTCCCATGGTCCAATATTTGGACAACATATATAGGGCGATGGTCGATTTCCAGGGCCCCTCATGGCTAGCATATGACGAGGAATTCCGTATGAGGATTCCCCTTCACCCCGAGATGAGATGGGATGAGCCGTGCCAGAGGCTTTGGCTTGTGTATATGACACCCACACGCCCTGCCCCGGGGGATAGATACCATTGCGGACATGCGGTCCAGCGAGCGGCTCCAGCGCAGGTTACCCGCCAGGCGGCGGGGCAGGGGGTGCCAGCCCGCCTGCTGTGCTGGACTTTCTCGTCAATTGGTTCCTGCAATCGAAAGAACTGCAGGTATAAGCATGAGTGTCCCACATGCTCTGGCCCCCACGCAGCCTCTGTTTGCCCCAAGCCTGGGGGGGCGCGAGGCAGAGGGAAGGGTGGACTGTGGGCTGGCAAGGCTGCCACGGATGGAGCTAGTTTTCCAAAAGGCCCCCTCCCCAATTAAGGTGGACATGCTGGAGCGCAGGCTCGCATCGTACCCGAAGGGGGAGGACAGGGAGTATATTCTTCAAGGTTTTAAGCAGGGATTTCGTATCCCTTTTGTGGGTGATAGGTCCCCTCAGGATGCTCCCAACCTTTTATCCCTTAGAGGAAGGGAGGAGGTGGCTGCGGCCAGCATTCAAAAGGAGTTAGTCGCGGGCAGGGTCGCTGGACCTTTCCCCGTACCCCCGTTTCCCAATCTTAAGGTCTCGCCACTGGGTTTGGTTCCCAAAAAGTCCCTAGGTGAGTTTCGCCTTATTCATCATTTTAAATTTAAGGGGGAATATTATTTGGATAAGGCCATGCCTTTTGGCTGCTCCATATCATGCTCGGCTTTCGAGCGTTTTAGTACCTTCCTAGAGTGGGCTTTCGCCCGCAGGTCAGGGTCCCGGTCTGTAGCCCATTACCTGGATGACTTTTTATTCGGGCGTAAACGGGGCTGGGACACGTGCGCACGTCTCCTCAACACATTTCAGACGCTAATGGAGGAACTTGGTGTCCCTTTAGCGCCCGAAATAGACCGTGGGCCCATCGACCGAGCTAGTATTCCTGGGGGTTGAGATTGACACAGTAGTGCAGGCTCCTAGGTTGCCGGGTGATAAGGTGTCCAGGATCGTGGCCCTTATCTCGGAATTGCTGGCCAAGCGTAAGGCATCACTGAGAGAACTTCAGGTGCTACATGGGCACCTTAATTTTGCTTGCAGGGTGGTCGCACCGGGCAGGGCTTTTGCCCGGCACTTATGCGACACCATGGCAGGGTTGTCCAGGCCCCACCACAGAGTCAGGCTCACCCGGGGTATCAGGGCAGACATGTTCGTCTGGTTGCAATTTCTGAGGGAGTTTAATGGGGTCTCATTTTGGAGGTCTGACCTCCTGGCGTCCCCCAATTTCCAGATCCAGTCTGATGCCTCAGGATCCCTGGGTTATGGGATGTACTTCGATGTGAAGTGGGGCCTGTGGTGGGTGGCCACCGGCATGGGCAGGCACAGGTCGCCTGCGGGATCTCACATACCTGGAATTTTTCCCCATTCTGGGGGCTTTGATGCTATGGGGCGAACTGTGGGCTAATTCGGTGGCGCATTTCTGGTGTGACAATGCTGCTGTTGCCCACATTGTCAGTGCACAGACTTCCAAATCGCCCAGGGTCATGGACCTAGTGCGCCATTTTGTGCTGCGCTGCCTGCGCCTCAACGTTTTGTTCAGGACCAGGCATGTCCCAGGGATTAATAATGATATTGCTGACGCTTTGTCCCGCCTGCAGATCTCCCGGTTCCGCGCCTTGGCCCCGGATGCGGAGGAATTTCCCTCGCCACTCCCGGACGAGATGTGGACTATTGGCAAGGAGAGGTGAACCGGGCGATTGGCCTGTCACTAGCGCCACGCACGCGTAAGGCGTATCAACAAGCATTCAATTCTTACAGGGCATTTGCTACTCAATTTCTTTTGCCAGAGACCTGGCCTATCCCGGCGGACCATGTTCTGCGGTTCATGGTTCACCTGCATGCACAGGGCCTTGCACCTCGCACCATAGCATCCAAGCTCCCGGCGTTGGCTTTTGTGGCCAAAGTGGGAGGTCATGTGGATACTACCTCTGACTTCCGTGTGCGACATGTTTTGGAGGGGTGGGTGCGCGAGCGCGGGCGTTGCCCGGATGACCGGCACCCTATTTCCCCAGGGGTTCTTACCCAGTTGGCCCGGGGCTGGCCAGGCCTCTGTTTTGATCATTATGAGGCAGCCCTTTTTCACGCAGCCACAACGGTGGCATTTTTTGGAGCGCTCCGCGTCAGCGAACTTGAGATGCTGTCTAAGGCGGATGCAAGTGGTAGGGCACTGGAACTCGAAGATGTCTACGTCGCCAAAGACTGGGCCCAGTTGAGGATACACTCCTCTAAAACAGATCAGCATGGCGTAGGCAGTGGTGTAAGGCTGCTACGTTGTTCTTTGGCAGACATCTGTCCGGTTGGTGCCCTACAGGAATTCCTGGCACTGCGTGGCGTGCACCACGGCCCGTTTTTCTGTCACCAAGATGGGTCTCCCCTTACTAAATTTTAGTTTTGGAAGGTGACAGCCAGAGCCCTCACCAGGGTGGGCCTACCAGGTGCCCGTTATGGCACACATTCGTTCCGGATTGGTGCAGCCTCTACAGCAGCTGCTTTTGGGTACTCTGGGGCTGACATACGCAGCATGGGGAGGTGGGGCTCGCAATGTTTTCAGTTTTATGTGCGCCCACTCCCGCCATGAGTACCAATCCAGTCACCTTACCGCCTTTTTTCTCAATTTTCTTACAGACCCTGGGTGTCGTTTTACACCGGTGACAGTATGGCTGGTGGGCCACAGCTATGTGCACAGGGCAGCGCGTTACGCTGCGGCGACAGAATGGGGACCCCGACTGGGACTGGGTGACCACGCCAGTCTCGCATGGCATGGTAAGCCTGGGATGTTATGGCGGGAGCTGCGGCCTTTCCTTTTTTCTGGCCTGGGTGCTGACCCGCCTGACATTCTAATCATCCACCTGGGGGGCAATGATTTGGGCCAGGTCACCGGCTTATCGCTTAAGCATGCGATTTGCGAGGACCTCGCCCACTTGCATTATGTCTGGCCTGCCACAACCCTGGTTTGGTCGGACATTGTCCCGCGCCATTCTTACAGAGGGGGCGTTAACCTCCTGGCCCTTGACCGTGCTAGACGCATGACGAATAGGGCGCACGGTCAATAAGGCAATGGCGCGGTTTCTTGCCAGCGGGGCTTGGGGACGGGTTAGTCATCACCCCGATATTAGTCTACAAAATTATGACTTGTACGCAGGGGATGGGGTCCATCTGTCGCGAGGAGGTATGGACCTCCTGTTGGGTGATTGGCGAGCAGGCCTGTTGACCGAGCTGACGGTCTGGGGGGGGCGTCAGGTCTTCTTTGAAGCCCCTCCGTGTGGCGGGTAGCACTGGTAAGGTAAACAGTATGACCCACAAGTATCCGGCAGGTTCGCAATTGACTGGACAACACTAGACAGGAATAAATTAGTTAAACGTTGTCCGGTCAACGACGAACCAGGCGATGGGGTGATGACGATTGCTAACCAGCATGCATCACCCCTGTGATTTCACGGATACGCGTCAGAGGGTGGGGTCATAAGTTAGTTATTGACTACGGTCAACAATTTGTTTGTTGTCAACAAACAAATTGATACAAATTGATACATTGTAACCAATTGCCGTTGGCAATTTTGGGGTGGTACCTTACCAGTGTTACTTCGGCCTGCTTGCCTTAGGAATTACGATTGGTCGTTTTACCAATGCAAATTTATAATTCGGACTAGGGCATTGAATCAATAAATGTGGCCCTATGCTGTTATCCACTTTCAATGTTGTCTGTGTCCGTTATTGGGGGGGGTGCGCCTGCAATGCAAGCGCGGCGCCAAAATGGTCGCCGCGCCCTTTGCGGGCCCCCCCCCACAGGACAGAGAATCCGGGTAGTTAGGGGCGTGGCCAGCTCCCTTATAAAAGGGGTGGCCACGAGGCAGCCAAGCTGCCATTTTACCTCAGCGACGGAGCGGAGAAGTTTTTTCCCCTCCACCCCCTCCCTAGTTAACAGTGTGATATTATGGTCGCTTCGGGGCCGGGTGGGAATTTTTGGTTGGGACCCATATTGGCTCTGGGTCCTGGCTTTTTTGCCCATCCCACACTGTTGCTATGGTTTGATATAGGGGGCTTTCTGTGTTCCTACTGTTGACTTTGGTCACATTGGCGGGTAGCACTGGTAAGGTAAACAGTATGACCCACAAGTATCCGGCAGGTTCGCAATTGACTGGACAACACTAGACAGGAATAAATTAGTTAAACGTTGTCCGGTCAACGACGAACCAGGCGATGGGGTGATGACGATTGCTAACCAGCATGCATCACCCCTGTGATTTCACGGATACGCGTCAGAGGGTGGGGTCATAAGTTAGTTATTGACTACGGTCAACAATTTGTTTGTTGTCAACAAACAAATTGATACAAATTGATACATTGTAACCAATTGCCGTTGGCAATTTTGGGGTGGTACCTTACCAGTGTTACTTCGGCCTGCTTGCCTTAGGAATTACGATTGGTCGTTTTACCAATGCAAATTTATAATTCGGACTAGGGCATTGAATCAATAAATGTGGCCCTATGCTGTTATCCACTTTCAATGTTGTCTGTGTCCGTTATTGGGGGGGTGCGCCTGCAATGAGAAGAGAGGATTCACTTGAGAAAGCCTTGATGCTGGGAAAGGTCGAGGGCAAAAGAAGAAGGGGGTGGCAGAGAATGAGATGGCTAGATGGTACTGTTGATGCAATGGGCATAGAGCTGGGCAGGTTGAGGAGGATGGTGGAGGATAGGGGTGCCTGGCGTGCGGTGGTCTGTGGGGTCGCAAAGGGTTGGACTCAACTGTGCGACTGAGCAACAACAAAAGACTAACAGTTTTATACTGCCATTGAAGTAACCACTGAATTTTGAATCAACACTTAGGTAAATCTCACTCATCCAATGAGTCTATTGTAGATGAGCTCAGTTTTCTTCCTCTTCTTCTTGAGGTGCCGTATCCGTTTAAGATATTGGAACATATTATGGTGATAGTCTTTCTGTTCTTAACTTCTCGGAACAGTTCTTCCGAGGACATGCCACAACAGTCTCTCAGGTTCTTCAGTATTGTTACAATACCATAAATGTACAATAACAATAAGAGAGAATGCAATGCTTACTTAACTATGTAGGACAAGGCTAAAGCACAAGACGTGAGAAATGAGCAGTCTAAGCCAGCTGATCTTGACCTCAGAATGTTATTCAGCCAGAGAGAGCCAACATAGGATGATTCCTTAGCCTTGAGGGACAAGATAGGCTACCAGTCATTCCTTCCCATGCATGGAAACATTGCTCATTTTCAGCCCTTTTCCATATTAACACTGCAGTCCTCAAATCCCTGAGCAACACTGACATAGCAAGAACTACAAATGAGAAGAAACTTATGCAATCATATGTATATGAGATTAGTGACCAGTCCAAAGGAACAATACCATAGGAATTGTTGGTGCCACAACAAAGAAGGTACTGTAAAATTGTGCTCTTTTTTTGTAGGCTGCCTCTTTTCTGTATACAAATACTTGAAATGACTAAGACTCCCCCCCCCCTGCAATACTCAAGTTCAGGTGATTAAAAGTTCACATCAGCAAGGTATAATTCTACATCTGAAAATGTTTTTTCCCCCACAACACGCTGCTTTTGTCAAGCATCTATAAAGGGAAATTGCTAGCAACATATTACATAGAATAATATTTTGTATGGTTTTGATATTTATTTAATAAGCCTTGTAAGTTTACTGAATTTTTTTAAAAATGCAGTCTTGGAGTAATGCACTGGAAATAAAAGACTGACTGTTTGGAAACTTGTTTTATAATGCAGTATGAATAACCAGCTGACAAAACAGGTTTTTGCTCCACAGTTTGTTCAGCCAATGGCAAACAGCCAGCCAACTTTATTGTCCTTGAAATGTCTTGATTTTGAGCATGCACAGAATTCTTAACTGCCCAAATTACCGCAAAGCAATCCTTTTTATTATATGGCAACAATGTGATACTGGGCTCAAAGACTTACTAGTTAAGAAGATTATGTATTTTCGTTTTTCTGTTTTGTTAAAGTGCCAAGTCTTTCCTCTTTTTTGGGGGCATCTTCTAAAGAATAAATGTCTTGTGGAATATTCTCTAAAACCAGAGAAGTTACCTCAGAGGAGCTCACAAACAGAGAGAGCTTTTACATACATTCTCATTTACTTAGAAGTTCAGATACAGTTTTCCTTCAAAAGCTTTCAAATTTTGTTTCTTTGTCTGTACTAATGGGGGGAAGGAGAGGGAAAAGTCCTTCATAAGTGAAAGTTGTAGTGTTTTTGTGCCATTACTTTTGTTTTGTTGTTGTTGTTTTAAATGTTGGTATTCATATTGATGAACCTAAATCAGACATTATGTGGGCAGGTGGCAGAAAGACATTTCCACTGAGTTCTGCCACTGGGACTAAATCCTGATCTATAGTTTCCATACCAATCATATTGCCAGGTTGTTCCTCGAGCAAGTGAGACAACCATGCCAAATTGTAGGGTGTTGTTGGAAAGAAGAGAAGCAGAGAGGCTTCTAAATTCTGAAAGCTCCCACATTCAGCAAAAGCTGAATAAAGTACACAGTGGAAAACACAATATGAAGGTTCTTGTAAGATGCACAGCAATAAATGTTTGCTCTCACCTCATTTCATGAACCTTTCATTGCGAGAGGTTGATTGAAGGAGCAGCTTGAAAATGTGCAGCCTATCAAGGCAGCTTTTCTAATGTAGTGCAATTTTTAACTATTTCTGCTTTCATTATCTTCTGTTCTTGGTAAAGTTGGGAGATGGTAGGACTGGCCCAAGACGTTCTATTACCCCAGACAGGTATGGATGGATTATTCTGCTTCTGGTTCCTGTTGTGAAGACAAGGGTGGGTGATATTTTAATTAGATCACTATAATCTCATAGACAGAAGCTAGCTTTCAAAATCTGCAGGAGCCTTAGTCAAGCCAGGAATCGAGTGGTTCAGAAGAAATACATATGTTTAAAAATTCATGGCCTGGTGTAGAAACCAATTTCCTTGGTTGAAAGCAGCTTCCAAAATGGGAGCTACAGATCCAGTTTATTGGTGGCAGTATTCAGATTTCTGTTGGATTGGGGCCGCGGGGCGGCCGTTGGGTCCCGGAGGAGACTGGTCAGGCAATGAGACATGAGGCAAGATGGAGCGAAGACCAGTGATTTATTGAGGGAAAATCATCAGCATATATAGAAAGCGAGGCTGCGTGTGATGGAATCGTCATCTGACAAGAATCACATCTCATGTTTACTCGGGTTAATTGGGAATCTCTCCCGGGGAAGTTAATTAACTAAATTAAACACTGACAGGGGAACTCCATTGTTCCATGCTTATCCTGGGGTAAACATGGCCACTGTTGGTTTTAGGGCTGTAGATAATCCACAGGTGCGATATTATCTATTATCTGACTTATGAGTCAGCCATCCATTTTCCTCTTGCTCAAACTGTTTGCCAGGTCAGCTGTGGGTGAATTAAACTATGGCTATTAATCCGCTCCCCAATTTCTGTTCCCTCGGAACCAAGTCTCGAAGGAGCAATCTCCCAAGTAATGGTTCTGTCAGGGACAGTATGCCAATTGCGTGTGCGGAACCCGCACTCCCCCTTTATTTGTTTGATTGGACCTGACAGACGGCTCGGCGTAGGAGTGGCATCAGCTGACGTGGAGTGATGACATTCCGGGGTTCTCTCCATGGGGGACATCTCGACATCAGTGAGGGAATACATTGCACGAAACAACACACTACTGTGCCCAGTATTACCACCCCCACAATCACCTTGAGTGTTGTTTGTAACCATCCCCATGGGAACCAGGACCATAACGAATCCCACCACCCCCATGTAGCGTCTTCCTTGATATTCTTAACCAAGGTATGGAGATCTGTGAGCTGACTCTGTACCTTGTGTGAGTTGTCCGTGAGATTAAAGCAACACATGCCGTGGACAGACTCGCAACCCAAATGATGTAGCAACAGAAGGTAATCGATGGCTGCTCGATTATCCAAGATGGCATGGCGAAGCTCTGTCTGCTCCTGATTAAGCAGCGCTATCGCCGAGGAGGTGTGGTTGATGGCTTTTGCCAGAGTGCAAGCCAATTGACCAATTCTCTGAGTGTTGCCGTCGGCTAAGCCTGGCACGCCAAGCAAGCTGACTGCTAACGAAACATACTCAGCTTTGCCCAGAATCCTAATGATACTATCACATGAGCTGTCTAACTGGGTGGCACAAGCGTGCCGTATGAGTGAAGGAACATTCGTGCTTGGTGCAACCATGTCTCTAGTGGGAAGCAACAATGTCAAGCAACTGATACAACAAGTGGAATCTGATACATTTGCGGGAATGTAGTTCCAAGTATACTGATTGCATGTAAAAAACCATCCTGAAGGCAAGGTAACATGAACATACATTGAGTTAATAGTCTCTGGGTTATCACAAGTCCAGTTGCTGCTGCCGGGGTCGAGGCAACAGTGCTGAGGCCCGTCGACCGCAGAACAGCCGGTCATTCGAGCACAAGTAGAGTTCGAGCTGACCGCCACTCAAGGAGTGTAGAGAGTGGCTGCATTAGCTGGCAAAACTTTGGTGACTTGGGTTCCCCAGTGCGCATTCATTGAAAAGCCAGTCTTGTAAAACAGACCGAATATCTGCTTCACTAACCAGTCACCGTTCCTGATGCGTGCATCTGGGGAATGACACACCGGGATGAGGCATGTGCTCAGGATTGAGGCAGAAGCGGTGGTCTGCCTCAGGCAAAAATTGGACTGATTGACGAGGGTCGCCAATCTTTCCCAAACGTTGTACTGCAGCCAGGCAGAGAGATCTCCGTCTGGCATCAGGTTGTTGGCTTCCAGCGAAGCTGCCTGAACGCCTCCCCCTGCAAGTAGGGAGAGGATCAGGATGACGGTGGTCATCATGGAATTAGCTGTGATCAGGGAAAAAGCTGCAACCAAGATGTTCTCCAGAGTCGGCTCCTTGTCCTTGCGCCGAATGACCTCCGCTGCATCTTGTCTTAGGGATTTGGCCATTCCCCAGGTGATCTTCGGCACTGTCATCTGCTGTCACCGCCTCCTCCGCTTGGCTCTCCCCGTCAGGGTGAGGTCCTTCATCTCCGGCCTGGGTCCATGCCATGGGACTCGAAGTGAGGCTTGACACACCGAGCTGGAATCCAGACGACACCTGTAGGAGACATAATTGCAGCATACCCTCTTCCCCATGTTATGAGTGGCACCGGGCCCTTCCAGGAAGGATCTGGTGGCACTCGGTAATGCACCATCGGCCGCGGGAGAGCTTCCAAATGGCGGAAGTGCTTCTCCTGCAGAGTGCAATCCGAAAAAACATTAAGGTGATTGTACATGAATGATATCTTGTTCAGACAGTGCTGTGCCTGATCCTGAGATTTGGGGAGGGCAGGTGGTTCCCCCCTTTCTGTTTGTTTGTCAATGTAGGACTTAAGTGTCCTATTGACCCGTTCCACAGTCGCTTGCCCCTGCGGATTGTACGGAACGCCAAGGGTGTGCTTAATATCCCAGGTGGCCATGAAGTCGGCCAGCTGCCTGGAGCTGTAAGATGGAACATTATTGGTTTTCACATGCCGTGGTTTGCCCATGGCCGTGAAGCAGGAAAGGAGATGCTGCTCCACATGGGAAGCCGTTTCTCCCTTCTGTGCTGTTGCCCAAACGAACTGTGAAAAAGTGTCAATGCAGACGTGCATGTACTGCCATCTGCCAAACTGCGGAATATGTGTGATGTCGATTTGCCACACCTGGTTGGACTCTGTCCCTCGTGGGTTGACCCCCCACGAGGACCCCCCACCGCCCCTGCACAATGCTGACAGGAACGGACTATGCCTTGGGCTTGAGAAAGTGGCAGGTTGAACTGCCTTGCGAGCGCTTTGGCATTTTGGTGAAAGAATGCATGGCTTTGAATTGGAGTTGTGAAGACTCCTAAAACTGACCGTTGCTGAATTTCCTTTGCGGCCGCATCTGCTCTGCTATTGCCCGTGGAAATTGGGCCAGGCAAGTCCTGGTGACTTCTGATGTGGGCGATATAGAGCACTTCGGTGCGGTTCCGCAAGTGAAATTGAGCCGTGAGAAACAGACTCAGCAAATTTTTGTCTATCGTGGGAGTGATGTATGCTCCCGGTAGACTGTGATGCAAATTCCTAACATACTGACTGTCAGTTATTATGTTTAGGTGTTCTTTGGCAAAGGTGCGCAAAGCGAGGTTCACCGCTGCCAACTCTGCCCGCTGCGCGGACTTCTGTGGAAGAGTTCGAAGCGTGCGCCAAGCTTGGTCCTCTTGCCAAGTTAGAACACCATAAGTGCGACCCCCATCCGTGAAATCTGTCCTAGCCCCCTGAAGTGGAACCAGTGACATCAATTCACACAAGCTGACTGTCTGCGTTTGAAGCGAGACGAGTCTGGGATCTTTCGGCAAATGGTGTGCCAAGCATCCAGTGAATCCCTCCAATTCGATTGGAAGCGAGTCACTGAGCTGCATCAGTTGCTGAATTTGCTCTTTTGTGAATGGGACCACGATTTTTGCCAAATCGTGCCCTGAGATGTCCCTTGCTCTCAGCCTTCCTCGGTAGATCACCGCGGAGACCAGTTCCTGAGGGGGAACGATGTTTCAGGAAGAGGTGTGTGGTAAATACACCCATTCCACGATACTCGCCCCTCGCTCGGAGTCCACTCCTAGGGCTCTAGTGAACATGGATCCTGTCCGAACGATATACAAGTTCAGGATCGGAGCATATGGCCCCTGACTAATCTTCTCTACCCACCTCTGGCTGAGAACTTGGTTGACCTTCTCGAGGGTCAAGCGCACCTCTCGAGGAATTTGTATCCGGTCTGCCGGCTGCTTACCTAACGTTAGCAGCGAGAAGAGTGGCTTTAAAAGATCCGTATCCAATCTGAAATATGGTCTGGCCCAATTAATGTTTCCCAAAACCTGCTGTAATTCTAACAGGGTGACTGAATCCTTTAAATTGATCTGAGGCAAAACTGGTGCTGTGAAAGAACGGAGAAGCCGATGGCCCAAGTATGAAAACGGCTCGGTTCTCTGAACTTTCTCTGGGGCAATGAGTAACCCTTTTCCCCCCAGGGTGGCCTGGAGGTCTTTAAACATTTCGCTGCCGAGTTGCGGCATTGTGACCAAGATGTCATCCATGAAATGACACACTAAAGCTGTAGGGTGAAGGTTTTGAAACTTTGCCAGTGCGTTGTGAACATAAATTTGGCACAGGGTGGGTGAGTTGAGCATCCCCTGTGGCAAATATTTCCATGCGTAACGTTGCGTAGGCTCTCTGTGGTTCACGACTGGCACTGTAAAGGCGAACCTTTCCCTATCCCTAGGATCTAAGGGAATTGTATAAAAACAATCCTTAAGGTCTACGACTAAGATCTCCCAACCCTCGGGGATCATATTTGGATTCGGAATGCCGCATTGAAGCGGACCCATTGGCTGGATACATTTATTGATCTCTCTGAGATCGTGAAGGAGTCGCCACTTCCCTGACTTTTTCTTGATGACAAATATGGGTGAATTCCAAGGACTGGTGGACTGCTCTATATGTCCTGCATCTAGCTGTTCTTTTACCAGCTGTTTCAGGGCGACTAATTTCTCCCCTACTACTGGCCATTGCTCTACCCAGACAGGCGTGTTGGTAAGCCATTTAAGTGGCAGAGCCATTACCCGAAGGTAAGAGTGGCACGGTATTGCTGCAGAATGTCTTGCCCCCAAAGGTTGACGTGCATGTCCAGAATGTGCGGCCGGATGACTGTGGTGCCGTCAGCCTCAGGGATCGTGACCTCTACCCACTGCTGGCTTCTAAATGCTTCTTGGATGCCACCTACCCCCCACACATCAGAGACCGGCTTGTTAGCCCACCCCTGCGGCCACTGACTCCGGCTGACCATGCTGAAGTCAGCTCTGGTGTCCAGCAACCCAGTAAATGGTTTTTTATTTAAAAATACCTCTATGACTGGTTGCCGTTTCCACTCTATGTTGGTCTCCACTGCCGCTAAGACCTGGTATCCTTGCATTGCCCCACTTGCGCTCGAGCGGTCTTCCAACCCGGACTCTGAGCTGTCCCTGAGCCTTCCCTGGCTGTCTGCTGATGAGTTACAAGGAACCATGATCAGTTGCGCTAACGTGTCTCCCTTGTGAATGGTCTGGCGTAGGTGTGTCCAGAGTTGACCTTGGAGAACACCCGAAAAAATGGAGTCAATGACTCCCAGAATTACAAGAATTCCTCGTGCTCCTGCGACACTACGAGGCAAAACTAAGCCTATGAAGCCTTTGGCAGGGGTCCCATGTACTGGGAATCGACCAGATAGACTGTGCCTGGCAAGTCACATGTGACTTCCGACTGGCAAGTCAATTCTAGCCCTGTGCTGCCTTTGGGGCTGGCCTGCGCCTTCGAAATGTCTGGAATGTGATCAGAATCTAATCCAGCTCTGGCTCTCCCAGAGCGAGGGAGGTCTCTGTTTGGACCGGGGCCAGAGACATGCCCACATTCCAGTTTCCTGAATTCGGACAGAATTTGGACCAATGGAAGCCTTTGTTACACCTCGGACACGGGGTGGTTGGAGCCTTGGGACGGCCGGCATGTTGGCCACTGCCCTTGGATCGGCACTCCTTAGCGAAATGACCGACCTTGCCACAATTGTGACATGCTCCTTTGGTCTTGTTCTTGGGTTTCCTACCCCCTTGCACCACCGCTGCCAACAGACCCATTTTGTAGGAGTCTGTGCCAATGTCGGTGCAAGCCCTAATCATGTCTGTGAGAGTCAGGTTGGGACGATTGCCCAGTGACTGCAAGATCTTACGGCAGTTGAGATTGGCGTTGTCCTTAGCCAATTTCATCATGAGCTCTTGTTGGGCCTGCTCGTTATCAATCTGTCTACTGACTGCTTCCGCCAGTCGATTGATAAATTCCATGTAGGACTCCTGGGTGCCCTGTTTGACTGCGGTGTAATTTTTAACTGCTTTGCCAATTGCTGGGACCTTGAGAAAAGCCCTGAAGGCTGTCTCAGCTGACAACTGAAGGGTGGCAAGCGGCAAGGCGGTCTGCAAATAGATTCGAAGGCACCTGAGCCATATAGCTGGTCAGGAATTATTGCTCTGCCCATCCTGGCAGCCCTTGCCTGAGCCTCGAGACGATACTCACTGTCCCATAGCAAATACTGGCTGGGGTTGAGCATCATTCGCATGACGGCTTTCCAGTCGTGCGGAATGAACATCGTGTTTTCGCACACTTGCTGAAGCGTGCCCCTAGTGAAGCGACTCTGAAGTCCTGCCTCTGAAATGGCCTTCCGTATAGCCATGAGAAGCTTGTACGGAATGAACTACTTGCTGCTGGCCTGTGAGGGCATCTATTTCTAAGCGAATTGGGTAAATCTGGCTAAGCTCAGCTAGTTCTTCTGCTGGCAAATCCCCTTTTCTGATCTCTTCCTCAACTGTGCGCTGAAGGGCACTCTTGGTAGCTTGGGAACCCGTAGCTGTCAGAGAAGCGCCAACACTCCTCATTCCATGCATTCCGCCGGTGACGTCTGCAGCTGTCACCGAGGGAAAGCTCCCTACACTACCCTGCTTGAGCTGAAATGACGGATAGAAAGCTGTGGGTGCTGACAGCTCTGATGGCGCTGGGGGTTCTTGGGTCTCTATCCGGACTGGGTCTACCTCTGCTAAGAGCTTCCTACATTTGCTCCATGTGCGAATTATGCCATCTGGAGCTCTCGGGGGTTGCTGAATGCAGACTCCTATCTTATCCCAAAGCTGAAGGGTTAGCATGCCTACTTCTGGGTAAAGCAGACAATGATCCCTCAAGTACACCAAAAGTCTCGCTAGTTCCCCACTGTGAATGCTTGTCTGGTATATCCTGGCCAAGGCCTTGAATTCCATTAAGTGAATTCTCTGACTAGCGGACGGATGTTGCCTCTGAGGACAAGTCCCCATATTACCTGCTGGTCCTTTGAAGTTTCCTTCTTGGGATGAGTTGACACGTCTGGAGTCCAGGTAATAGGTTTTGCGTGACGAATCTCTGGGGAAGAACTCAGAGCATGGACTGCTGCCACGGGCCCTCGGTGGCCTCTGCGCTGATCAGGGGTTCACAGCCGACCCTGAGCAGAATGCGTTTTTCCATGCTGCAACCGCCTCAGAGCTTGGAGCAAGCTGTAGGACGCCTCTCTGAAGTGTGGCCCAGACATTCCTTGTAAAACTCATTCAGTTGGAATCCAGAAAAATATGCATTAAATGGAACATTACCAAAGAAAATCTCATTGTGAAAGTTAAAATGAGAGAAGGAAAAGGAGGCACTTGTAGTATCTTACAATTATTAATTCCCTCTGCTATTTTATTATAGGTATCTGTTAAAATATATTATGAGGCAAATTACCAAAGGCACTGTACTGTGTTACAGTTACATTACAATGTGTGCTATGCAGGAAAGCCATTTCAGTACCTGTATTAGTGTAAAACCAAAGCAGTTTTATGACAAATGAAGTTGTAGTATTGCCAAAAATAATGAGAGAAAGAAAGGAAATCAAACATAAAAACGATTCTCCAATATCAATTAAATTTCTGTGTCTTATGGATTTATGTCAGACTCTGAACACTAATTTGAAAGGATTCTTTTTGTTAAATAGACTTGTTGAAAAGAAATGTAAGAAAACTGGTTGCAACAAGACATACATTATTCTGCCAGTACTGTATTTATTTATGTATTGTAAAACTAATCAAGCTCAAACTGAATGTATCAGGTAACTAGAGTTGATGTCCCAATCATATCATCACTAATAGAACTGTCAACAGCTTTGTCTTTGATGTCAGCACTAGAAACTCATTCTTTACCACATAATTACTGTACACTGTTTCATGCCCAGGCCTGAGCTTGGTCTCTTGTGTAGATTTTAGGGCCCTGCTTTCTTCTTGGCCATCTTAGATCACTATTTGTTACAGGACTGTTCAGTAGTGGTCTGGCCCATTGGGCAATGGGGACTCCACTTGGGGTGTCTCCCAGCCCCCCAGTACCATGGCACACACCCCTTAGATGCCAATCCAAAGAGCCAAGCTGAGCTGCAATGCCTGGAATGATAAAGCAAATGAGCGGGGCTCTGTGTTCCTTTGCCTGCCTTCCTCCTGCTATGTTGCCCATACCTGTCAACCCGCGGCTCCGGAAAAACGGGACCTGCGCATGCGCAGAAAGGGTTTTACCCCTCCCACGCATGCGCGGAAGTGCTTGCGTAGGGGCTGCACAAGCAGCGTAGCACTTCCGCGCATGCGCAGAAAGCATTTTCCCCCACTGCCAAATTACGGGGTTTTGGCAGCGCGGTGCGGTTTATGACGTCAATCGACGTCAAATTATGGGGTTTTCCTGGCCAAATCAGGATGGTTGACAGGTATGATGTTGCCAAAGATAAGATTACAAAAGCAGCTCCATTGACAGCAGAGCTGCCGTGGCTTAGAGGTTGCAATTTGCCTTGTAAGAAGGAGGTTGTTGGTTCGAATCCCCAGAGGGGAGTTGAAATTAGAAGGCAAGTGGGAACATATATATATTGTTACGGTTAGACGCCCTCATCATTCCCTGTCCAGCACCCTTTTAGTGTAGCCAGCATGCTCCTGGGACTGTTGCTTCCACTTTGTTCACAATGATATAATATTACACATACTGTACTAGTAAATATCAGATAAGGTAGGTGCATAGGAAATAATACCAGTGATCAACAGGAATCTTGGCATGCTTCTCCACTACCATTAATGAGGACATGCTTCTGTTGCTTCTGAGTTGAAAGGATTAGACAGTGAAAAATCTCCGTTGCTGTTGATAAATCTCTGTTGCCCAGGGGGCGCCTGATCGCTGAAGTAGCAATCTTTGGGCAGGCTCCTTTCATGTCCCCCATGAAAGATCAAGGGCTAATCTGAGAAAGTGGGGTTTCCCTGTAGATGACAGCCTATATGAATGCAGAGAAGTACCAACTATCTCCCATATGACGCAATGCACACACCAAAAAAGTTACAGTGATACCACAAAAGGATAAAGGTTTGTGCAATTCTATGCTCTTTAAACACCAAAACACATTTTAGTCTGAGTCTGACCATAAAAAAAATCTACATCTGGCACCAAAAAGACCAGGTAAGCCTCTTTGGGGAGGATGTTGCCCAGAGGATTCATCCCCAATTTAAAGAAGACTGTTTCTCTTGCAGCAATCTGCCTTGCATTCTTTAGTGGCACCAAACTGGAGAGTCTGGGCAAGTGAATATCCTAAACAAATTTTATTTATTTTATATAAAACACAAGATACCTTAAATATCTCATAAAAGTATGACTGTCTATATGTCTCCAGGTGCAATTCAAGGTGCTGGTTGTCACCTTTAAAGCCCTCATGGTAACAGATCAGGATACCTCAGGGACTGTATCATCCCTAGGACATCGACCCGTCCCACAAGAGCAAACCGAGAGGGCACCCTTCAGATGCCATCTGTTGGGGAGGCTCACCTCTCCAGCACAAGGAAAAGGGCCTTCTTGTTTGTAGCCCCCACACTATGGAACCTCCTCCCAGTAGAACTACGCCTCCAGACCCAGTTGCTACCATTTAGGAAAGAATTGAAGATGTGGTTGGCAAAATGGGTCTGGGGGCCAGGATTGTCAACAAGCTCCCTTTTTTGGCTCATCTGAGGTTTTCCCCCTCCTGTAATTTTTTAAAAGGTTTTAAAGTTTTTATATTTGTTTTTAGATAATAGCTGCCACGGCGGGGGTGGGTGGGTAATATTGTTATGTTTTTATGGGTTTTTTTAAATTGTTTTACCTGTATATTAGTCTTAGCGTACCCCAGAGTCCTTTGGATAGGGCGGTATATAAATCTATTAAATTAAATTAATTAAATTAAATGACCCTAATAATTTTAGAACTGCAGGGTTGGAAAGGACATCTGTTAAGGAGGCACACTTGTGGATTGAGCTCCCAGCCAGATACTAAACCTTTGAACTATATGAGTGCAGTTTGAAGTTGGAGTGGGCTGATATAAGCACAGGCTGTTCCTACAATGCATCATATCCCACAATTCTTTATACCAGTCCTCTATTATAAAGGTCATGCATGTTTCCCAGTTTTTTTCCTGCAAAGTTTTAGGATATGTAATCCAGAAAACTAATACTGTGTACAGTAAACCCCCAACTTACATATGCCTCGAGTTACATAAAATTCGACTTACATAAAGATTTTGTGCTAAAACAATGTCCCGATTTACACGATTTCCTATGGGTTTGCTTTGAGTTACTTAAAGATTAATTTTCCTATGGGTTTGCTTCGAGTTACATAAAAATCCAATTTAAGCAAAAGCCTATGGAACGGACTTTTTTTCCTAAGTAGGGGTTTTACTGTATTTCCAAACTCTGTATCAGTGTAGCAAGATTTGCTCTTTCCAGAAAGGGTACAGCTTTTTGCAAGAAATGTCATTGATTAATAAGCATTTCTAGTCATTTTTTTAAAAAAAGCAATAATAATCCCATCTTCATCCAGTTTCACTTTCATCCAAAAGTGATGGATCACTGGAAGCAGAGCTCCCTTATGTTTATTCTTGCTTAACTTTACCTAACTTTGTACTTTGAAACTTAGCTTGCTTTCATTTTGTGATTAGTCATTAGAGGGTAAATGTTGCCTTTGTTTATAAGCTTCATTGCTCAGATAGGAATTTGAGGGCATCACAGTGTACAGGACTGGACAAGGACAGCCACTCTCTGGGGGCCCAATCAGGGTCCAGGGACTGTGCTATGAGGAAGACTGCATTTCTTCTTCTATAAAGGACAATCTTCTATTTGGAGAGCTGTGAGAGGAGACCTCTTTTCAGTAGAGACCTCTCTTAGAAGGGCAGCTCTTTTTTAAAAGAGCAATAAGAAGGAGAATATGAGGCTTTGCAATTACTGATCTATGGGTAACATCTGGATAGCAGCCTGGGCCAGCTGGTCATATTCTTCTCCTTCCCAGTGAGATACAGTGAAATCCTATTTAAATTACAAAAATCATTTGAAATTTTACCTCTCTACATTTATACAAGCACATATATCACTACTGGTTTTTGACAAATCTATTACTGATGCACGCCTCTCTTCTTTTTAGAGATGGGTAAAATTGCTGCCCTGGAATCTTTAATGTCGATCCCATTTTAGGTGGTGGGGCCCATAACAAAAGTGCTGATGGCCAAACTAGCAGAAAGAGGTGCATTCAGATAGGCCTGCTGTTGTGTATAAGGATTTTTTATGTTTAAATGTAAAACCGTGCCAAAACCAGGAACCTGGAAGCGCGCCATTTCCAAAGGCGCCAAATTCAAAGATGTGTCAAAGCGGGAAAAGACTGAACTCTGTATGTCCTCTGGAAGCCCACCTAAATATATCTTGTTTGTAACAGCCTGAACACTGTATATACAATGACAATAAAGATTTATCTATCTATCTATATATTGGCCACTCCTGTACATACTCCCCAGTCTGGAACCTGAGCTGAATAAAAATCACTGAGTTTAACCCAATCCTGCAGGTTAGAATACTTCTTTGTCTGGACTCAACACCTGCCCTACCATTAGGTAAGATGATGTACCTCCCACAGGAAGCATGATTTGGGTTCTCATGAAAGAGCAAGACATTTTTAGTGTTCTTCTTTGTTATTACTATATCGGGATACACAGAAAGAGCCTCCTCGAAGATTGTGGTACTTTTGAACCACAATCAGGCATACCCTGGTAATGGCATCCTTATGTTGGAGGCTAATCTTTCTCACACCATGTCAGGCGAAAGGAATTGCAGAATTAACTTGCCAAAAGACACCTTCATTTTGACAGTTTCACATCTGGCCAAGATGCAGAAGAAGAAGAAGAAGATTATTATATCTATAATGCCAGGGGTAGAGAATGATACAGGTGAGATACTCAGCCTTGTGTAGTGAAAGAACCCTCCTTTGGGCACCTTGGCTTGGGTGAGAGGGGGAACTATTTGCTGCTTTGTAAAGTATCTTCAGTTAGGTATGATTAATAGAGGTATAACCAATAGGCGTAGATATGTGTGTGTGAGTAAGAGAGGGTGTGCAAGAGTGATTAATTAATACATGTTTCCATTGTTCAAAAATTGATTATTACCCCTTACAAGTGGAATGGAGAAAACCTTCTGATGACAAGTTGATGAAGCTTGATAGGCTCTTCAGGGCCAAGGCCAGGTGCCCTTGGGCTATCTCAGGCCACCTCTGGCATAAAAGAACTTCAGGGTCTTTCTACCATACAATTCTATGGCATAAATACTATGAATCTGACTTTTAGCCTCCTTTGAGTGCGCATAAGCACATTCAGCACAGTGTGGAGCAGGGGAGGGGGGAGGATAAACTGCAGGGACAATTCCATTCCGCTACAAAGCACCTTGGCATAATGGACGGAGTATCTATCATTGTGCTTATTGCATTGGCCAGGTAGGCTGCCAACAGACAGATTTCCTACATACACATTTCAGGGGCAAGCGGGGGCCCATGTGAAGATTAATTGTTTCAGAGAATGTGATTGTCTGCAACCTGCATGATGAAGGCCAGATGCAAAGGCACTCACTGGCTTCATCCAATGTGGTGCAGAAAACGCAGATGTGAAATTCAGGATCATTTCCAGATGATCTTTCACAAACGGCCACCCTCAGAATTGTCAGTACTAAACAGGATGCCTCTGTCTTTCAGAGCCATCCAACATAGTAAATGAAAGAAAATGTGTCCAGGGACTGGATGGATGTGTGGCAGCTCAGGTGTGTGGTAGTTTATTTGGATTTAAAAGATAACACAGTTCTTTCCTAAACTGTTATTTTTTGCACTTGCGGGGCAGGCCTGTGGTGAAAATATCTGTGTCTCTAACACATGACATGCAACACAGGTTCTGCGTCACTTGGGAAGGAAAGGAAAAATCACAACAATATTATTTTTTTCACTGGGTTGATGTGGGGGAAGATGGCTCAAACCAGATGCATTCTCTTTTCATTCCTCCTCCTTAAGACAGAGGACGTCACCCAACAGAATATTTCCAAGGGCAAGGAATGACTCTGATTTTCTCATATCAAACTAAGTAAATTTATTTCCTGACTTTTCTTTAGTGAGAACAAAGTGGCCTATGTGGATTTGTTCCTCCGTACTTTACTTAACAGCAATCATAACCCACTGGGGCTGTGGTGGATCAGTGGTTAAGAAGCTTGTCTTGTTAGTTGGAAGGCTAGCAAGTTGGCAGTTTGAGACCCGGGTACTGCATGACGGATTGAGCACCTGTCTTGGTCCCAGCTCTTGGGCACATGAAAGGAGCCTCATTTGGGCATTCCCTGAGTGGAGCTCCTTCCACAAAAATCCTTTCAACCCAGAAGATTTTCTGACATGAAATTATTATTAAAACTCACTGGTTATGATTGTTGTTAAAGATATGGGAAGATGCTAGATGTATAAAATGTTTACCAAAGTCTCACAAAACCAAAGGTAATGAACTTTACCACCAGGAAGTTAGAAATCAACCAGTTCTCCCTTTTATCCTAGCTCTGCCTTAGGCAAAATGGCAAGGGATCCTATAACCTTTCCCCTATAATTTATTCCTTCTTCTACCTTAATCCATAGGGTAAATTACGGTAAATATAATTTATCCTATGTCATAAGCCATATTTCTTGCTACTCTCTTTGGATTTGTCTCTGGTGGTGTTCCTAAAAGGGTCCTAATAGATTAGTGTCCATCTGGTTGAACTGTCTAGTTATAAAACCCAACATTGCTCTCTGTGCTCAGATGGCTCCGAGATTCCTCCAGATATTCCATTAGATCATTTTGTAATCTGAGCCTATGGACATTTGATATCTCTGAGTACCTAGCCTTTGTTGACCCTGGGCATGCTAGGTGTGGTAAGTGGCAGTCTAGATCAATGAATTCCCACATGAGTCAGGTCACCAACTTCCACAGATTTCGTAGCATTCCAGGAAACAGCTTTGACTCCCAGGATGTTATATTGAATGCTATAATTGCCACTCCTCTGCTACTACTACTACTACCTGTCAAGTAGCCTGAATTGGCCGGGAAATCCCGTATTTTGGCGCACGTTCCTCCACTTTCCCAGCACTGTCCTGTATTTAGAACGGCAGGGAAAGGGGTTACAGCACACGTGCACACATGCAGAACCAACCTATGCATGTGCAAACGTGTTCTGCGCATGCACAAAGGGGTTCTGCGCATGCGCAAAGGCGTCTTTCCCACGCATGCGCAAGCGGGTCAGAGCAGTTCCCATATTTTCTGGAGCGGCTTTTGATGGGTATGCTACTACTCTGTTTGGTTCTGTTTACTAGCAGACTAGTCTCTGGTGTAATTTCTACTGTGCTCCAGCTAGACAACCTTCCCTTCCTCACCTCAGAGATTTCCCAAATATCCTCTCTTTATTTATCACTTGCTATTAGCCTTTTGGGCTGAATCATGATACCCTATACCAGTTATGGTGAACCTTGGCACTCCAGGTGTTCTTGGACTTCAATTCCCAGAAGCCCAAATCTCTGTGAATCCACATGAATGGGTTTACTGCACATACATGCAGTAAACCCATTCTTGTGGATTCACAGAGACTTGGGCATCTGCGACTTGAAGTCCAAGAACACCTGTAATGCCAATGTTCACCATTACGGCCCTATACCCTCTAGACCTGCCATGCCCTGACTGAATATGTCTCAGTTGAATTCTCAATATATTGTGTTAGAATTTCACCCTGAGTGTCTCAGGGCCAGATATAAAAGGAGGCTAAAAGTATATCCTCCTTTTCATTGAGGCTTTCTTTCCTTTTACCCTGTTGTTTTAATGCTCCTCACTGGCATATAAAAGAATTTATTTTAAATTCTGCTCATGGCTGATAGGACTTTCATGAAAAGCACAAATTTCTTGGGGATCATTTAAATCAATTAAATTCTTAAACCTACCATCCTCTTTTGGATGACTATTTTTGGGACATATATTGAACCAGCCATGAATATCCAGGAAAGGGGCCAGGATTTGGAGACTAACTGCCATTTTTAGCACACGAAAAACATATATTTTGGTTCACACAAAACTAGCTAAGCTAAGACTTTTAAATGTGACTACTGCACATGCATGTACTACATGAAAATGTATGTATTTTGTATAAACAACATCAGCTGTAATTGAAAGAACCAGGAGCACCATGTTCAGGCTCTACAGATATACAATTTACACTCATTTTGAGTTAGCAATCCCTAATTTAGGATAATTAGTAATAATATCCAACAGATTAAAACTAAATCCCCCCCCCCCGCCCCATAGTACAAAAGTCTGGAGGTCCCAATGATCTAAATCCAGGATGCACTCAGGAATAGATAGTAATGGGAGAAGTTTAAAATTGTGTTTCTTTTTAGACAGATTTAAGATTGGGCACCATCCTGCAGCCAATTTACACATGCACAAGAGAAAAGGTGTAGGCTGTAGCAGCAAACAGCTGCAATTTAACAATATGTCATTTACTTTTTTGATTGTACACATGTAGCATGAAAGCAGAAATGCAACAACCACCTTCTTAATTAGTGGCAGTTTACAGTCACATATTTCACACCCGTAAACTGCCAGTAGGACTTTCTGTTTGGTCACTTATAGTATCCCTTTTGTGTGGCTTCTGTTCTGATTCTAAACTTATAAGCAGCCTAAACTTTCCCAAACTCTATTTTTTTAAAATATGTATCTTTCACATGTTTAATGATGGCAATATGCATATTCTTCTTTGGTTTTTCTATTCACTCTTTGAGAAATCTTTCTATTTACTGGGGTTGATTTATAGATTTCATAACTGCATTGAGCAGAATCCCTTGCTAACTATCTTTATTTTATTTATTTATTTTTAGGATTTGTATTGACACCCAATTCCAAAGACTCTGGGCGGCGTACAGATATTAAAACCATCACAATTTGAAAATCATAAGTAAAACCCCATTAAAAACTACCACAAAACATTCCCTACCCTCCCACCAGTTTAAAAAGAGGGAGAGAGTGTTCTTAAATCAGCCAGCAGGCTGCGGCCACAGCACTGCCGGTGCCCCACACCTGCTCTGCCAGCCAGGTTTTTAAACCTTTCCTGAAGGGCAGCAACTCCATCTGGAGATGCAACTCGGTTGGCAGGAGGTTCCACAGGACTGGAGCGGACACTGAAAAATGCCCTCCTTCTAGTGCTAGAGAGATGCACCTCTCTAGCAGATGGAACAATTAGAGAGCCTCTCTGGTTTGCTCTGGTAGGAAGGACAGATATTCTTGGGGTGATGTGGTCTCTTAAGTATCCTAGCCCACTATCATTTAGGGCTTTAAAGGTAATAACCAGCACCTTGAATTGCACCCATAGGTATATCGGCAACCAGTGCAGCTCCCGAAGCAGTGATGAGGCACGGGCATACCACCCGCCCCCCATCACCGGCCCTAGCAGCCGCATTCTAGACCAGTTGCAGCCTCCGAATGGTCATCAAGGGTAGCCCCTTGTAGAGCGCATTGCAGTAGTAAAGTCTGGAGGTGACTTGAGCGTGCGTGTCCATAAGCAAGGAGTCCCAATCTAGGAGCGGGCATAACTGGCATATGACATGAAGTTGTGCAAAAGCCCTCCTGGCCACGGCTGCCACTTGCTCTTCAAGCAGTAGACATGAGTTCAGGAGGACCCCCAGGTTATGCACCGGGTCTGTTTGGGGCAAAGTAGCCCCATCCAGAACCAAAGATGGTATCTCCCATGATAACGTGGGGCCCCCCTAACCCATAGCCACTCAGTCTTGCTGGGAGTCCGTTGCAGCCTGTTGTCCCCCATCCAGGCCTCAGCAACCACCAGGCACCTGGAAAGGACTCTGAGTGTATCGCTGGGATCACCATAGGCTGAGATGTATAGTTGAGTATCATCAGCATACTGATGATACCTCACCCCGTGGGAACAGATGATCTCCCCCAGCAGCTTCATGTAATTATTAAACAGAAGAGGGGAGAGAACTGAGCCCTGAGGCACCCCATACTGGGGAAGCCTAGAGCTGGACATCTGATCCCCTAAACACACTGACTGGGTCCAGGCCCTCAGAAATGAGGCAAACTAGGACAAAACAGTGCCCTGGATCCCCAATCCTTGGAGCCATCCCAGAAGGATACTGTGGTCGACTGTATCAAAGGCTGCTGAGAGGTCAAGAAGAGCAAGGGTGGACAGATGACCTCTGTCCCGTTCCCACCAAAGATTGCCCAGCAGCGCAACCAATGCAGACTCGGTACCATATCCGGGCTTGAATCCTGACTGAAAGAGGTCCAGATAATCCACTTCATCCAGTACACCCTGCAACTGTAGTGCCACTGCCTTCTCCAGGACCTTCCCTAAAAAGGGGAAGTTGGAGACAGGCCGATAGTTGGCCAATATCGTTGGGTCGAGCGCTGGCTTCTTCAGGAGGGGGTCACCAAAGCATGTTTTAATGGTGCAGGAAAAAACCCCTCTCACAAAGAAGCATTGACTATTGCCCCGACCCAACTACTTGTGATCACCTTGGACACCTTGACTAGCCAGGTGGAACAAGGGTCTAATAGACAGACAGATGCAAGGAGCCTGTCCACTTCCTCAGGGACAACTGGATCATCTAGCAACTGAGCCAGAATCAGCAGGATGGCAAATAGTTCATTAAATGTTTTTAAAAATACAATTTGACATATTGTTTAGCAATATGCTTGAAATCCAGGTGTATCTGATTCTAGGGTTCAATGCTCATCTCTGTTTATAGCAAAAGAGCCAGCGCTATCTGCATCTGCAGATGTTTCCATGGATATGTGGCAGACATGCCTCAACACCAGAGTGCACGGAATGCTGTTTAACCTCCCACTGATGTGGTCCTTATTTATCTATTTGCAATTTCTTGCTTTTGAACTGCTAGGTTGGCAGGAGCTGGGACAGAGACTGGAGTTCACTCTATCATGCAGCACTCGGGTCTCAAACTGCTAATCTGTTGACCTTCCAGTATTCAAATTCAGTGTCTTAACCATTAAACCACTGCAGTCCCATTGTTTAGTATACATTATCATAAAAATATACCGCCCTTTGATTAGACGACTGTCCTCTTGAATTGTCTCATTCTGCAGAGATGGCCCACCCCCACTAGCTTTTGTATTTGATTCATTGTGAGCTAAAACAGAGAACAGTTCTGATGGCACACCATCCAATTGCACTAGTACAAGCTAGTCCATGCAAGATATGCTAATGATAAATTCTCTGTAGGCTCTTCCCAGCTTTAAGTACTGACTTTAATGTCCAAAGTCCAGTTCAAAAGTATTTCATTTCTATACTGCCCAACCGATGTAATTGTCTACCAGAGCATGAGAGAATGTTTACATGATTCCTCTGCCACTCCATGTTTAGGTACGATGCTAAAAGTTTCAGCTTTAAAATATTTGGTTGTTCCCAATGGGAGTAGACATAGCTTGTCCTTAGCACACATATATGTAAATACATGCACAGCAGAGCCATAGCCAGGATTCTAGATTGCGCGCACGCACACGCACACGCACACGCACACGCACACGCACACGCACACGCACACGCACACGCACACGCACACGCACACGCACACGCGCACGCGCACACGCACACGCACACGCACACACACACACACACACACACACACACACACACACACACACCATTGGCCTCGTGGGGGGGCAAGTTGTTAGCTCAGGGGCGGCTAATTCCCCCCCCCCGGCCACCCCCTTGCTACGCCCCTGATGCACAGATACATTGAGTTCCCTAATATGTACAGCCTTCTCTTCCACAATTTGCAGATGGTGAGATTCAATGTAAAGTATTTTGCATTATAGGTCAATTAATTTTTTCTAGTACAGTGAAACCTTGGTTAACATAATTAATGTGTTCTCCAGAGCATATCTTACAGCGATATTTACTTTAACCGAATTTCCGATCGAAATGCATTGATTGCAATTTCCCATAGGAATGCGTTGGAAACCAAAATACATTAATTGAAACTCGATTTCCCATAGGAATGCATTGAAAAGCATTTTATCCATTCCAAAAAAAATATATTTAAACCGAGCCACTATTTTCTATGGATTTCCTTTTGTTTTGTGATTTTTATGTTACCCAAGCCATTTATTAACTGAGGTCCACTGTACTTCTTTAAACTATACAAACATACCATCTTCTCACTATTAAAACAATACAGATTGTTGCAGAATAGAAGGATACCACAGTGTGTGAGCTGTTGGACTTACCACAATTTTTGCATGCAGTAACACTGGGTATCATTGGGAGGGACTTTTATATATTGTTCATTGGCTCTTACTTGGTTTTTAGAGTTCTTTCTACCACATCTGGCACTTGAAGCCTCTCTTGTTTGTTTGTTTTCTTGCTTCCATTATTTTGTTGATAAGCCTTCTTTTTCTGAACTTTATCAAAACAACAAGCATGGAGGTTCATTCCTTTCTCTGGAGACTCAGTTTCTCCTAGTTTTTCTTCTGTCTGTAACTACAATCAATAACCTTAAATAAAGATATATTTTCCTACTTTAAATGCTTCTAGAGTGATTTTATACAAAGTTCTAGGCTAGTCTCTCTCCATTTTCTCTGTGTTGCTGTGTTGTTGTCTCATACTCCGCTAACTAAGAAGAATAACCAAGATTCTCCAGTATGGACAAAAGTTTTTAACAATATGTAGTAGCAGGGAGTTACTAGTGGTGCATGTACCGAGAACACCTGTTTTCACCCATTAAATGTGGGAAAGCATGCCACCTCTCTTTTTAACTAAGCATAAACTAGTTATTCCCCAGTCACAATATACTTGTTTTTAATTTGTTCACTCTCAAAGTTATGGTTCCCAAAATATAGACATTTTAAATAGCAATACCGAGCAAAACAAATTAAACAGAACACCTGTTTTATCCTGTTGCACACACTTAAAATAATAAAAGAGAAATAGTGTGTGTCTGGGTGTGCATATGGGAAAGGTGGATCCATCTGTTTCTGCATAGTTCCAAGATTATGAAATCTAGCCACTTGAAATTTAGCATGAGTAAGAATGTCACTCTAGGGCTTTTTGACCTTGAGTTCAAATTAACTTGATTTTAAATATATTATTAGATTAATTTTGATAAATGTAAAACTGTAACCTATAGTATCTTCCCTAACTCTGGCATAGCAATTATGTCAAATAGTTATACGTTTACAATGTCTGTCAAAATACAAGGTTTGGTAAGAAGGTGGCATGCAACACTCATCCACAAGTGAGTGTTTTAGGAGAAACCACTCCACAGAATGAGACTTGAAAGAGAAAAGCTGGAATAAAACATATACAGATGCTAAAGGCCCACTTAAATGACTGAATGTCAATCAAGGCAAGTATCAAGTGTGAAAGCTTGCCATTTGCACCAACAATGCTGTTACTGTATTATCCTGTAGACTGATAATTGAAATTATCCACAATCTGATAGTTCCATTCCTTTACTAACAAACAATTGTCACATATTCCATTTTCTGTACCTCCACCTGGTCATGGGACCATGTATAAATATGACTGTCATATAGTCTTGCTCTAATTTCTGAGGAAGTGTCCAGATTGACTAAAATGTTTTGAATATGGTTTTTGTATTTTTGAAAAAGATAGCCATATTAGACAGAATTAGTATCAAAACTCCAAATGCAGCTTTTCAGTGACTGTCATGTAGAGATGAACAATAGTCAGTGCAGAGAGAGAGAGAGAGAGAGAGAGAGAAATAACAAAAAAAAGGGAAAACAAGAAATCTCTTCTAGAATATCCAAGTAACCAAAATACAATTTAAGCCTAGAGTAGGAATGCTGTGCAACAGGGAAGCACACAATCTGACAGGAGAAAATAAAGAGAAGATGGAAACAGTATACTGAAGAATTATATAGAAGATATAGAAGTATGACAGCCTTCTTGGAGAGGAATCCTATGATGAAGAATCTGCAGATTAAGAAGGTAAACGAAGAATGCTGTAAAAGCACTGGAAAAAATTTTGTCACCAAGGTAGACAGAAAGCTGTCAAAATCCTATCAAGACAGAATCTATAAAAATCCTAACAAAAATATGCCAATAATTATGGAAAACAAAACAGTGACCTATAGATTGGCAATGCTCAATACACATTCCCATTCCAATTCCCAAGAAAGAAGACTCCAAGGAGTTTCATAACTATGATAAGGAAAAGGTAAAGGTCACCCTTGCTCGAAAGCCAGTCATATCCGACTCTAGGATTCAGTGCTCATCTCTGTTTATAGCCAAAGAGCCAGCACTGTCTGCGTCTGCAGACTTTTCTGTGGACATGTGGTAGGCATGCCTCAACACCAGAGTGCATGGAACGCTGTTTACCTTCCCACCGAAGTGGTCCCTATTTATCTAATTGCAATTTTTTTCTTTCGAACTGCTAGGTTGGCAGGCGCTGGGACAGAGACGGGAGCTCACTCCATCATGCAGTACCCAGGAATCAAACTCTGACCTTCCAGTCAGTGAATTCAGTGGCTTAGCCACTTGAGCCACTGCAGTTTCTTGTAATTAGGTACCATCACTTTAATGTCTCATGCAAGCAACCTGATGCTCAAGGTATTCCAACAAATGCCTTTATCTTATATGAAATGAGAAATACCTGCAGTTCAGGCTGGATTCCAAAAAGGAAAGGGGGAAAATGCACTTGAGACCATATTGCAAATATCCACTGGGTGCTGGAGCACACCAAGAAACGTTAGAAGATGGTAAGCTTACATTTGATAGACTAGTGCAAAGTCTTTGACTGTGTGGTCATGAAAAATTATGTGCTGTTCTGAAAGCAGTGGGTGTGCCTCAGATCTTGAATCCAGTAAAAGAAGAGTGAAAATTGGTGGAAGAAATATCAATAAGTGAAGACATGCAGATGACATCATCTTACTGGCATAAAGCAGCAATGACTTGAAACGATTTAGCAAAAATTAAGAAAATACCAAAGCAGAACTGCAGTTGAATATTAAGGAGGCAAAATCATTACTACAGAATACCTACTCAACTTTCATGTTGATTAGATGGCTGAGAATCAGAAAGACAACAATGAAGGAATTAGAAAATATTGAGTGCACTGGAGACCAAGTCCAAGATCATCCACACTATTGTATTCCTGATCACTATGTACAGGTATAGGCATGAATGCTGGACTGTAAAGAAAGATGGCAGGGGGGGAAATGAATTTGTTTGCAATATGGTGCGAGAGGAGAACTTTTCAGGTACACTGGACAGCCAGAAAGACAAACAAGTGAGTCCTACAGCAAATCAAGCCTGAATGGTCTCTGGAGGCAATAATGATGAAACTGATTCTGTCTTAATTTGGGCACATTATGAGAATGCAAGATTCTCTGGAAAAGACAACCTTGCTGAGAAAGTTTAGTGTCTTGCACGGAAGACAAGGAAGGAGCCACAGTGAGGGCTAAAACACAGCTTTATTGCATGATGGTCAGGATGAACATGTGGTAATGGAGGAGGTACAGCTCCTTTTATAGTGCAACAATACATTTGAAAAGGGTTACACGGCAGTGTATTGGCTGCTACCTGCGTGATGTCATTCTGAGTCACGCCCTTCTTCTCCAGGTGTTCCTTGCGCGGGAAGGTTCCCGCGGCTGCCGGTGATTGGGGGAATTTGAACCATGTGAGCTGAACGCTCGCAGCTGCCCTCTATGGGTAGCTAGCTCGAGTTCCTTTAACAGCTGAGTTACATTGTGATAATTGTCATTGTTACATTCAGACATTCTTAAAGTGATACAGTTACATACACAACACTCCTCCCCCCTAGGATGGGATGAAGTCCCTCAACCATTGTGGCTTCCCGCATGTGCGCTTGGGGCGTACGACTGCTTGGCTGAGCTCAGGGGAACTAGGGGCTCCGAGTTCCGCAGACTCTTGTCCTGCAACGGAAAGGGGGGACTCATTAGTCATCTGGCGAGGACTCTGTGGCAACCTTGCATTTGGAGAGGGGAACGGAACATGTAACTGGGATGTGAACCCCTGCCTATCGCTCGTGGCACCTGGCGACCCCCCCAGCACGAATCTTGGGACCGATGAGGAGACCCTTGTTGTCTCGCCCCGGTTTATTGCGCCTGCAACTGGCATACTTGTGCTACCCCCTGCTGCCTGACTCAGTGGTCTTGGGGATGGAGAGAATGAACTTCCCCCTGCTGCCTGGGTTGGGGGTCTTGGTGATGGGGTAAACTCTAGAACAATAGGACTGGGAGGACTGGAAATACCAGGGGCTGAACTAAAACCCCTCTTCTTGCTCGGACGGGTGGGGGACCACTCCATGACATCCCCTTGGTATGGCAACATAAAATCAAACTCATCCCACTCTTTCAAAGTATCCTCCTCCTTGTTTGAGAATCCAGGGTATGCATTTGTACCTGGGGACGTCCCCTTGTCTCCCCCTTGGGCTAAACGGGTGGGGGAGAACCCTAACGCTGACTCTCTTTCACTGGTAACTCACCTTCTGAGCTGGTCAGCGTGCCTTCTCCACAGCAGACCTGTGCTAGTTTCAACCCTGTAAGACACTGGCCCTGTTTGCTCAATGACTGTTCCTGGAACCCACGTTGGTCCCAAGGTTGCGTAATTCCTGCAGTGAACCAGGTCCCCTACCACAAAGCTTTTGGAGCTCTCTATCTCTATATTTCTCCCCTCATCCTCCACCCTGGTCGGATCCAACTGATCAAAAAGTGTTACCGGCTTCCTCCGCATGAAGAGCTCAGCCGGCGAAAGTCTTGAAGCTAGGGGAGTTGCCCTATAACAAATGAGGAATTGACACAGCTGGAGGTTCAATTCACCGGGACCCATGCGCCGCAGTGCATCTTTCGTAGTGCGCACTTGGTGCTCTACCTGACCATTTGTGGCGGGGTGAAATGGGGCAGAGGTAATGTGCTGGATGGCATTCCTCTCGATGAATGCCTTGAATTCCGCAGATGTGAAAGTACTGGCGTTATCGCTCACAAGGATGTCCGACAGGTCGAAGCAACTGAACACCTTGTGCAATTGTTTAATGGTTGCGGCAGATGAGGTGTTGGACATGGGAATGACTTCCAGCCATTTGGAATATGAATCGACTATCACCAGAAACATGGACCCCCAAAAGGGGCCAGCGAAGTCGACGTGTACTTGGGACCATGGCCCACGGGCCGTGTCCCATTCCCTGTGGGGCAGCCGGGAATTCTCAGGCTGAGAGCTCTGGCAGCTCTCGCACGTGCCCACCAAGTGCTCTATATCTGCGTCTATCTGGGGCCACCAGAAGTAGCTCCTGGCCAGTGCTTTGGAACGCACTATTCCCTGGTGGCTGGTATGCAGTAGCCTCAGCACCTTTGCTTGTAACCTCTCTGGGATGACCACCCACTGGCCCCAGAGGAGGTAGCCCCTTTCAAGGGAAAACTCTACTCTGCGCCTGAAAAACGATTTGAATTCCTCCTCGGGGGGAGTTGTGGGCCACCCTTTTCTCACCCAGGAACTGACTTGGGACAGGATTTTGTCGGCCGCCGTGGCTTTGGTGTGGTCTGCAGGAACTATGGGGGGTGAGTTGAGAGACTCGATCAGCAGGACTTGGTGATCCTGCTCTACCTCGCATTTGGGGTCTCCTAAACTAGGGAGGGGAGATCAGGAAAGCGCATCTGCATGGGAGATCTCCTTCCCTGGGCGATGGACCAGTTTGTACTGGTAGGCGTTGAGGAAAATTGCCCAACACAGCATTCTGGGGGACAGGATTTGTGGGGTGGGCTTGCCTGTAGTAAAGATTCCCAAAAGGGGCTTATGATCGGTCACAATTGTGAACTTGCGGCCATACAGGAAATCATGGAACTTCTTTGTTCCTGCAATTATGGCCAGGGCCTCTCTATCTGTTTGCGCGTAGTTGCGCTCCGCCTTTGAAAGTGACCTGGAATAGAAGGCAACCGGGGCTTCCCGCCCGTTCTCTAACACGTGGCACAGCACTGCCCCCACCCCCCACTGGTGATGCATCACAGACCAAAACTACCGGTTTCCTTGGGTCAAAATGGGTCAGGATGGCATCTGACGACTAGAGCGCCTTGAGCTCTTTGAACGCTTTCTCCTGCCTATCTCCCCACCACCAAACCACATCTTTCTTAAGTAGCCCGTGCAGTGGCTCTGCAACGGATGCCTTCCTCGGCAAGAAGCAATGGTAAAAATTCAGGAGCCCTAGAAATGACTGCAGCTCCGGTTTCGCGGTGGGGCGAGGGGCATTTTGCACAGCCGCAACCTTGGACTCGGATGGCTTGATGCCCTCCGGGGTTATCTTGAACCCGAGAAACTCAACCTCCCTCACAAAAACACACATTTGTCCCTTCTCAACCTCAGTCCCTCTTTCTCGAATACAGTTAGGACCTTGTCTAGTCTTTTCTCTAGTTCTGATTTGCTCCCCGATGTTATCAAAACATCATCAAAATATGGGAGCACGCCTGGAAGCCCCTTTAAAAGGCATTCCACGAGGGACTGGAAGATCCTGGGGGTCGAATTTACGCTGAACTGTTGGCGCGTTACCTTGAATGCCCCCTTATGCATGACAATGGTTTACGCAGCAGCAGCAGCTGGGGTTACCGTGAGCTGCTGGTACACCTGCGCCAGGTCTAGCTTTGCGAAACTCCCCCCCCCCCGGTGTAAAGTGGCCAGTAAGTGGCTAACTACCGGCACCGGGTATGCATTTGGCTGAATGGCCTTGTTGATCGTACATTTGTAGTCAGAGCAAATCCTGACCTCCCCATTGGATTTTAAAGCTGTAACAATCGGAGTTTCCCACTCCGCAGAATCAACTGGAACCAAAATCCCCTGCCCCACCAATTTGTCCAATTCTGCCTCAATCTTGTCCTTGAGGGCGAAGGGGACTCTTCTTGGCTTGAGACGTATGGGCCGGATTTCTGGGTCCAACTCAAAAGAAACCGGGGGCCCCCTGTAAGTCCCGAGCCCCTTCTTGAAAACTGCAGGGTGCGCATCGCACACGTCCCGAATTGGGTCAGTCTCTATGGCGTTTATGCCGGACAGTTCAATTCCCAGGGGAGCAAACCACTGAGTTCCCAAAAGGCAACAGGTCCCCTCCTTGAGAACTACTAGGGGCAGCTTTTCTGTGAACCTTTTGAACTTCACCATGAAGTTCCCCACCCCCAACACCGGGATCCCATAACCCTGCACGTCCCGTAAATTGGACTTCATGGCCCACAACTTGGGGTGCGCATTTGGGGGAATGCGCAGGAACTCCTTCTTTGACAGGATGGAGTAGGATGACCCCGAGTCTATTTCCATCCTAACTGGGACCCCTTGTAACAGTACCTCTATGAAGAAGCACCGGTGCTCCAGGCCCATGCGGTTCATGGCCGCCGCGTCATCGTTGGCTGAGACCTTTCCGATGCCGGCCGCCTTGCGTTGGTGTGCTTCAGGGTGTCTCGATGAGCCCTTGTCCTCTGTTCACCCACGTCTGCAGACCCTGGCGATGTGGCCTTTCCGCCCGCAGTTGTGGCACTTGGCCTTCCGGAATGGGCACCTCGTTCGGTCGTGAGATGCCCTGCACCCATCGCAATGGTGGTTTCCTCTCTCGCTGGCTCAGCGCTATTCTCCATGCCTCTTGACTCTCTGCACATTGTCGTCCTCACTGGAGCAGGAGTCCGCAGTCATGGACGACTCCTCGGAGGTTGCTGGAGTGCCTGTGGGTGGCCGCCCCCCCCGCCAGGTCGCTTGTGCCAAAGTCTGCCGGGCCACTTGCACGGGCGACTTGGCCCTCTCAGGTGTGGCCCCCCTCTGACCCCGCTCCTTGCCACCTCGGCCGCTTGGGCCTCTCGCAGTATCTCATTGAACGTGAGGCAATGGTCGCGGGTCATCAACTTCCTCTGGACCTCCGCGTCCCTTAGGCCGCACAGCATGTGGTTTCCCACCCCCAACACCGGGCTATGTCCAGGTCCTCCCATTGGCAGTGAATGGCCACCAGCCTGAGGGCCGCCACGTAGGCAGACATGGATTCTCCTGGGCGCTGGTCCCGCCTGTGGAAAGCGACCCGGGCCGGAAAAATAAAGACGGGCGGCTGGAAGTGATCCCTCAGCGTTGTGAGGATGCGGTCAATGGGCACTGCGATGACCTTCCGGGGAGCCAGCAGGTTCATCAGGATGCGCAGTGTGGCCGGCCCCATCTGGGCTAGGAAGTGCGACTGCACCTTCCCTTCGTCGTCGATGCCTGCAGCATCCATCGCGTGCCGAAACTAACACTCGTACAGCTCCCATTGCTCAGGATCGCTGATGTTGAATTGGTGAGGCTTGATCTTGGGATACGCCATGTATCCCATCCTCATCGCCAATTTAGTGTCTTGCACAGAAGACAAAGAAGGAGCCGCAGTGAGGGCTAAAACACAGCTTTATTGCATGATGGTCAGGATGAACATGTGGTAATGGAGGAGGTACAGCTCCTTTTATAGTGCAACAATACATTTGAAAAGGGTTACACGGCAGCGTATTGGCTGCTACCTGCGTGACGTCATTCTGAGTCATGCCCTTCTTCTCCAGGTGTTCCTTGCGTGGGAAGGTTCCCGCGGCTGCCGGTGATTGGGGGAATTTGAACCATGTGAGCTGGACGCTCGCAGCTGCCCTCTATGGGTAGCTAGCTCGTGTTCCTTTAACAGCTGAGTTACATTGTGATCATTGTCAGGTTACATTCAGACATTCTTAAAGTGATACAGTTACATACACAACAGAAAGGCAGCAGAAAAAAAGGAGGATCAACTGCAAGATGGATTGTTTCCCACTGGCTTGAGTTTACAAGGGCTGAGTAGAGCTGTTGGGGGCAGAACATTTTGGAGATCTCTCATTCATAGGGTTGCCATAAATCGAGGGCATCTTGACAGCATGTAATAAAATAGCTCTGTTAATCTAGCTCCTGTTTATTATCATATAGGTTTTGATTGTTGCCATTTCCAATGTCAGATTTGTCTAATTCTAATTCTTTTGCACAGAGATTGTCCGTGTGTGTCCTATATAGAATATAGAAAGCCATTATTGGCAAAGGATAGAATAGATCACATTAGCAGAGAACCAAGTAAACACAGCCCTTACATTGTCTGTAACATTGGTGGACCAGGCAACACAATCTATTCTGATAACATAATCACAGGCTCCAACAATGTCACACACAACATCAGGACTGTGTTTACTTGTTCCTCTGCTAGTGCGATCTATATCATCCTTTATCATCAGGGCCCTTCTGCTGAAGACCCAGTTCTGTTATGTATGTTAACTGTGTTTTCTGACAGGAGCAGAATGCATAATTTCTCATGTATCTATTCTTATGCAAATAAGTGGATCAAAAATGTGCACACTCTGTTAGCCAATGGGCTTGTTGTATTATTGTTATTGTTTATAGGAGTGGAATGTATCTTTTCTCATGTATCTATTCTTATGCAAATACTGCAAGTGGATCGAAAATGTGCACACTCTGTTAGACAATGTGCTTGTTGTATTATTGTTACTGTAACTGTTTATAGTATATATAAGTCCGAGTTTTGCCTCATCCAAACTGTGTTCAAACCCCACTAATAAAGAGCTGAATTTTACTACTTCACTCGTCTGCTTCTTCATTCCCTGAACACGAAAGGTTCCCAGGTCATTATCTAATATAAAATCCTATAGTGATTCCCACAGTTTGCCCATTGTGTCAACAATGCTATTGTTATCATGTAGACAGATGGGTCATTATTTACAGCTTGAGTGTCTATTCATTTACTAATGAACTATTGGCACATTATCCATTGTCTGTAGCCTCACCTGATTATGGGGCCATGTATAAAAATTGCAGTCATATACTCTCATTCTGTTATCTGATATCTTTCATATGTAAAAGTTCATATTAAAAGTTAGGATTTAAAGTGCAAGAATGTTTTTATCTCTCTGTTTTGTTTTTGTTTGATATCCATGAAGGAGTCTGCTGTATTACACAGGGTAAGATTGCAGATAGATAGATAGATAGATAGATAGATAGATAGATAGATAGATAGATAGATAGATAGATAGATAGATAGATAGATAAAGCCATGCATATAGTGACAGGATGCCTCAAATCTACATCGATTGAGAAAATATTTCCTCCTCTTGGTATTGCTCCATCTAAGATCAGGAGAGAAGTAGCAGTGGATGCTGAGAGAACGAAGGAAGAGAATGACTCTCAACTCCCTCTGAATGGATATGAGCCACAAGTCTGCTAGCTCAGATCCAGGAAGAGCTTTTTGGCAAGAACAAACATTCTTGAGGATTCACAAGAACAAAAGCAAATTAGAAGATGGAGGAAGGAGCTCACTGGACAAGGAACATTAAAGTAGGATATAGTTGAGGAACTCAACCTCCCTTTTGTCACTTGAAGGACCCTGAATAGGCTGAGGGATGGAGTCCCTAAATGCAAGACCATCATGCTCAAGTGGGAGTTGCTGATGGACAACAATATGTGGTATGAATGTGGAGAGATACAGAATCTGGCTCATTTACTGGTCTGCCAATTACTGCCAGAAACATGCACTGATGAGGATTTGAGTTTGGGCAACCACAAAGTATAGAAAGTGGCTTCATTTTGGTAATCCAGGGTTTGATCTGGACATGAAAGGAGAAGATTTATGTTAATATGAGCCAAAATCCTGCCAACCTAGAAGTTTGAAAGCAAGAAATTACAAGTAGATAAATAGGGACCACTTCAGTGGGAAGGTAAGCATCGTTCCGTGTGCACCAGTGTCCTGTCATGCATGCCACATGACCATGGAAAAATCTGCAGAAGCAGACAGCACTGACTCTTCGGCTTTGAAACAGAGATGAGCATTGAACCCTAGAGTCAGATACAACTGGCTTTCGAGCAAGGGAAATCTTTACCTTTACCTTTAAAATCCTATTGGATAACTCTAAAGGACGACCTGTAAGACCCTACCCCTCCATGTATATTATAATAAGAGAAATATGGCTGATTTAAGCCCATGTACACTTGAAGAGTGTATTGTGACAAGTATGTGGGTACATTAGCGCAAGAATACTGGTGACACAATGGATACCATAAGTGGCAAATTTAGAGATTGATGCAATACATTCTGTATTAGCACAATGGGAATGGCATCAAGAGCAGGGGCAGATTGCTCCAAATGAGCAAGTTTGAGCTAGTACTGCAAGTTGCACATAGCTGTGTCCCATTAGGTATCAGTTGTGCACAACCTGAAATTAAAGCAGGAACTCTTTAATTAGTGGCAATCTGCAATTTCCAGTAATGTTACTCATGAGTAACATCCAAATAGCAGGATCTATATAAATGGAATTTATGGGGGTAAGGTCCTGCAGAGACCATATGTGCAGATGTACACACATACATATATAAACTGGAGGTGAAATCTGGTGCTGGTGCTGGAAAATTGTTAATAGGCTATCTCACTGTTTCAGGGCACCCTGTCCCAACTAAACTAAACTTGAGATAATAGGGGTTTTACCATTTTTTCTAAGATTTATAGCTTTACACTGTCTGAAATTTGTGTATGCATGCATCTCACACACTTTTAAATTAGACCTAGTTTTTGCGAATGAAATTTTGAAGGGATTATGGGATTTCTATATTTTAGTGTCAGATCTCATATAGCATGGTCAAAGTCTTACTCTTTACTGCAACTAAAGTTCAGATTATTATTTTTCATATCTTGATTTTTTTATTGATATCTTTTCAGATTACTGGTAAATGCATTACAGAAGGACTAATCAGACAATATTCTCTTCATGTAAGTTAAGTTTCTCAAGATTTCACTTTATGGGAACAACCAACTCCCCTTTTTGAGACCTTTCCTTAATAAGAGGACAAGAGGGGGCCAGATATGGCAGGGGATACAATCAGTGGTGGGCTCCCAAAAATGTAATATCACACTGTGGGCATGGTGTGGTGGGCGTGGCCAGGGGGCAAGCCCTGCATTGCACCCGAATTAGGACTATTTTATTTCAAAACTTGGATGGGTGAGGCCTGCCAGAATTTCTGCAACCGATTCTGGCGAACTGGTGTGAACCTGCTGATGCCCACCACTGGATACAATTGCAGCTTCAACAAATAGCTTAAAAATTAATTGTGTGATGTGTGAAATAAAATAATTTATTGTCATTGTAACCCTAGCAATTCAAACCTTTGATTCATTGTATTAATCCATCCATTAATTGCTAATTGTTAAAGAAACTGTAAGCAGTTTGCACAATAGAGTTCCTGTTCCCTTTAACAAATTTCATGACCACAAACCAGACTATATTTTGCTGAAAAACCTTTTGAGGCTTCAAAGAGCTCCTTTCTACAATCTCAGATCAGTGACAGGAAAAGAATAAGAAAATAATGAGTTAGAATTCACTACTTGTTAGGCAAATGTAATGAGTTGCTAAATTAAAAGCAAAATGTGAAGTCCTTTTCCCTTGTTGCCAATCCCCCAGCAAATTAACACAATTTATTATTCTTAAATCATTATTTCCAAGCTGTAGATATAGTGGAGTGAAGCTAGTATGAGTCTGCACTATTTCTCCCTATAGTGTTACTAGTGCAAAGGGGTCAGTGGTCTAAATTTTAATAATAATGCTGATTTCAAAATCTGCTCTATTTCTCTCTCCATGTCATCAACTATCCAGCAGTAATTGCCTATCTGGTTTGTATGACTGGATGTATACAGACAGATAGACACACATAACATTAGTAAAGAATAAGATTTCAGGTGTCTAGTAAAGTGGACCCTCTAGTCCACAAAACTATGTGATAGTATTATAGTCTTCGAGATGTCTCTTGCCACAAAACTAGTTTCTGGGGGGAAAGGAGATGATGCAAAAGGAAGTGAGTTGTCTGATTTTGACTTGGTAAGATTATATACAGCCGATGGATAAAACAGAGCAGATGAGGCTCTCACACAGTATAGTTTACAGGTAGTTCTTCTGCTCTAATCTCTGAAGCAGAACCAGGCTTCTTCTACACACCACCACCACTGACAAAACAAACGAGTGTAGGTCAAAGGACTGGTCTCTTTCCTTGTTAATTAGAGCACAAGCAGAAGATGATGATTATATAAATACTACCTTCTGCCTGAAGAAGTACCACAAAAGCACATGACTGTAAAATTATAGCACTTTTAATAATCACAAGATGTTGTTATGTGCCCTCAAGACTGAACTGACTTATAGCAACTGTAATAGGGCTTTCAAGATAAGTAAGGCATTTAAGGAGTGGCTTCACCAGTTCCATTCCCCCAATGTGCAGAGGCAGCTCATATCTAAGCACAGTGATGGCTAACCTTGGCACTCCACGTGTTCTGGAACTTCAATTCCCAGAAGCCCTAATCAGCAGTAATGCTGACTTGGGCTTCTGGTAATTGAAGTCTAAGAACACCTGGCCTGCCAAGGTTAGCCACCAGGATCCTAGGAGAAGGGGAGGGTTTGCCTCAGATTTTAGGAGGAGGTGTCCTCTTATTCCAGTCCTGAGGGACCCTCATTTCCCAGACTATTTGTCACTTGACTTTATGTCATGCTGAGGAATTACATATTGAGAGCATTCTAAGCACTTCTATAGTGTTAGCTGGCACCATGGGAAGCCTATTCATGGTGTAACATGAATATTCAAATTCCCATTTTATTTTATTTTAATAAAGTATTTTATACCCCTGAGTTTCCCCTACCACACTACCACAAGTTCACAGAAGCAGCACATTATACATGTGCCCACAAAAACATAAAAACTATGAACATATGCAGATAAATGTGCTTTAAAACAGGACTTGCTGAAGCCTTCCATTGAAGACTAGTGAAAGCTCCCATTCCGAAATTGACTGAAGGGCAACTTGAAACTGTTCAGCAGGCATCTCGTTTAGGAAATCAGCAATGGAAACTTTAAACCAAGGAACATTTTGAAACTGCTCGAGGAGTGATACAAGGTAAATTGACTGGAAACAGGTCGTGTGTCGGCAATTGAGTTAAGGGAAGTCACCTAAACCATATTTGGTATCAAAAAGAAATGTTCGAAGCTCGATCATGAAGAGAGCATTTATTCTGTTAAAATCAGTTTCTCAGCAACCATGTGAAGGAAAATGTTTGGGTTTGTTTCCTCTGCCTTGTGAAATAACAATTCACCTCTAGAGTAGGGGAAAATGCTGGAATTTAATGAATGTCATAGAAATGTCATCTTTAATGTTTTAGTGTATTTTTACTTCAGGAAAATAGCGATCACTCCCTCCAAATGGCGGAAATGTTGAATCTAAAAGTGATTCCGATGTTTCATTTCTGAAGTGGATTCAGAGATGATGTAATGTAGTCAGGCCAAGTTTTGAGGAAGGGACTTAACATTCTTACCTCATTTCCACTAAGCTGCTTAACATGCCCCAGGAACTAGACGGATGTCTTCCCAAATGTGGCATCAAGGTGGTTTCTGATGTCCCATCCCCTTTTCCCAGATGTTGCGGCCAGATATACAGTAACCTCAACATTCCTGAGTTAATTGGTTGTGTAGTTATGGTAATGTGAGTATACATTATCGGGATTATGGTTTGCCATGAGGGAAGTCTTCCTGTATCCTGTCTGACAAGATTTGATCTGTTTCCTAATTTTGTATGTCTGCTATCTTTAATTGTGTAACGCCCGAGACAAATGTAACAATGAATTGTATACTTTATTTGTATACTGTACCTGTACAGTACAGTAGTTAGTTTGACCTTCTCTTATTGCCCCTTTGTAAAAACCCTATAAAAACTTGGTCCTTGGATGGGATCGGGACTAGCCTTCACATATACTTAGGTGGTCATTTGTGGGGAGATTTTTGCTTCATTAAAATGTGGATTTAATGGAATAAACTTATTTTAATTTTTACCCGCATCCTAGTTGTATGGTCATTTACAGTAATTTCCTCCACTAGTGGCTCCTAGATTTAAAGTTAGTTTTTCCTCTTTCCGCCGAATGACCAATGAGTTTGCTGAACCTCCGTGTTGAGGCTAGGGGTCTGAATTTATTGTCCGTGGTGTGGAAGTCCTTTTTTCAGGTATCAACGGGAAAGCATTCACTTTGCAACATGAAGAGTACTCATTTAAACACAAACCAATTGTATACCATAATACATTTTGTATTGGGCTCACTGAAAAAAGGTATAACTAAGCTGTTTTTCTATTTTTTGGCCCAATTATGGGGTTAAGCAGAGGAAACAGGAAGGAGGTGCTCGTATATGCCTCTCTTTCAAATTCTGACTTGTGGGTTGCCCACGTTATTGATTGGCTATTTACCTTTCCCAATTTGGTGGCAATGGTTCAAGTCTACTTACCTGAGGTTCAAATTTAGAAAAATGAACTGGTCCCAGCTGCCTTGACGAGAATAGAGGCAGTTTGATTTTCTTTACCATTTTCACTATTTCATACAGCAGTATTCTAACACAACAACATGCACTAAGTGGCTTTATTTATCACTTGTGTTTCCCTAATCAGTTTAAAATTATTAATTCACATTTACATTAGCATGATTAATTTTATCCATGTCTGCCCCAGAATCCATTTGGTTGGAGAGTAGTTTAAAATATTTTTAATTAAATGCATGCATTTGCAAGAGCAAAGTGGACTGGCAGCCATGTCTGATTTCAGCACTGGTGAGGGGTGAAGGTCAGGCCATGAGGCCACACCTTTCTCTGCTCTTCAGCATCTTCTGCGGGAGATGGTGGCCTCAAGTAGAACAATGAAAATGTTGTTTCTGTTGGCCTTTAAAATTTGTTGCCCATATCTATATTGCTGTTCAAGCCTTGTCTTCCATTTTCCATTGTACTGATTTGCCTAGACATGATGGTACCTCCAAGTGCTTTAGTCCTAGAAACAGGTCTTGTATCTCTATTTCCTGAGCAACATTTATCCATAGAATACAATAAAACTCTCCCCGAAAAAGAGAATAATCCAAGAGTCAGCTGCAGCATTAAATCCATGTGAATGATTTGCTGGAAAGCATATGGAATGGCAAAATCAGCCTGCAAATTTCCCCTTAATGTCCTTACTACAGATATGCAGATGGTTCATTCACTGCATATATAGTTTCTAAGGCCAAATTTCATGCCGCTTTGTTTGCCTTGGACAAGGTTCTCTCTGTCACATTAGTGCTGCTTGCTTCCAGAAATGGTTGCTTAAAAAATTCTGAGGGCAATTTCCCCCATTATCTCAGAGAGATATTATTTTTAAAACAATTATTGCACCTGGAAGCAAAGATTCAAATAAAGGTCTAGAAAAGCAATTTGATTAAACCTCACTTGAGTGGGTACAAAATTGTTCAATTTAAGATTAATTCTTTACAATGAAGCTCCTGTCTTTGTTTCATGTTTTACTAATACCAATGAGGGGGCAGGGCAGTCTTCTGATCTGATATAAGAGAAAGATGGCTTTTATTTGAGTAAAGTAATCTCCTTTAAAACAGGAAGGTGAAGACATGAGAGTGTTTAGTTGAGAATAACAGCTTTTCTCTTCCATGCTGTGACACCAGTACTTACTATCAATAAAGCAAGTCCAGTGACTTTTATATGATTGTGAACTTAATTATGGAAGATCAACAGAATAATGGTTTTGTGATGGTTACTGAGGGTTGAATGGTGTGTGTGTGTGTGTGTGTGTGTGTGTGTGTGTGTGTGTGTGTGAGAGAGAGGGTGGGTGGGGGACAACAAAATAAAAAATGATAAAAATATTTCAGCTTTGCCCTTTAATGAACCTAGAGATGCTGGGATTGAACCTTGGAACCTTGGTGTTCAAACAATGTGCTGTACCAGCTAAGGTTCCCAACCTTTTTTGCCATGCCCCAACTAAGCATCTCTAAAATCCTGATCCCCTCCCCCCATGACATATAATTCTTATTATTCAAAAAGTGAACTCCTATTCACATGGAGGAAGCCTAAAAGGCCATTAAATTGGTCTAACTCATTCTTGAATTGCCCCACTTAAAAGTCAAATTGCCCCCTCTGTGTGGTGTGTACCCCATGTTGGGAACCACAGATCTAAGGCATGGTCCATGGATGGCTCATAGACTGGGCTCAGAACCCTCATCTCCGCATTTTAGGAGGTGCCCCCTAGCCCAGAGATGGGCAGTCTTGGCCCTCCAGCTGTTCTTGGACTTCAATTCCCAGAAGCCCAAGTCAACACACCAGCTGGTCAGGGTTTCTGGGAATTGAAGTTCAAGAACAGCTGGAGGGCCAAGACTGCCCATCACTGCCCTAGCCCTTCACGAACCATCTCTAGCCTGGCCCTTATCCATTTTAGTTTTACTCTACTCTACTCTACTCATATATGAACTGAGGCAAGTGTACTGGAGTAGCTGTCTCACAAGGTGAACACTGAAATGGCAGAAGAAGCCTACCTGGCTAACCTTGATCACTGTATTGTGTGATGCAGGGTTGGCCAGCTGAGACATTCCAGGTGCTATTGAAATGAAAATCCCAGCACCAGTGTCCATGGGAGACGCAGTCCAACAATATTAGAGTATCATAGGTGTTTGCCCTGAGTATGATGTATGAGGACATTTTGTATAGCAAAGTATATGGGAATTCCTTTGCAGGCGCACCCCCCAAAGAAAGACTCAGACACCGGTATATGGGTAAAGGCATTGGGCCACATTTATTGAATAATGCCCTAGTCCGAATTATAACTTTCAATTGGTACTCAGCCAATTATAATTCTTAAGGTAAGCAGGCCGCAGTAACACTGGTAAGGTTCCTCCCAAAATTGCCAATGGCAATTGGCTACAATGTATCCATTTGTATCAATTTGTTTGTTGAGACAAACAAATTGTTGGCCGTAGTCAATAAACTATCTACTGACCCCACCCTCTGACGTGTATCCGTCAAATCACGGGGTGATGCATGCTGAAGAGCTCCTGCCATCACCCCTTTGCCTGGTTTGTCATTGACCGGTCAACGTTATAACACCTGTACCTGTCTAAGTGTTGGCCAGTCAATTGCGAACCTGCCGGATACCTGTGGGTCATAAATATTTACCTTACCAGTGCTACCCGCCACATGGGGAGGCATCCATGATGACTCACCGCCCCCCCTCCCCCCAAGACCGTCAGCTCGGTCGCCAGGCCTGCTTGCATCACACCCAGAACGAGGTACATACCACTGGCCAACAGGTGGCCCCCTTCTCCTGCCTACTAGCAAAATTTTTGTGTAAGCCAATTTTTGTGTAAGCTTTGTGTAAGTCATGCTCAGAACAGGACGGAGCCACAGCCCCGTCCACTGACTGCCGGAACAGTCCGAACTAGGGAGATCCGCAAAGAACCCCAATTACATTTATAAACTGATGGGGTCTGAACTCTCTGCGACAAACCAGGAAAGGGACCTTGGTGTCCTGGTGGACAACTCAATGAAGGTGTCAACCCAGTGTGCCTCAGCAGTGAAAAAAGCAAACTCAATGCTAGGGATCATTAGGAAGGGTATAGAAAATAAGTCAGCAAGTGTCATTTTGCCTCTTTATAAATCTATGGTGAGGCCCCACCTGGAATACTGTGTACAGTTCTGGTCGCCATACCTCCAGAAGGATATTATGGAGCTGGAAAAAGTACAGAGGAGGGCAACCAGAATGATTCGGGGACTGGAACACCTTCCTTACCATCTGAGGCTGCAACGGTTGGGCCTTTTCACTCTTGAACGACGGCGTCTAAGAGGTGACCTGATTGAAGTTTATAAAATCATGCACGGTGTGGACAAAGTAGATAAGGAAAAACTGTTTTCCCTATCGCATAACACTAGAACTAGGGGACACTCCATGAAACTTTTGGGTACTAGTTCTCAAACAAATAAGAGAAAGTACTTTTTCACCCAGAGGATTACTGGTCTATGGAACTCCCTGCCAGAAGAAGTGGTGACAGCTGTCAGTCTTGACAGCTTTAAGAAAGGATTAGACAAGTTCATGGAGGACAAGGGTATCAATGGCTATAATTATGGCTACCTAAGGACAACCTCCGGGTTGGAGAGATAGGCAGGATATCTCTCAATGCCATTTCCAGGGAATCCTAAGCAGGTGAAGGCATCTGCTTGGGAATACCCTGAAGGAAATGGTGAGCCACTGTGTGAGACAGAATGCTGGACTGGATGGGCTGTGGCCTGTTCCAGCAAGGCTGTTCTTATGTTCTTATATGTTCCCCTAAATTGGTGTCTCGGCACGATGTTAGACCATAGCGACCGTATGGAAGCCATACGTGATATAACATGCCAGGTCACAGCCCCTCGACGGTTGAGTAACAGCAGTGATCCGTAAAAGATCGATGCCGCTGAGGTGCCTGTAAAACATTGGGCGGTCCAGCATCCCTGTCAGACAGCAGGAATGGCTACAGTTCCCGCCCCCATGTGCCGCGCATACCATACCATAGCATACGTGCGGATGCACACAGCCCAGCCGGGGTACACTCTCTGTCGCTGCAGCATATACTGCTGCCCAGTGTACATAGCCGCGGCCCACCAGCCCCCTGCCACCGGTATGTTGAGACCCCTAGGATCTGTAAAAGAGGAGAAAAAAGGTGAAGGACATAACTAGGTACTCGTACAGTGAGGGGACGTACATATCTGAAATTGCGCGTAGACGCATATCCACCTCCGAGTACCCCAAACGTAGCCGCGATCAACGCGACGCCTATCTTAAGTAAATGGTGCCAAAATGGGCCCCACACCGTGAAACGCGGCACCGGTCACCCTCAGGGACTTTACTATGGTGAGGGTAGACCCATCCCGGTGGCAGAAAACAGGCTGGGGCGCGCAGCAGGCACTGTCGAAAAATCATGTAGGGCACCAACCGGACAGATGTCTCCAAAACTTCGTAGGAGTATACACCACTGCCTACACCGTGCTGAACAACCCGTGAGGACCGCATCCCCACTCGAGCCCATTCATGTGTGACAGAGACATCTTCGAGTTCCAGTGCCCTACGAGACACATCCGCCTTACACAGGTGGCACCAACTCTGGCACCCACTCACTGATGCGGAGCGCTCCAAAAAAGCTACCGTGGTAGCTGCGTGGCCAAGAGCCAGCTCACACCTATCTGTACATAAGTAATGCCAGCCTCATGCAAGGTGGGTCAGAAACTCTGGGAACAGGGGAGACGCATGTACGGGCGGCGGACACGTTCCCGTGTCCACCCCTCCCAAACATGACACATGAACGCATAGTGATACGCCTTACGAGTGCGAGGTGCCAATGACATGTCCGGTTCCCTTCTCCTCGCCAAACGTCCAGCTATCGGCCAAAAGTGGCGAGTGGAATGCCTCTGCTTCCGGAGTAAGGCACGGAACCGGGTGATCTGCAGGTGGTGGAAAGCAGCAGTAATGTCATTATAAATACCTAGAATATGTCTGGCCTAGAATGGCACATTTAGGCGTAGGCTGCTCAAAAGAATAGACAAACTAATGTCATGACCCTGGGGGATTTGCATGTCTGGGTGTTGACAATGTGCACCACTGCCGCATTGTCACACCGAAATTGGACCACTGAGTAGGCCCACTCATTGCACCATAGCATCAGTGCTCTCCAAAATGGGAGGAAACGCAAGGAAGGTAAGATCACGGAGGTGATCCGTGCACCCACCCTCAGAGTAAGCCCCCATAAGTCAGGGAGCTGGAGGTATCTGACCGTACTAGAAATCTAGGGCAGACCATCAGGTCTGATCTCCAGGAAGAGACCCCGTTAAACCCAGGAGTAATTTGAGCCAGACCAGACAAATTAAGGTGGCCATGAATTAACTACAGCTCACGAGGGCACACTTTATGTTTGGCAATCAATGCCAAAATCGCCGCGGGTATCCAAGCCACCGTACTAATGGTTAACCCGGATGCCCGCGCGACCGAGTCGATTCAGAAATGTGAGCTTAGTAGATGGGACCTCGGTCTATTCAGGCGCCAAGAGGACACCCAGTTCCCACCTGAGTGTCTGAATTGTAATGAGGAGACGCGTGCATGTGTCCCAGCCCTGTTCACCCCCGAACCAAAAGTTGTCGAGGTAATGGGCTAGAGACCGAGACCCCGACCTGTGAGCAAATGCCCACTGAATGAAAGTCACAAATCGGTCGGGTGCTGAACATGAATTAACTCAGTCAGAAGGGGGGTTGGCATTATCTAAGTAAAATTCCCCTCGGAACTTAAAAAAACAACAAAAACCCAATAGGTCTAACTTATTGGGAGCACTGGCAATAATCTGAAAGCTGAGTGTATATCACACTGTGCCAAAACAGCACCAGAACTGCGTGAGCATGCCACCCATAGTAGCCGAACCAACTACGAGTACCTGACTGAACAAGATCATCAGGAATGGCATCCCTGAATGGAGAACCCACAGGGTAAACTGAATGGAGGATTAAATGACATTCGCCCTAGTTCTAGCTCAGTATGAGCTTCATGGGGGAGACATTCGACTTAGGAAAAGGTGGTTCCAAGAAGGGCCCCCGCTACTCTCATAGCCCCAACTCCCCTAGCTGTGGACAGTGGAGCCCCCTCTTCGGTACCCTGCAAGGGAACCAGATTAGTAGCATCCTAATCTGGACCCCCAACACCCCCATATGGATACAAAAAGCCCCCATTGAAAACCCTACAGCGGTATCCCGCCCCATCCCTTCTTGGATGAACTGAGTGCCATCTCTCCAGGCTGACTATACTAATTGGGGCGGGGAGGGGGCTGTGACAAGATTAGTTGCTTCAAACGGAGCTCTGATCGCCCCTGTGCACCCCTACCTCTGCCCCGTAACCCACCAACCCGCGGGCACGTGGAGGCGGCGTGAGGGCCAGCGCAAAAGGGGAACACAAAGTTGGTAACGACCGTGGTGCTTAGTACACGCATCGTCAGGTGAGCAGGCCGCACACAGCAGGCGGGCTGGAAGCCCCTGCCCGGCCAGTTAGCGTGGAGCCTGTGTCTGAGCAGCCCACTGCTCAGCATGACTACCATGGTACCGATCACCATGCACCAGACATGTGGGAGTGATATACACGAGCGCACTTGCGGACAGGGCTCATTCCACCTCCCCTCAGGGTATAGAGCCACCCTCATCCACATTCCTCACCGTAAGCCAACTGCCATGGGCCCATCTAATCAACCATCACCCTGCAAATATTAGCGATGGATGGAAGCATCAGGATGGCCCGAACAGGTCAAGCCCTGCGGCATACCACCATACGTACAAGGTATGCCGCTAACCAGTTGGCCCAAGGTGCAGGGTGGCTCACGACGATGGGACATCTCTTTGTCTCAGTCACCCAGTCCCTCTCTCTCCCCCTAGTGGGCTCGCAGTTCAATAGGGAGAATATCCACATGTCCCCCTCCAGCCTTACCCCTCATGGCCTGCGGCCAATAATCACCCATGGGCAAGTAATAGCCAGCCGTCGGCAAAGCCCTCGACGGCACATTCTGTATAAAGGGCATGCGCAGCAGGACCCGGACAGCCCCTGCGATGCTCAGCACTGTCCCGGGGGCGGACACCCCAGTGCGTGGTGGCTTACTACGGCGGGACCGCACATGTCTCTGTCCTCCTGTCCGCACCTCCTATCCTTATTGGGATCTCGGTTCATAGGGAGAATACATCCACGTACTCCCCCCCCCCACCAAAGCTTTTCCCTCGTGACCTGGAACAAAGGATCGCCAGGGGGCAATGAATAACCAGTCGTTGGCAAGGCTGTCACCGGTACATGATGTACACGGGGCATACGCAGCGGGACCTGGACAGCCCCTGCGATGCCACGTACTGCCCCGGGGGCGGAAACCCCCACCCCCAACGTCGTGCCAGAATGCAACCAAGGGGCACTGGGATAGGCTGGCAAGCGATGCCCACTAGCCTCAAATTGGCAAAGCCATGACCACTGAACCCCACCGCTGGAAGTGGACTGTGATGTGGGTGCATTCAACTTGAACCTAATACTCACTAGTTGCACCCCCGTGAGCCGCCCCCACTGGGGGTTCCGGCCCATGGCGGGCGTCGGATCTCGCGACCGAAATCGAGCTCTGGGGCCACATCCGACCACACCCCAGTTTATTTATTTATTTATTTATTTATTTATTTATTATTTAGATTTGTATCCCGCTCAACTCGGCATAGGCCAACTCAGAGCGGCTAACAGCAAGTTAATATAAATACAATGTAACAGTGTGATAATGCAAAAATAAATAATCAATACACTTCCAATACAATTACAATAAATTCCACAATACAATATATCAGTACAACAAGTCAAAAATATCAACAATCAGTATATCAGAAGGACATATCCAAAAAACATATCAATGAGCACATCAACTATACAGTGAAACCACAGGACATATCAAAAACAATCTAACCAGTAATAGAAAAGAGACTTGGAAAAATCCAGCTGCAGATGAGGCAGTGACAGCTCCAGCTTCTTTTGAGCTCCCCGCCTGGTGGGGGGCCAGAGAAATGGGTGCCGGGCGCAGCAGCCTCCCATCCTGGGACTAATGGAATAGGCCCTGGGAGAGGCTCAAGTCCAATGTCGTCTGTAGGTGGGGAGCCGCTTTTGGGGCCGCGGAAAGGCAAGCCCCAGGTGTGGCCAGTTCTTTCCTCCCCACCTCCTCCTCCGAACGGCTGCCAGGCGAGCAGCTGTCTTCACTTCCCGCCGACCAGCTGGGCCGGGGAAAGGGCGCAGAGCTTTGGCGTCCAGGGCTGGCGGCAGCGCTTTTGAGGGCGCGCATCGCCCTCAGCTGTCTTCACTTCCCGCCGACCGGCCGGGCCGGGGGAAGGGCGCAGAGCTTTGGCGTCCGGGGCTGGCGGCAGCGCTTTTGAGGGCGCGCTTCGCCCTCAGCTGTCTTCACTTCCCGCCGACCGGCCGGGCCAGGGGAAGGGCGCAGAGCTTTGGCGTCCAGGGCTGGCGGCAGCGCTTTTGAGGGCGCGCATCGCCCTCAGCTGTCTTCACTTCCCGCCGACCGGCCGGGCCGGGGGAAGGGCGCAGAGCTTTGGCGTCCGGGGCTGGCGGCAGCGCTTTTGACGGCGCACATCGCCCTCAGCTGTCTTCACTTCCCGCCGACCGGCTGGGCCGGGGGAAGGGCACAGAGCTTTGGCGTCCGGGGCTGGCGGCAGCGCTTTTGACGGCGCGCATCGCCCTCAGCTGTCTTCACTTCCCGCCGACCGGCTGGGCCGGGGGAAGGGCGCAGAGCTTGCAGTTCTGGACAAACAGGCAGTTCTGGACAAACAGGGAGCTGCGAGACTGCGGCAGGCACAGGCCGGAGTGTCTCAAGCAGCTCGACCCGGCTGGCCGCCTGTTGCAGAGTGGCAGCAGTCGAAGTAGCCGGCAGACACGAAGGGCCCCGGTAGATAGGGAAGCCCCCCCCCCCACTGGATTGCCCAGGATGCCTCCAGCACAGCTAAACGTGCCAACCAGGCATCCCCTGCCACGGAAACCCCTAGTATAAGGTGGGCCAGGTGGGCCGGACGGCCCGCTAGGGATTGGGCCAGAGGCCCCAATTTGAGCTCCTGGGCCAGAATAGGGCCATGCCCAAAACTCCAGCTCCTGAGGGGGTAAAACGTGCTGTGTGCCAGCACCACGCCCTCCTCCCAATTGTTCTGGCCCATGGCCGGCAACTGCGGTCCGAGCGCCGAATCCCCTGAAGGGCCGGCCTGAGGCTGAGAGCCGAGGGCCATATCCCAATCTGCCCCATCCCACCGGTAATGGTGGGTAAAGGTGTTGTCTTGCTCCATTGCAGGGGCGCAGCCACGGTCACCCGATGGCTGTCCCCTGCCTATCGCAGACCAATTCCCCGCAGCCTAGTCACCGTAGCCTTCAGCTTGGGAGGCATCTAGGCAAAAAGAAGGATCCCTGTACGGGGATCATGATCGCGCCAAGCACCCGGAGCCAGTGGTAGCTAGGCTCTGTAAATCCTCCCTTCGGCTCGAAGCTGAAGATTGGAGGTAAAGAAACAAACAGCGACGGAGAAAACTTCTCCTCTCCGTCGCTATTTCTAAAATGGCAGCTCGGCTGCCTCATGGCCACCCCTTTTATAGAGGGGTGGCCACGCCCCCTAACTCACCCGGATGTCTGAGTCTGGGTGGGGGGCCCCCCACAAGGAGCGCGGCGGCCATTTTGGCGCCACGCTTTCATTCTCCAACTTGTTTAGCAAACCAGTTGTATGTGTGCAAGATTTATACACGTAAGTGACGAAAGAGTGGCCTCTTGACCTCTATAGACGAGAGTGTCTGGATCCATGCTGAATACAGTTTTACAAGATGAGAGTAGAACTAATCAGACGTATATAGTTTGAGAAGCAAGACTTCTAAAATACACTAGCTCCTTCTGAATATAGCAGACATTTAGTAACATTTTATATACTAATTCTTGCGTAAACAAAATGTAGCAATAGATCAGTTTCTGCATTCTGAGCTGTTGAAACAAAACATATACACACCTTCCATTTTATTACAAATGTGATAGGTGCCAATTTTATCACTTTTTAAATTCATTGCTGCTATAAAACTTGAAGCCCATCTGACTTCCTAGCACTCAGAAGAAGCATCTTAGATATGACTTTGGCTGTGACACTGAAAAGGAACCATACGTACAGATTTTAGAGGCAGACAAATGGAATGCATGCACAATATAAAACTGGCCAATTATTTCATGTGGTTTACATGTTATTCACTGAAATTAATATGACAGCAATGGTCTACACAGGTGCTCATCAACTGGCAACTTAGAATGCTCAGTCTGGCTCCAAGATACTTCCTTTTTGGACCTGCTATTCTTTGAGACCCTAAGACTCTTCATTCCTATTATGTCCCTTTGTTTCCAGGCAAGACACTGGCTCTATGAACTGGTTCTCCCCCCCTACTGATGATTCCCTTAACAAACCTTGTTTAACTAAAAGCCTATGCAGAGGAACAGAACTTGGGGGTAAGAAAATGCAGAGGAACAGAACTTGGGGGTAAGAAAATACTAAGTCATTATCACCAGTAATAATCTGAAAAATGAATTAACCTTAGCATTTTAAGGAACTATTTTCAAATGCTGTTCAACCTTGGCCATTTGGGAATCTGGACCACCATCTCTGCAAGACATCTAGTGGTAACAGATTCTAACATGAAGCTCAGCTGCAGCTGCAAATTGTATATGAGATTTAATAACACAAAGTTAACATCACAAAATTATTATATTTATAATGTATAATAACACATAATTAGAATGATGCTGAATTGCATTGCAATATGCTTTGTTCCTGTCTGATTTTATTCAAATTATACAGTATATGTTAGGCTGCAATGACAAGCTAATGTCCAGCCAAATATTTATCTTTGTCTCCAGAATCAAAACAAGAGCACATGGGTAGAAAGGGGCAGATAAGAATTTTGCTTCACTTTGGTTTGGGTCTTCCTATTTAAGATGGGAAACACTTGAGATTTTAAATACGCAAGCGTCAAAGAAACCAAAACAGGCAAATTTGTCTTTCTGGAACGTGCATTCTGAATGCTTAACTCTTAAAAGTCTGGACTTGAAACTCTGACTCTTCACAACAACATTGTGTTAGGAATGCTTCTTCCAATCCTGTTTGAGAAGCCTCTCATGTTTAATACCAATAGTTTGACAGGGATCAAACTATTAACAGTTTAGGGTGTTATCTCTGTAAATGGAACCACAATTTGACAGACTTTTCTTTAGGAGTCCTAAATACCAGGGTCACTTAGGGAGCTGAATTAGTGTTTTAGCTACTTCCTCTTTGATATACACTACTCTTAGAATGGCTGACAAAAAATTTCTTCTGTGACCCTCTAGTTTTGTTTTTGTTTTTTAAACTATAAACTACCCCAAGGGTCTGTAAGTGACCTGATAGAATAACTGGATTCATGCCAAGGTAACTTGTAAATGAAATTTTTTTTCTTCAGTCCCAGTGTGGAATCTTCCAAGTAACATCACAGCATAAAACCACTACATAAACCCCTCTGCCAGTCATTATTAAATGTTGCTTAAAGACAAGGGGGAAAGCCAGAAAATTACCATTAATATCCTGCAAAGTTTACGAGAAGCGACTGTTTGCATAAGAAACTTTCTTCAATTAATAGTATCATCAAAGCATTACTAATAGACCTTAAAGAAAGCAGTGAATGGACTTTACTTTTGTCTACCAGCCAATGGCTTTTAAATATCTGACGCTTCCACAAGTGTACAGATTCTGTTTGGTTTGAACCAGCTCATGTCATTTAAACACATGTGCTCCTGCTCCCTGTTAAAATGGGTCATCTTCTCATTAACTTCCATCTTTAAATGAAGGCGAGAATCAGTTAATTGCCTGAGAAATGTGTTGATAGTATTTGTCTTTAAAATATTTAGTTAGTTGACTTCCATTTACCTTTTGGAATGAAGGACTCTAACCCCCTCTAAATTCAGTATTGACTTAGCTGTTAAATTCCCACCATTATCTTATAGGGAGGTTCATTATTTGAGGCAATCATTGCTTTTTCTGTCACTGCAACTACTGGATACTAAATCCACTGTGCTTTAACCTAAACTTTGCTGAAAGTTTCTTCCACATTTTTGACAACTCTTGTTCTATCTGATGAAAGGGTAAAATGTTTTTACTCCTTCCATCTTTCTTTTCAGACATTAAAATTTTGGAGAAGGAAATTAGAGTGGAGATTTTTGGCATATACATGGGGCCAGTTACAGGTAACACATTGCTCTCCTTCCAACAATGTTAATTGCTACTTGTGGTGCTTGGCTTCCATTTCTTTTACAATCTTAGTCACTCACCTGTGGACATATTCTAGCTTTTCCATCAGATCTTAAAACCTTGGATGGATTTGCATGGAAAGATACAACATTTAAAATAGTCTGGACCCAAGTGCCATCAGGCTTTATAAGTCATGACCAGGACCTTGACATGTCCCTGAAAGTGGGCTAATAGCTAATGTAACTGTTTTTGGAAGGGGGGGCTATATGTTACCTGAAACGGGCCCCATGAAGGGCCTTGGCAGCACTACTTTGTACTAGTCAAACTTTCCAGTCACTCTTCAATGGCACTCAATCCATGCAACTAGTGATTCCTTGAGTCTGCAATGGAAGTGAGTTAAAGATTAGGGCAGGCAGGGCAACAGGCTATCCATGGGTGTTGACAGTTGGGCCCACTAGATGTGTGCATTTAGAGAATACTTCTCTCACCTGAGGGACCTGTTGTTTTACATCCTGGAAGTATTATTTGCTTGCTTGATTGCACTTATATCCCATCCATCTGGGATATTTTCCACTCAGGCAGCTAACAATAGATTAAAAAATTAATACAATAAGAAATTAAGCAAAAAGAATAAACAAATTGAATAAATTATAAATAACAAAAAACCCAACCCAACCCACATGATGCTTCATTTCTCTTGGTGCTCCTGGATCTCTTGGCAGCTTTTGGTACTGTCAACCATGGTATCTTACTGGGACGACTGTTGGGGATGGGGGTTCGAGGCACAAAACCACTGAAGAACATTGCCCCTTTGTCAGCTTCCTGGAGAGACCCATGGATATAATGGTATCCATAAATTCCAAGGCTGCCCCAACAAGCACCCCTTCTGTGTGAATGTTGAAGTCACCCAACACCAATGCCTTGGGGTATGACAACACTACTGAGGAGATGAAATGAGACAGCTACAGAAGGGTGGGGGCCTGGTCATGATAAACCTGATACAACAGCCCCAGCCCCCTATCTGTCCCTGGCTCTCATGAACACATGAAGGGCCTCACATCCTGGCTTGGACCTGGTGGAGAGCCTGCTAAAGATGATGTTCTCCCTGTAGATGACAGAAACCCTGCCCACCTTTCCTCGGCTTTGCCCAGATACTGCACAGAATACCCATGTGGGCAAATTAAGGACTCCTCCCACTTCTCCCACCCAGGTCTCCATTATACGTGCAAGGTCAGGCTGTTCTTCTACCAACAAGTCACAAATCAACTGGGACTTGTTTTTCACCAAACCTGGCATTTAAGAGCAGACAAGACAGATCTGAGGGTTGACTGAACTGGTCACCTACCACCTGGTGGGTTGGAGGGTAGTTAGTACTCAAGATAGTTTTCAGACATCTACAACAAGGTTTCTGGAATGGCCAACTGCCCTCTGGATGTTATGTTGCCCTCTGCCCAACATAACTATCTACAGTACTTTTAAAATAAACTTTATTTCTGGAATACTGACAGAAATCTGATAGTATAAGAAATGTTATGGTTGTTCTTTATTAGAAACAAAGACATGCTTGTAACTTTAAAAGGTTTAAGGCAGAAATTATAGGAGAAGTAGGTCATTCTAAAATGGAGAGCTTTGAAAGAAAATGGAAACCCCTTCCTGAGTTAAATTTAAGTAGGAACAAAGCACAAGTTGTAGATGGGAAAAATCTCAGTAGCAGTGAAGGGAGATTGTGACAGTTGGGAAATACGGAGAAATGACAAATATCTACCAGTAACTATAAAACCAGCTTTTGATCTGAGAGGTATTATTGCATTGGATGTGACAAATGTGAATAGGCAGCATTGCAGTAGAATGTGAAGTGAAGTTTGAATGTAATTATTTGAGCCTTCTTGTGAACTGTTGCAACATTGGTAAGGTAACCATATCAATATACATATAAAGAAAAAAGCTAATTAGACCAGAAATTAAATGAAGAGCAATAGTAGGATGTCCTAGATTCTATTCATGATTTCATGCTAATGTGTCTTCAAAATCAAGCCAGCACCTCAGTGTATAGCTTCTGGAGATGGTTCTGGGTCACAGAGACAATGATGTAATAGGCATAAGATGTAGAAAAAGATGGAAGCTGTGAAAAGAACTGTTCTCGTAAGATACATCATTGCTTAGGTGTTGTGTTCTGTAAAGCTGTGCCTTTAACAATGTACCATTGCCATGTGTTAACAATGTAACCTTTCTGTGTGCAACATTATAACCTTCAGCTGTATCAATGTAAACCTGATAAGGGGACGCGAGCTAGTGACCACTAGATGGCAATAGCGAGCGTCCAGCTCTCATGGCTCAGATTCACCTGGTTCAGCAGCGCGGGAAGATTCCCCGCCACCTCTTCACCTGGTCAAGAAGGGCGTGACCTTTCTACGACGTCACGCGGGCAGCAACCAATAGTCTGTCGACGAGCCACTTTCAAATGTATAGCCAGCTGTATATATTGAGCTCCCCATCCGCCATTACCACATGTTCCTCCGGATCATCATGCAATAAACCTGTGTTAAGCCAACCCTTCGGCTGTTTCATTGTCTTTGGTCCCTTACACTAAATTGGCGACCAAGGTGGGATATGGCAGCCCACGGGACCAAGACATGCGCCGGTTTCGAAATCAGGAAACCGGGCGACTGGGAGATCTTCGAGATGGACTTCCAGGCAGCACTGATCGAGTCCAAAGTCACGGAAGAGGCGAAGAAAAGGGCCATCTTCACCAGGATGCTCGGACAGGAAACCAAAAGGACCTTGGTGGACCTGATTGCACCGAGGAGGGTGAGCGAATTCAAGGCCAAGGAACTCATGCAGATGCTGCGTGAGCACGTCCGGCCCACCACGGCGATGTTTCCCGCTCGGAGTGCGTTCTGGAGGCGAGTCCAAGCGCCCGGGGAGACGGTCGCCACATTCGTGGCGGCCCTGCGGCTGACGGCCGGCCCGTGCAAATGGGAGAATGCCGAAATCACCCTCCGGGACTGTGTGCTGTGCGGCCTGAACGACGCCGAAACCCAGCGCACATTAATGAACCAAGAGCCGCCTCCCACGTTGCAGGAGGTCGTCAGAGCGGCCCAGGCCGCAGAAGCTACAAAGGCCGGGGTCCAAGAACTCCAGGACTGGCGGCCGAAGTCGAGCAAGGCAGAGGCTCCGGTACAGGCGGCCCGGCGAACTTCGAGGTCGTCCACAGAGAGCAGCGACGACGAGGACGTCCGGAGGGTCCGGAAGGAGAGCCGGCGGTGCGACGGCTGTGGAGCGGCCCACGACCGCGTAAAGTGCCCGTTCCGGAAGGCCGAGTGCCACAACTGCGGCCGCCGCGGGCACATCGCCAAGGTGTGCAGGAAGAAGCGCGAGACCCGGCGGAGCTCAGCAGACCGTGCCGCGGGACAAGACCGCTCAACGAGACCCAAGGACAGCGCTCAGGCCACGCGGAAGCAGGACGGCGTGGGCCGCATCTCCGACGGCAGCGAGGACGACGCTCCAGTGTTCAGCGTGTCTGCAGGATACCCCCGCTACTTTGTTGAGGTACTAGTCCAAGGGGTTCCCATTAGGATGGAAATTGACTTGGGGTCCTCATATTCTATCATTTCCCAGAGGGAGTTTTTGGGAATTGCCCCCCACAAGCGACCCAAGCTCAAAGCGTTGAGGTCCACACTACGGGACGTGCAAGGGAACAGCATTCCAGTGTTGGGGGTTGGAGAATTTCAGGTTAAATTCAAGAAGCACGCCGCGTCCCTCCCCCTAGTCGTGCTCAAAGGGGGAGATTGCAGCCTCCTCGGGACTCAATGGTTCCAGCCCCTGGGTTTGTTTATTGGGGGGGTGCACGCCGTTGGGATGCACGCCGTTGGGACTGATCCAATTCAGGAGGTGTGCGAGGCGCACCCCGAAGTTTTCAAAAAAGGACTGGGGAAATTCAAGGGGCCCCCAGTGGCATTCGACCTGGACCCGGAGGTCCGCCCAATTCGCCTTAAACCACGCCGGGTGCCGTTCGCACTCAAGGACAAGATAGAGGCGGAACTGGACAAATTGGTGGGGCAGGGAATCCTTGTGCCTGTTGATTCCGCGGAGTGGGAAACTCCAATTGTAACCGCACTAAAGGCCAATGGGGAGGTCCGCATATGCGCCGACTACAAGTGCACCATCAACAAGGCGATCCACCCGAATGCATATCCGGTGCCGGTAGTCAGCCATCTGCTGGCCAGGTTACACGGGGGAAAGTGTTTCGCTAAGCTCGACTTAGCACAGGCCTATCAGCAGCTTACGGTGTCCCCTGCCGCAGCTGCTGCGCAGACCATAGTCACCCATAAGGGGGCGTTCCAGGTGACGCGCCTCCAGTTCGGCGTGAATTCGGCGCCAGGAATTTTCCAGTCACTCGTGGAACGCCTCCTGAAGGGAGTGGAGGGGGTGTTGCCTTATTTTGATGACGTGTTGATAACGGGGGGGAGTCGGGTTGAATTGGCCAAGAGGTTGGGGAAGGTCCTGACAATATTCGAAAAAGCGGGGCTGAGACTGCGAAAGGACAAATGCGTCTTCTTCGCAACCGAGGTTGAGTTCCTAGGGTTTTGTGTGACTCCTGAGGGAATAAAACCATCCAAGTCCAAGGTGGCAGCCATTAAGAAAGCCCCCCGCCCCACCTCCAAGCCCGAGCTGCAGTCGTTCCTAGGGCTGCTCAACTTTTACCACTCCTTCCTCCCCCGGAAGGCAGCGGTGGCTGAACCGCTACACAAACTGCTAAAGAAAGACCAGGCATGGAAGTGGGGCGATGACCAAGAAAGGGCATTTAGTGAGCTAAAAAGCCTCCTAGCGTCCGATGCCATACTGACCCATTTCAACCCCAAACGCCCGGTAGTTCTGACCTGTGATGCATCCCCGGTGGGGGTGGGGGCGGTGCTGTGCCACGTGTTGGAAAACGGAAGGGAGGCCCCGATAGCATTTTACTCCAGGTCCCTGTCCCAAGCGGAGAGAAACTACGCACAGACAGACAGGGAGGCACTAGCAATAGTCGCGGGGACGAAAAAATTTCACGATTTTCTGTATGGCCGCCCCTTCACCATTGTAACGGACCACAAGCCCCTGCTAGGCATCTTTACCGCAGATAAGCCCACCCCACAGATCCTGTCCCCGAGGATGCTCAGGTGGGCCATTTTTCTCAACGCGTATCAGCACGCGTTGGTCTACCGGCCCGGGAAAGAGATCAGCCATGCGGACGCTCTATCAAGGTCTCCCCTCCCCCTAACGCCCAGCTAGGTGAGCAAGGGGGAGCGGGACCATCAGGTTCTCATGATAGAGGTGCTGGATTCGCCCCCCGTAATGCCCGCCGACATTGCCAAAGCGACAGAAAAGGACAAGACGTTAGCGGCAGTTAGCTCCTGGGTGCAGAAAGGGTGGCCGGCGTCCTCCCCAGCGGAGGAGTTCGCCCCATTTTTCAGAAAAAAGCTAGAACTGTCCCTAGAGAGGGGGTGCCTCTTGTGGGGGCAGCGGGTGGTGATTCCCACTTCCCTTCGGCCGCGGGTGCTCAAACTGCTGCACGTCAGCCACCCCGGCATCGTGTGATCCAAGGCGCTGGCCCGGAGTTACTTCTGGTGGCCCCAGCTAGACGCCGACATCGAGCACATGGTCGGCACTTGTGAAAGTTGCCAATGCTCCAGACCAGAGGAGGCCCGCCTTCCCCACAGGGAATGGGACGCGGCTAAGGGGCCGTGGTCCCGGGTGCACGTTGATTTCGCGGGCCCGTTCAGAGGCACCCTGTTCCTTCTTGTAGTGGACGCCTTCTCCAAATGGTTGGAGGTTATCCCAGTAACGAGCACCTCCTCGGCCCAGACCATTAGGCATTTGCGGAGGCTCTTTTCCACGTTCGGCATACCCGACACATTAATTAGCGACAATGCTAGTTGTTTCACGTCCTCCGAGTTTAGGGCATTCATGGAGATCAACGCCGTTCGGCATATCACCTCCGCCCCGTTTCACCCAGCCACCAATGGCCAAGTAGAGCGCCTCGTCCGCACCACGAAGGACGCGTTGCGGCGCATGGGCCCAGGGGATCTGAACCTACAAGTGTGTCAGTTTCTGCTAGGGTACAGGGTGACCCCGTTGGCGTCAGGATACTCCCCCGCAGAGCTCTTAATGCGTAGGAAACTGACCACCATCCTTACTAGGCTAGACCCCACGAGGGTAGAGGACAAAGGAAGGAACATCGGGCTGGAGGCCACAAAGAGTTTCAGTGTAGGCGCCCCCGTGCATTGCAGGAATTACGCCAGCTTGGGCCCAGCCTGGTTACCGGGCGTAGTTGTGGAGCAAACCGGCCCCGTGTCGTACCGCGTGGAAACCAGCACAGGGCTCCTGTGGAGGCGGCACGCGGACCAGCTCCGACGCAGGGTCTCCAATGAGCAGGGCACAGACCAAACAGAGAAAAAATCAGCGTTAGGGTTCTCCCCCACCCGTTCAGCCCAAGGGGGAGGAAAAGGGGACCGCGGGCCCCCACCAAGGGGGGAGGAGGATGTTTTCATAGATATCCTAGGGGATCTTTCTGAGGAGGAGGTACCCGACCCCATACATATCTCGCGGAATGTCCCCACAAATGCGGATGCCCCTACTAAGTTAGATTTTGATTTTCAGAACCGGGGGGGGGGGGTTTCGGAGTGGTCCCCCACCCATCCAAGCGAGAAGAGGGTTTTTTCGTTAGCCCCGATTGCCCCCGGTCTGCCCACAATGGAGTTTTTCCCTTCCCCTAAGGCCGCCAGACCGCGGCAAGCCACTAACAAGTCTTCCTCTCCCATTTCAGGACAAGGGACCGGGGAACAAAGAAGCAGTAGCACCCCCGGGGGGGGGGTCAGCCCTCTTCACGGCCCAAACGCACATGCAACAAGCCATCTTGGCTGAGAGACTTCGTCTCATCCTAGGGGGGAGGGATGTTGTGTTCTGTAAAGCTGTGCCTTTAACAATGTACCATTGCCATGTGTTAACAATGTAACCTTTCTGTGTGCAACATTATAACCTTCAGCTGTATCAATGTAAACCTGATAAGGGGACGTGAGCTAGTGACCACTAGATGGCAATAGCGAGCGTCCAGCTCTCATGGCTCAGATTCACCTGGTTCAGCAGCGCGGGAAGATTCCCCGCCACCTCTTCACCTGGTCAAGAAGGGCGTGACCTTTCTACGACGTCACGCGGGCAGCAACCAATAGTCTGTCGACGAGCCACTTTCAAATGTATAGCCAGCTGTATATATTGAGCTACCCATCCGCCATTACCACATGTTCCTCCGGATCATCATGCAATAAACCTGTGTTAAGCCAACCCTTCGGCTGTTTCATTGTCTTTGGTCCCTTACACTAAATTAGGAAAACAAATATATGAATCTGCATACTTGGTTCAGTGACAAATTGTGCTGTGTTGCCTTTTGAAGAGCTGACCACAAGACTTGAATCGGTATGCACTCTTTTTGTTTTCCTTTACAATGTGATGAAAACTGCATGGTTGTTGTGTGGGAGGTTAGTGAATTTTTGATACCAGCTCTTGTGGTTCCTTGGGTTCATTCACACAGAAACATACTTTTCTTAACAATGAGTCACCCAAAGTTGAATTTCTTTGACTAAATTTACATGAAACCGCTGGGAGAGATCATCCGTTCCCAAGGGGTGAAGCATCACCAATGTGCGGATGAGACTCTATTGTATATCTCAGCCTGTGGTGATCCTGGTGATGCAGTGGAAGTCCTATCCAGGTGTCTGAAGGCTGTAGGGTTCTGGATGGGGGACAACTGGCTACAACTGAATTCTGGCAAGACCAAGTGGCTGTAGATCAGGGCCCCCATGTTATCACAGGAGTTACCATCTTTGGTTCTGGATGGGGCTTTTTATTTTTATTTATACTTCAAATTTCTATTACCGCCCAACTCGGCAATGACTCTTTTTTTGCCTCCGACAGACCAGGTGCATAATCTGGGGGTCCTCCTGGATTTACAACTCCTGCTCAATGAGCAGGTGGCATTTGTGGCTAGGAGGGCTTTAGCACAACTTCGTGTGATCCACCAGTTACGTCTGCACCTGGACTGGGACTCCTTGCTCATGGTCATGCATGCTCTGGTCACCTCCAGACTTGACTATTGCAATGCGCTCTACATGGGGCTGCTCTTGATGACCATTTGGAGGCTGCATCTGGTCCGGAATGCGGCTGCTAGGGTGGTGATGGGGTGCATGCATTATGCCTGTGCCTCACCACTGCTTCAAGAGCTGCACTGGTTGCCAGTGTGCCTCCAGGTGCAATTAAAGGTGATGGTGATTACCTTTAGAGCCCTACATGGTAGTGGCCCAGGGTACCATTTTAATGCTATTTTTAATGTTTTTGTAAGTTTTTATGTCTTATGTTTTATATGTAAGCTGCCCGGAGTTGCCTGGGTGAGGGGGTGGTGGTAGAAATGTGAATAATAAATAAATAAGATATGAATGTTGTGTCTAAATCTATGTTGAAAAGGAAACACATTAAAGTTGCTTTATTATTTGATACCCCAGTAATTGATTGATACAGATGTATGAGTCATTTCCAAGATCCAATACTACCCACTTGTTAAAGACATTAATGAATATATGCTGACAAAAAGACAGGTTGTACTTACCAGCAATGGTCATTCTTTTAGTATGTTGTTTGTGGATACATACATGTGGGTTACGCACCTGCGTGGAAGCCAGCTTGGAGCTGTAGAGCTGATTGGATAAGATTTATGGTTAGGACCGCCCACCATCTCCACCTGCCCTCGGCGCCATTTTGCGCCATCCTCCTCAGTTCCTTTAAAAGATAAACACTGGAGAAAAATGGAAATCTCAGCAGTGTAGCTGTCAGAGGGGAGGATGGGTGGATAGTGTGTATCCACAAACAACATACTCGAAGAACGACAGTTACTGGTAAGTACAACCTGTCTTTCTCCTTCGTGTTGTTTGTGGATCCACACATGTGGATGCCCACTAGGAAGGCTGTAGAGGTGGCAATGGACCTCGTGGAGTGGGCCCTGACAGTTGCCAGCAGTGGCTTGGAAGCCAGCTGGTAAGCCAGATGGATGGTGTGACAGATCCACCTTGATAGTCTCTGTGATGAGAGAGGTTGATCCTTCCTGTGACCACCATAAGCTACAAAGAGATGGGTGAAGTCACAGAAGTCTGCTGTCCATCTAGTGTAGAAAAGGAGAGACCTGCGTACATCCAGGGAATGCCAGGTCCTTTCTTCTCTAGTGGAAGGGTTAGGGGAAAAGGCAGGCAAAGTGACCACTTGTGAGAGATGGAACTTGGTAACAACTTTGGGGAGAAAAGTCAAGTCAGGATAAAGGACCACGCGGTCATAAAAAAATTGCAAGAATGGGGGGGGGGGTTCAGAATGAAGAGCAGCAAGTTCTCCGGCCCACCCGGCAGACATAAGAGCAACCAGGAAGGAAGTTTTCCAAGAAAGCAGCTGCAAACTTGAAGTGGCCATAAGCTCAAACGGTGGATGCATAAGGGCATCCAGTACTGTGATCAGTGACCATTGAGGGGTTGGAATCTTCCATGGTGGGAAGATGTTCTTGAGACCTCTGAGAAAGTGCTTCACCAATTTGTTGCAGAAGGCTATGTAGAGGGGAGAAGGTGATGGGGCAGCAGAAACCACGGCTACGAGATACACCCTGACAGACGAATGGGAGAGACCCGATTAGGCCAGGAGGAGCAAGTAGTCCAGGAGATTCTCCAGCGAGGCAGTATCCATAGTGGCCTGTATGGACTGAAAGTGTCTCAAAAATGCTTGAGCTTAGCTGAGTAGGACCGAGAGGTCGACGGCTTGATACCGGACTGGATAATCCTGTCTAGTCGTGGATTATGAGATGTCAGATGCAGGCTGTGCAAGTCTGGATGGAGAATGCTGCCTCCCTCCAAGTGGATGAGGTCCGGTCTGTTGGGCAGTGACATCCACTCGGATGCGAGTCTCCTGAGCAGTGGAAACCATGGTTGCCTGGGCCAGGAAGGAGCCACAAGAATGGCTTGAGTCCCGTACTGCTGAAGACGAAGAAGCGCCCTCTGCACAAGTGGAATTGGTGGAAAAAGGTAGAAGAAGTATCCCTTCCAAGGGTACATGAATGCGTCCCCCATTAAGTCCTGTCCTGTCCCGGCCCTGGAGCAGAAGAGGTTGCATTTGCTGTTGAGCGGAAATGCAAACAGGTCCATTGTGGGGGTCCCCACCTGTGGCATAGCTGATGAAACACAGATTCGTGAAGCTCCCATTCATGGTTGGACTTGACTGTCCTGCTGAGGTCGTCCGCTAACGTGTTGAGCATGCCCTTGATGTGAACTCCAGTCAGAAGCACATGCAGTTGGAGACACCATTCCCATAGAGGAACGGCAAGCTAAAGTAGAGACCGGGAGCGAGTCCCCCCTTGGTTGTTCAAGTAGGCGATGGCAGTGGTATTGTCCGATGCCACTTGAACAATGGACCCCATGATCACCAGTTGGAATGACCTGAGAGACTTCCAGATTGCCAGAAGTTCGAGGTAATTGATGTGGTGAGACCTCTTGCTGGGGGACCATGTGCCGTTGTCATGGAGGGATCCCAGGTGCGCGTCCCATCCGAGGTTGCTCGCATCCATGGTGACTTGAAACATCAGGGAAGGGCGATCGAACGGCCTTCCCATCATGACAAACGATGGATCCATCCACCACAGAAGCTGTGCCTTTAACTCCGGGGTTGGGCAGAGACACATCTGTTGGTCGTCCTGCATCGGATTGAAGGAAGCCAGGAGCCGTGACTGCAAGGATCTCAGCTTCAGCTTGGCATGGAAGATGACTGCTGTGGTGGAGGCCATCAGACCCAGAAGCCTTTGTGCCTGGCGAGCGGTGATGGATTGGTGAGATCGGAAGATCCGAACTATGTCCGCTATGTTGTTCAGGTGAGTAGTCGTCGGGTAGGCTCTGGCATGAAGGGAGTCGAGAACGGCTACTATGAATTCGACTCTTTGAGAGGGGTTGAGCTTGGACTTGGCCAGGTTCAGCCGCAGGCCAAGACTCTCTAGAGATGAGATCACGAAAGCAATGTCCTGCAATGCTGACCCTCAGGAGGAGGAATAGATCAACCAGTCGTCTATATAGGGATAAACTGTGATCCTCTGCAGATGGAGGTGCACCGCTACTGGGTCCATGCACTTCGTGAACACCCTTGGCATGGTGGAAAGGCCAAACGGTAGACACGTGTACTGGAAGATCTCTGCGCCTACCGAGAAGTGGAAGAACTTGTGATGCAATGGGTGGATTGGGACGTGGAAATATGCATCCTTCAAGTCGATGGTAGTGAACCAATCCCCGATTTTGAGGAGAGGAAGGATTGACAGTAGGGTGACCATGCGAAACTTCTTCACGAGGATATAATGGTTGAGGCGCCGAAGTTTGAGTATTGGGTGAGACCCCCATCTTTCTTGTCCACAAGGAAGTAGCATGAGTAAAAACCATTGACAGAGTTAATCGATGCGACAGGTTCAGTCACGCCCTTCAGTAAGAGGGAGGAGAGCTCCTCCTCGATTTGTGGTGATGGATCGGTGTGACGGATGCATCCCAATGGAGGATGTGAGAGAAACTCCAGTTTGTAACCGTGTTCTGCAGGACCCAGTTGTCTGAAGTGATGGCACTCCAAACTGTGATGAAGTTTTGCAATGGAAGGTAGGGTAGGCAGTGGGTGGGAGAGTTTGCAGCTGGGAGCAGGTCAAACTTGTTGCTTCTGGCCCCGATCCAAATGCTTACCAGATTGTTGACCTTGGGACTGATACTTGTTGCGGTTGAATTGCTTCCTGGGCTTATAAAACTGTTGACGAGGCAGATCCGAAGGGTGGAACTGTTGCCGAGTTTGTTGCTCTTGCCTTTGGCCAAAGGGTTGGAAGGAGCGTTTACAGTAGAAGCCTGTGTTACCTAACCGTAGCTTGCTAGAGGTGGTGATATCCCTGTGAAGGTCATTAAGCGTATTGTCCGTTTCAGTGGCAAAAAGTCCCTGACCATTGAACGGTATCTCTTCAATAAGTTTCTTGGTGTCCTCAGCAAAGTCCACGGATTGGAGCCATGAATGGTGCCAGACCTGGATTGCAGCAGCAATGTTCTTGGCCTCGGAATCACATATTTGTCTAGAGGTCCTGATCTGCTGCTGACCAAGGTGAATGCCCTCTTTACACAGGGTGTCCAATTCAGGACGAAGCTCAGTTGGCAATTTTTCCAAGGCAACCTCCAACTTCATCCAGAGCTTGATGTTGTACCCGCCCATAGCCGCTGCATAATTAGCCACGTGGAGTGAGAGAGATGAATGCGCATAGACCCGCCGACACAACGTGTCCAGCTTCTTCCCCTCCTTTGAAGCTGGAACCAGCACACTGTGAACTGCGGTGTGGTGCTGGGATAACCGGACCATACAGGAGTTCGGTTGAGGGTGGGTGTGGAGGAATTCCCTATCCTCACCGAGGAGCTTGTAAATCCCATCGACCTTCATAGAGACAGTGTGAGCTGAGACCGGTTTCTTCCAGACCGCCTTGGCCACGTGGGAAACGGCAAAAAGGAAAGGAAGGTGAACCGGAAGGATTTTCTTTGGTTCTGCCAGGCCACACACTTCGTCCGTGAAGGGGGACGGAGGCGTCTCGGCTTTAATGTTCAGAGTAGTACCCATTCGAGTGAGCAGTCTGGTGAGGGTACGTTGGTCCTCCTTGTTCCCAACCTGATAATTGGGAGACTTGTCCGCATCCACCGGTGGGAGCGGGTCATCCTTCGAATCTGGTTGGTTGTCATCTGAGCCTTCCGACCTCTCTGAAATGGTAGGAGGTGGGGGGAAGGCCTCAGGGTCCGAGTCAGACCAGTACGGCCTGGCTGAGCTCGGAGCATCCCCGGACATGGGAGACAGTGGAGAAGAAGTGGTGTGCTCCGCCCAATGCCTCTTTGAAGCGGTGGATGGGGCAGTGGTTTTACGTTTGGGTGGGTGCAGTGGAGGCACTTCTGGAGGCAGATTGGAGATGGGCGAATCGGTAGGGAGAAGAGCCCTGACCTGCGTCATCACCTGAGTGGTGATCTCCTTCACCATGGAATGGAAGAGTGGAGCCAATGCATCTACGGGAACCAAGGCTGGTGCAGCAGACGAAACCGAGTCCTGGGCCGCGGGCTGAGTCAGCGGGTCCAGACACCTGGGAGGGAACGGTGGAGTGTCCTGATGAGGAGGGAGGCAGGCAGACTCTGCTGTGGACTCCAGCGCAGGTGAAGAGTGGTTGGACATGGCCATGAAGAAAAACCGAAGCAGGTGAAGGTGGAGGTGGAACCCTGGTCACTCTTGGAGTAGGCGGTAATGAAGAATGATTTTTTTTATTTTTTCTTCTCTTTCTTTTGCTTTTTAAGGAACAACTCCACCGTGGTGAGCTTTTGAGCCGGGGCAGAGGCAGAGGACGGAAAGGGTGGCTGTGGAGCCAGCGCGGAAGCCATGAGGTGAGCCTGAAGTCTGTTCTTTCTGTTCTTCTGGGCAACCTTGGAAATTTTTTTACAGGCTGGGCAAGAATGAACTGGGTGGCTTTCCCCTAGGCATATAAGGCACCTGTTGTGACTGTCTGTGTGGGGAATTTTAGAGTCACAAGACCGGCACTTTTTTGAAAGCAGCAATGATGGCCATCCAACAAGATGCCGAGTAAAAAGGGCATGAAAAAAATTGAGCCAAAGACTCTGGAAAAGCGGATTTTCTTCACGACAAAGAGAAGAAACCGGGGCCAGACAGGGGGTGACCCTACCCGACCAAGAAAAATTGTTTAGACAAAGGCCTTCAATAAATTGAAAACGGCAAAAATTAAGGAGAGCTCTCAATTAGCTCCTGCTAGTGCAGCGGAAAAAAGAGAACTGAGGAGGATGGCGCAAAATGGCGTCGAGGATGGGTGGAGATGGTGGGCAGTCCTAACCATAAATCTTATCCAATCAGCTCTACAGCTCAGAACTGGCTTCCGCGCAGGTGCGTAACCCACATGTGTGGAACCACAAACCACACGAAGGAGAATAGCTAATACTAAAATTCTGGGAACAAGAGGGATGAGTTATTTTTTCTCCTACTGTGGAAAGGCTTGTGGTATATCTATGCTGTCTGGGAAATTGTGGGAGTTGTAACCCCAAAACATAACTTTTCCAATCTCTAGATTCTTCTACTTAATAATCAAATGTGATATGCTTAGTTATATAAACAAACCTTGATAAAAGATAAAGCTATTTTCACATGTCTTCAGGTTTGCTACAAGATGAGAGGAAAATCTGAACAATTCTCATCTTGCCATATACACAACCAGACTTCATCACAACCTGGGTTCTGTTACCTTTGCAGGTAATTATCTGGCAAGTCAGACTTGCAAGGATGGATGTATTTCAAAATAAATATTTTGAATGTGCTTCTTCATTAGAAAGCAACTGAGTGGAAATGAACTTTAATCTGGCTAAATCAAGTCCGTTGTTGCCAGAATGAACCCCAGCAGTTCACAGAGTGACAGATTGCTGCTGATTTAACTGCACTAGCTCCAGCTACTTTTTTTTTTGTCTTGCTGAGCTTTTGCAAGGAGAGCTCCATCAAATTATTTCCCAGATTTTCACTCATCCTCTTCCATTCTAGGCCTGAGCTGTGCAGGGTGAGATTGGTGTGTGAGTGTATGTGTAACTCTTCAAAATTTGCTCTTGCTTCTCTTCTCTACTCTTGCATGAATTTGCCTGTAAAAAGACAGCTACTTACAGATAAATATCGGAAAACCCTAATGCGCATGTTGACGAGGAGCATGGAAGTAGTGCATAAATGCATCAGGAATCTGTTGGCATTAGAAATGTCTGCTGTTGTGTCCATATGTCTGCTTATTTCCATACTAAAGACATTTACTGCACACACTTGCCACAAGGGAAAACTGCCGTCTACAATGCAGCAGTATTACTGAAAGAGCAGTACAGTATTGTAGCCGCATTCGGTGGACTCGTCAATTTCCAGGTACATGCACAGATCTTCCTTCAGCAGCCCTTATCACTCCAAGAGTTCTCCAGACTATGTTTCACCACCCAACCAATTAGTGAACACTTCTCATTACAGTTCCTCCTGTCTGCAATATGTAACTTTGTCCTAATCCTGGCAAAGGGGCACACAGCGTGTATTGCTCTCAGCAAAGTGAGTGATTGTTAGCGGCACCCAGGGTGGATAAAGCTTACAAATTATCTGCTCCGACTCTCAGCTGCAAATGCAGCAGTTTTTTTGTAACTCAAATTAAGCTAATAGCACGATAACAAATTGCTGTTAATATTAGATTAACTTCTTCAGAAAGATAGCATTCACGAGAGTTAATATTGCCTGGAGCTGGGCTATCCAATGAAAGGAACACAGTTGAAGGGAAGGATGGCATAGTTGTCTGAGATACAGCTATAGCAGTAAGCAGGAGGGGTGGAATGGAAAGGCAATATTGAAACAATAAGGACTTGGGGAGAGGATCCAATAGAGCATTACTTATGCTCGCCTTACCCCTAGAGATCTCCATGAAAATAATATGTACATCTTCTAGTCCTGTTCAAGGGTATCTGTAGAAATAATGCTGGGGGGGGGGGGAAGAGATAAGGCCTGGTAGTGATACTTATGGATAGTTGAGCTGGCTGCAATTTTTACATGTGTATATTTAAAGAAATGCCAAATTTAGGAATCCAGGGAAGACAAGGGCTGTTGTCACTGATCATTTTATCATCTCTGTTTAATGGACTGACTGACTCTTATTTTATGTGGTCTCCTTTTGGTTTAAAAAGGATATAGTGAAGTGCCGAATGGTGTGGTTCTTCCCCTCACAACTAATCAGTACTAGTCTCTCTTGCAGGATTCTAAGTTGATGAAGTTAGAACACATTTTGGGGATCTCTTCATAGCCATGGCATAATTAGTTTGGAGCAGATTTTTAGGGCATGCAGAAGCCTGCATGATAAGTGAAGAATAGGTGAAGAGCCCTGCCCTGTTGAAGATCTGTAGCTCACAGGAAACGCACCAGAAGTCAAAAGACATGAACAAACTTTTTTTGGGATGGATTCAACATTATGAGATGGCATTTGGAACTTCAAAAGCGAGAGGTGTGGCAATTATGATTTCCAAAAAATTAGGATTTGAGATTACAAAAAGTGTTGCTGATCAAGAGGGTAGATACTTGATTGTAAAAGGAAAAATAGAAGATGAGGAAATTATGTTGGTAAATATATATGCTCCAAATGACCATCAAGCGGATTTCTTAGAAAAAGTTCGGAAAGTAGTGGAGCCAGAAAATGTTGCAAAAACTATTGTGGCTGGAGATTTTAATTTGATAAGGTCGGGTTTAGACTGTACGAATATAGCAAGATGTGGAATTGGCTTGAAAGGGAAGGTTTTAGACAAATGGATGGCTGCGATGGGTTTGAAGGACTCTTGGAGAGAGATTAAGGGCTCTGAAAGGGCATACTCTTTTTTCTCACACGTCCATGGGACCTACTCGAGAATAGATTACATCTTTCTTACGGAAAATTTGATTAAAGATATAGAGGGAATGGAAATTGGGATCATCAAGGAATCAGATCATGCCAAAGTACTTTTGGAACTGAAATTACAAAAATATATTCGAAGAGGAAGAAGTTGGAGGTACGATCCTAACCTATTTAAAGACCGAAAATGTAAAGAGCAAATCATGGAAAGGTGGAAAGAAAGTTGGCAGTGGAACGACAATAATGAAGTTAATTTTAACGTTGTATGGGATACCATGAAGTCGGTTTTCAGAGGGGAAAGTATAAAGCTGGCAAGTATTAAATATAAAAGACATAAGGTAGAACAGATAGAAAAAGAAATAAAGCAGTTACAGGAGGAACATTCAAAAAGTAAAGATAAAAAAACTTTCACTAAATTGCAAAGACTCAAAGCAGAGCTAATGGGCAAGGATATTTAAAAAGTTAAAAGAAACTTGATTTATCTAAATAGAGAGTATTTTGAATTTAGTAATAGAAGTTCAAAACTATTAGCAAGAGCAGCTAAGGCCAAAAGGGAAAAAAGAGAAATTGGGGTGTTGGTTAATAAACAAGGTTTAAGGTGCAATAAGAATAGGGATAAATGTAAAATTGTGAGGGAATTTTATCAAGCATTATATGCAAAAAAGGAGGTAGATGTGGAGAGGCTCAAAATGATTTTGGAGAGACAGTTAGGGAACGGAATAAAACAAGAACATAGAGAAAAAATGGAGGAAAGGGTCACTGATAAAGAGGTAAAGGAGGTAATTAGTGGGTTGAAGGTGGGGAAAGCCCCGGGAGATGATGGATTATCGACAGAATTTTATAAAGAATTTAAAGACGTTGTGGTTCCAAAGTCAGTGAAGTTATATAATTATATTTTAGATGGAGGACAAATCCCGACCTCATGGTATAATACCATAATCGTTCTGCTGCCAAAACCGGGAAAGAATTTGGAAAGGGTGGAATCGTACAGACCAATTTCTCTTATAAATCAGGATGCCAAGATCTTCACAGCAATATTGGCTAATCGTTTAAACAGTTTTATGGGGGAATATATAAATGTTGGCCAAGTTGGTTTTTTAAAAGGCAGGCACATGGCGGACTTGACTAGAAGGGTATTAGATCTAATTGATAATGTAAATCAAACGAAGGAAAAGGTGGGTTTATTATCATTAGACATTTTTAAGGCATTTGATTCATTACAATGGTCCTCAATCAAGGAAATAGTTAGAAATTATGGATTTGGGGATAGATTTAGAAGGGTAATTGATCTATTATACCAAAAAGGGAATGCTAGGATTAGAGTAAATGAAGAGGTTACAGATGTGGTAAAGCTTGAGGCAGGTACCAGGCAGGGATGTCCACTATCTCCTATCCTGTTTATCATGGCAATGGAAATATTAGCCAAAAATATAAGGGATGATCCAAGTATAGAAGGGATAATGGGTAATAAAGTGAGCATGTATGCAGATGATACGTTGTTAATGGTGAAACATCCTGAGATGGTAATGGATAGGATTAAAGATCAACTACAGGTATTTGAAGCTATAACCGGACTGATGATAAATTGGGATAAATCAGAACTGATGCTGTGCAATATGGGGGTAAACGAGATGGGAAGGATAGTGGGGACACTCAATATACAAATCAAAGAAAAGTTGAAATATTTGGGGATAACTATTTCAAATAAATTGGAAGAACTTAAACGATTGAATTATGACAGTTTGAAAGTAGAATTTAAGAGTAAATTACAAGAGTTTCAGAAGCTGAATTTGTCATGGTTCGGGAGGATTGCAATTTGCAAAATGATATTGCTGCCAAAGATTAATTTTCTATTTGATGCACTTGCGATCCATTTGAAGGCGAAGGAAATTAATGAGTTTCAAAAGATGTTTAATAATTTTTGTAATGGAGGTAAAAAATCTAGACTTTCAAAGAACTTTTGGTACTTATCTCAGAAAGAAGGGGGTTTGGGTATGCCAAATTTGTTAGCATACTATCGAGCATTCCAAATTAAGAATGTCGTGAAGATCTTGGCAAGAGAAAAGGCAATTTGGGAGGAATTGGAGATGAAAGAATATAGGAATATTGGCAAAATGATCTTTTTGGGAATAAAGGATAAACCGATAAAGACAAGCAATACTATGATGAGAGGCCTCATGGAGGTGTGGAAACGAGTAAAGAAAGATATGGTCCCAAATCTCTCTCCAATCTTGGAATTGACTGATATGGTGTGTTTTCCGATAAAAATAGATAAGGAAAAAAAAGGAAATATTGGACAAAAATGAAATTTCTTTATTGAAGGACTGGTTAAAAGTATGTGATGATGAAAATAAGAGGAAAAAAATATTTGAAAAGTTAAAACTGGACTGGTTTCAGAAATTGAAGGTTGATAATTGGAATAAAAAATATAGAAGGGAAGTAGGGATAGATAGAATAAAGACCGAATTTGAAGAATTGGTATTAAAGATTAGAAGAGGGGAAAAGAATATTAAGGGTCTAGTAAGCAAACTTTACATCATATTGAATAAGGGTATAGATCCACTAGATGATTTGAAACGGAAGTGGAAACAAAATCTGAATATAAAAATAGGAGAGGTTGAATGGAGAAACAAATGGAAAAAGAGGATAATGAGAACAATGTCAGTAAGAATTAAGGAACATAATTTTAAAATGTTGTGGCAATGGTACTTGACACCACTGAGGCTTCATCAGATGGATAATAAAAGGGATAATTTATGTTGGAGATGCAAAGAAACGGTTGGAACATATGAACATATGTGGTGGAGTTGTAAAAAAATAAATGATTTTTGGAGAAGAATAGAAGGAGAGATTGGGGAAATAATGGGTAAAAGAATTAAACTGGTGTCAGGTACCATCCTATTAACAAATGTGGAATGCATGGGTTTGAATAAGGAGGAAAAAGAATTATTGGAAATTATATTAACTACAGGTAGACAATGCATAGCCAGAAATTGGAAAAATAATGTAGTTATACAGATTGGAGAGTGGTATAAGGAAATGTGGAGCTTAGCATTGAATGACAAACTGACATGGGAGATTAAAGTAAAAAGGGATAAATTAAAAGAAAATAGGTTCTGGAGTATTTGGAAGCCGTTTGTGGATCACTCTTTTATGGCAAGGGACAGTTTTGGACCTGTACCATCTCAAAGAGGTTTTTGGAGATGATATAGATACTAAACTCTCCGGGCATTGTATATATTCACAGGGTAATGTGTAATTAGTAAAGAAACAAAAAATAGTTGTAGCACTGAAAGTTTTTATGATTGTTATGGTTATAGTAATAATTCATAATGTGGGTATTCAATATTGTGGGCTATATGGCAAATAATCAGTTCAATTATTATCATGTGCTATCTCTTACGAATTTGATGTAATATTGTATTGTATTGTTATTGTTTTTCTTTTCTGTATGTTTGTTAAAATTTAATAAAAATTTATTTTTTAAAAAAAAACCAAGTGTAGCACACGCTTTTAATCAAGCATTTTCCAGATTCAGTGAAGTCCTTGGCATCTCTAGCTAATCCTTGGTAAGACTCCCCAACACACCTAGAAAATCGTTACCCATCAGTGTAGACAGTTTTAAGGCAGGTGCATCAATGATATAATCTGTGTTCATTTATGCGCACCTTTCATAATCTTATAATTTTGCCTCTTTTTTAATGGGAAGAGAGGGGGTTGTTTACATGTTTTGTTTTATATGTCCCCCTGAGTCACTTCTCATTTGTTATTAAGATCTGGTTAGTTGTCTTGTAAATGTTTTGCTAGTCAGCACTGCTACCGTTGACTCCCCCCTCTCACAACACCATCCCAAAATTCTGTACCTTCAGCAATATCTTGACATGGTAGATTTTGGTCTGTCTGTTTCTGTTTGTGCAAAGTTTGCTCCTACCAGCTGACCATATGAACAAGCCCTCAGAGGTTTAGCAACATATACTCACCTCTCCCTCTCCCACCCCTTTCAATTTTTTTTTTTTTTTTTTGCTGAAACCAACAGCATCTATAAATTGCCTTGAAAGTAAGATTCATTAAAGTTCAAGCACTGGAGGCAGGGATTAACTTACTCTGAATGCAAGGTTTGATTCAAAAGCTTAAATGCCATACTATATGCCAGTGGTCACTAAACTGATCAAGAGGTAGTTATCTTTAGCAGTAAAACAGCTATCTGCTAAGATTAAATGCCATTTGCCTGACTCAGATTTTGTGAATGAATATTTATGCTGAATGATGAATACAGCACCATCAAAGGTTTTTGCTGTCTGTTCTTCAGAGCTGTGACAATTATTCAACAGCAGGTCTGGCCTTCGGTACTTGTTTCTATTAAGTAAATTTGCAGTGTTCACACAAAATTCATGATTACATTTTTATTCTGATTTTTTTTCCTTTTGAAATAAAAATAAATCATTCTTTCACCTCTAAGAATGTGGGTCACGGTAGAAGGGCCCTTATTCAGTACACACATATTTATGAACATGGCTATACAGAGGCTGAACCATTTCTTTCTAAGAAGTTCAGGATGTTTGTTGAAGGTTTTATGCAAGTAGATCAATAGTTACCTATGATTTCTTTCTTTGTCAAAGGATTTTCTTGTCTTGTTTCTTTTGCTTACAGGTTGCATATCCCAGGCATCCAAACAGTTCAGTTTTTTTTTTTGGCTGGGTGTGCCAGCACTGAATCATGCTGAATGTAAAAGAATATTTACACAGGAGACCATGTGGTATAGATGCTACATAAATGAGAGTACAACTTTCCCACTGTTCATATGTGCCCTCCAAATATCCCATTTATGGCTGAAACTCAGAGGGAAGGAAATAAAACAGCGAGATTGACTGGGGAAAGTGCACCTGTTGCCCTGTAGCATTGATTTAGTTTGTCTAAAATGTGGGGCACTTTGGCACTGAATTTGCAGCAGAACTGCCTGCACAGCCATTGCTGGATTGAAGAGAAAAATAACCCCTGGCCTGCAAATGGTTATGACTCCACTTCAGGCAGATGTTTACCAGCTTGTGAGCTGTTGCCTGTTAGAGCAGTAGATTACTCCCTTCCTGTCTGCTACAAAGAGATGATGGTGATGATGATAATAATAATAATAGTGATTATGATGATGTAAATGGCCAGACATCCCGCTATGGTAATGTAGTAGACCTTACAGACAGCGACTCAATGCTGAGTGTTGGGCAATGGTAAATACCCAAGAGCTACGGGTAGCTGAGACCCTCTAGGTGGGGTGACAGTCCCCTCAGTGGAGGAAATGCCACTGGAAACCATCATATTGGGCCCAACGGTGAAATGAGCAGAGGAGGAACCACTTTCTGATTCCCAATAGTCATGGAGGTGGAAGAGGCCATGCCAGATGGACTGGCTGTGAAGGTGCATCTTGACAATATCCTCAAGGCTGCGGCAGTCCATTGTAGTCTCAGTGTTAAATCCTACATGTCTCATTTAATATGTGCCACAGGATATGGCTCTGTGATCACAGTGTGTGGGTCACTTCATGGCAAGCTGGGATCCACCTTAAACAAATTCACACCAATGGCATTTTTCCTGATTCAGGGGGAAAAATGCATTCTTGGATACGAGTTACAGCCGACAACAAAATGTACACTGGGAAAAGGTTACATTGAAATGGCAATTGCATTAGCATATTCTTGTATTGTTTAGTCTGATCCCAGTACTAGCTGGATATGTAGGGAGTTGTAGTCCAACACAACTGGAAGATGACAGGTTTGAGAAGACAATTCAGCTGTCTTAATAGATTCTTGTTTTTCACTGTTGCTGTTTGAGGCATTTGTGGTGCTACCTTGCTTTCCTTTTCCTTCTGGTGTTTTCCTTAAGCCCTGCACCTCAGCTATACTCTTGCATTTTCTTTTAAAAAAATAGGACATAATTGGTTGTGGATCCACGGGGTCAGGAATCCGATTCCCTTCTGTGACTTGCAGAAGAGCCACCCTATGTGGTCTTGGGCAAGCTACACCATCACGTTAATTAAAGTCTGGCCTATTTGTATGTCTGAGTCTAGCTAGTTCACGAACTATGCTTTGTTCAGGGCAATTAAACTCCACGAGGAACTAGGATTTGAAATTGGTTTGTGAAGCTCAGATTGTGTTAGCTGTGAATTATATTTGAAAATATCCTGGTTTAACCATCATCTTCACTGACTGATTGCCTCTCCCAGAGGGGTAGAAAGCAGCTTGAAAACAGGACTCATGCTGCTAAGAGTGTCTTGCTAGTTCTTTGACCCATTTTTGTCCCACTCACCATGGCTGGCAAAAAGCACCTTCCTCTGCTTATCAACTTGCTGGCGCTCTCACTTTTTCCTATTTATTTTCTTTTAATCAAAGATAACATAGGATACAGAGCGAAGCCAGGATGATCCAATTCAAGGGCCAACCTTCCCCATTTTCCTCTGAGGCCCACATGGACTACTAGAAAGATTTTAAGATCCCCAACAAGAACCAAACTGGAAAGGTTAGAAGCCACTCCTGGTTTTGAAAATGTGGTACAGTATTTGCAGATGTTAAATGAAACAAGGAGGACCTGTGACTTATTTACACTCTGGAGGCATTCAGAAGCATCAATTCCCCCACCCCAACCAACCCCTTCTTTTTTTATGCGAGGAGCTGAGTTAATCTGGGGGTGGGGACTGAGAAACAGCCTTGGCGGCCATATGTGGTGGCAGAACCACAGTTTGTACACCCTGCCTTAAATCAGCTCTTTCCTCTTCACAAGCAATTATTTAGCAGGTAATTTTAAAGAGGTAGTTATAGGTTCATTGCATAGAAATTTTCCAGAGTTTTGAAGGGATAGAGTAATCAGAGACAAGGGACTGCAGTGGTTCAAGTGACTAAGATGCTGACTGAGAGGCAGAAGGTCAGACGTTTGATTCCTGAGTACTGCAGGATGGAATGAGCTCTCGTCTTTGTCCCAGTTCCTGCCAATCTAGCAGTTTGAAAGCAAGAAATTGCAAGTAGATAAATAGGGACCACTTCGGTGGGAAGGTAACAGTGTTCCGTGCACTCTGGTGTCTAGTCATGCCTGTCGCATGACCACGGAAACGTCTGCAGAAGCAGACAGCGCTGGCTCTTCAGCTTTGAAACAGAGATGAGGACTGAACCCTAGAGTCGGATACAACTGGTTTTCGAGCAAGGGAAACCTTTACCTTTACTAATCAGACAATTTATCAGTCCCTTCTTCTGGAGACACTCTAAGACCCTGTATCTAGCCCAGGACCAGGGAGTTTAGCTGTTCTCCTACAAGCAACAATGGGGAATCCGGCTCTGGGTGTTGTGGTTCACTTGAACCATCAGCCACCTTGAGCTATCCAGCTAGCTGTACCAACAAACAGATAAATTGCATAGACTACATAAAAGCCTTATAACTGCTACCACTCTATGATCTTCTCACTCAAAATTCAGTTTCACTTAAAATCTTCACATTCCCTTTGGTATCTCAAGGACCTACATCATGGCTTGCACATTTTTTTCTGTTTCTTCTCCAGTAAAGATCAGTACAGTAAAACCTCAGGTTACAATGGAGGTCCATTCCAACAGCCTCCATCGTAATGTGAAAAAAATCATAACCCGAAGCATGTTTTCCCATAGAAATATATTGAAAATAAAAAAAGTCCTGACTGGACACAAATAATAATAAAAAAATAATACAAAGAAAAAAAACACCAGAAAAAAATCCCAGAAATGCTAGACACGATTGTTCCCCACCCCCACAAAAGCAACAAAGTGATCTCCCAACCTTTTCAACACCACTTGGGGACCTTATCCACTTCGTTCCGACCTGGGGGAGGCATGCTTTGAGCCCATTTCTCACCCCTGCTGGCAAGGGAGAGTCTGGGGACCTTATTCACTCAGTTCCCATCTTCTTCCGAGCTCCCTTGGCAGCGCTACAGCCGAAAACGCACACCTCCCCCAGGCATTGTGACTTCAGGTGGAGGGGCGGTAGCCATTTTAAATAACAAAATGACAGCTGCAGCCATTTTAAACTCTAAAATGGCTGAGGTTGCCATTTTAGAGTTTAAAATAGAATCATTTTCGGTCACAAACCAAAAAAAGGATGTAAACCAGGGAATATTTTATTCATATTTGCTATTGTAAACCATGGCAAACGTAACCCAGGGCACTCTTAACCAGAGGTTTTACTGTGCTGAAAAAGAGAAGTGTATCTTCATTAAATGTGAGGCCACAATGTGAAGGACTAGCATAGCTCTTTCTCTCATTGATCTGCATGGCATGACAATTGCTTTTCTAACTGGACTTCCTGTGCGCTGCCCTTTCTCTGTTCATGTTCTCTCGATCCTGACCACCACAACAATTCTTCCTGCAGTGGCAATTCACCTTCTTTTGGCAGCTAGGTTATACAATTGCCTGCAATATACCACTTGAGGTTGTTGGTAATAAGTTGTTTGTGTAAGGGCTATCCAAAGTTTGAGGTTCATAGAAAACAAATTGTTAGAAAGAAAGCTAGACTGACTCCTTCTTCCTTTATTCTGATTCATGTTGTGTTGCTTTTCTGTAGCTTTAACATTCTGCAAGATTGTGGTGGGCAAATTTAGGGGCATATTAGATGGTAACAGTAATAAGCATTCTGTATGATCAAACCATTTTCCTTCCCACAATGGGATTTCTTGCGAGAGAGGAAGGTTGGACATTGCCCAGCTCCATGCAACTTTATTGCTGAAGAAGCAAACAGGAGCCTCATTGTCCAAAATTCTGTAGTGGTAGAGATGGGTGCCATGCAGCATGAGAAACTACTACTACTACTACTACTACTACTACTACTACTACTACTACTACTACTACTTATAAAACAAAGTGAGGTGAATGCAGGATATGCAATCTAGGAAAATCTTGTGCTGTGACAAACAGCATGTATTCTATAAATATCTTAAACGCTTCATCCAGTTTGACCCTTGAAAAGCTTGTTCAATGGCAGATGTTCTTTGCCATTTGATGCAGCATCTCTTTTAAAAACATGCTAACTGTATCATTCTGTTTGATCCGAAGGCTTTCGAGATCTACTTTCTTTTTTAACAGAACAAACAATGAACCACAGTATCAATTCTGATGCTATGAATTTTGTTTTTGAGCATCAAAATAAATACTGCCCTCAATTCTTCTATACCAAACAAATTCCAAATTACAGTACTTTAAACTTTCCTACATTTTGGCAGTTTAATTTATGGGGCAAAGTAGGTTTATTGCCACTATTGTTAAACAACTGAGAGTCAGAAATAGCTGCAAACAATCAACCACAGATTTCCCAGTACATCTAAATGGAGAAACATGTGTGGGCTGAATGACAAAACGTCTCCCTAGAGCAGGGGTTTTGCAACTAACAGCAGCCTGTGGTCCAGCCCAAGCCCCCATTCTATCCAGCCCGCAGCAACAACCCCGGAAGCAGAAGCGCCCAAGCATGTGCAAACATGCCTGCCGCCATTGCGTCTGGCCTGTCTGAGGGTGAGTAGTCCAGCCTGTGGCACAAAAACCTTGCTCTAGAACAACTCCACTAGAATAAACTTAAGATGACCAAGAAACATTCATAATTTTTAATTCACACCTGTAATAAAATTGCATTACATTTTTCATAAAATAAATGTTCCAGTTTATATACAGAAAAACAGACTGTACAGAGCCCTCCCTCAAATCCCCCAAAAAAACTCACGAACATACAGGCAATGCAGTGCTCAGCTAAGCAGGCACGACTGTACATCTAAAATTGTAACTGCTTTGTGTTGTGGAGGGGGCTGGGAATACTACAATATATATAGTCCTGTGTGGACCAAGAATTAAAAAAATATTGCAGGCAAGCTGACAGACGCCCGTTCCTGTCGGTGTGGCTGAACGTCCATCCCACAGTGTTTCAGCAAAGCAGGGTTTGTTATTGAACTTGGGGCTCAAAACTTCCATTCAGCTGCCCCTCCTCATAGTCCATCTGACACAAGATCATATTGTTCTTCAGGAAAAACTTGTCCCCCACGCAAAATCTAAAATAGGAAGAAAAAAAGTACAAAAGAAATTCATTAAACATTTTTTTTAAAAGCCATGAAACTGATTGTACAACATCTTAAATAAATGAATATTACATCATTCTGATTTTTTAAAAAAACAGTATGATTATATTTCAGCAGTATATTAACATTTTAAATTGTACATATATTGTTTCTATTTTTCTTTTTAATTTTGTGAGCCCCTTGAGTCCCCCATGAAGAAGAAGGTAGCCTATAAAACAGACAGACACAATCTAAATAAAAGAGGCATTACATTTTGTGTAGTGTTCGATTCCCGAATACTGCACGATAGAGCGAGCTCCTATCTCTGTCCCAGCTCCTGCCAACCTAGCAGTTCGAAAGCAAGAAATTGCAAGTAGATAAATAGGGACCACTTTGGTGGGAAGGTAAACAGTGTTCCATGCACTCCGGTGATGAGCCATGCCTGCCATGTGTCCATGGAAACATCTGCAGATGCCGACAGCGCTTGCTCTTTGGCTATAAATAGAGATGAGTACTGTACCCTAGAGTCAGCTACAACTGGCGTTCGAGCAAGGGCGACCTTTACCTTTACTACATGTTGTGTTCTCTTCTGATCTGAAAATGTTCACACAAGGATAGGTTCCGATTGTTCTTCATGATGTGCTACCAAACACCCATGCAGTGCCATAAGCAAAGCTCATTCAACCATTAGGCAGATGGAGGTGGCTTGGCTGAAGCTGTAAATTTTAAGTGGCAGAAAACTACCTGTTTTCTAGTCTATGATTATGTTTGCCGTCACAGTGGTGGGATGAGTAGCTAAAAAGAACAATGATTAGATTTTTCTGCCTAGCACATTGAAAGATCACATTTACATTGGGATTCTCAAGTTTCAAAACTTAGGTCTGTTCTAGTTGCTTCTGCCTGCAACTGCAACTCATTAGACAGTTCATTTTTCCCCTGAAATGCAAACAAAAACATCTAATAAACATCTAATAAAAACATTAGATGCTTCATATTCATCTTGAGTTGGCACATTCTTACCAGCTTCACACAATAAACTTGTCCAGTTGTTGTTAATAAAGAAAGAACAAAATACCATTTGAGGCAAAACCTTGGGTAAATGACCAATGGATGCACTAAATGCCTAATGTAAAAATTCAGTCAATGTCCATTTAATACAATAAATGTTCTGAATAAGGTTGTTAGCAATTCATGTTCTTCGTAAGTCATAAGGTTGTCAAAATTGATTAACTCAAATCTTCAAAAGCGGAACCATCAAATTGCTCAATTCATCAAAACCGTTCTGGTAAACATAGGTTTTTCAATGAAATCTTCCTCAGGATTTTCTATTTCTCAAGCACAGTAGGGGTTTGTTGCAACAGGGGCTCATGATGTGAGAGAAATAGAAAACCCCAATGTTTTCTGGAACGGTTTTGATGAATTGAGCAATTTGATGGTTCCGCTTTTGAAGATTTGAGTTAATAAATTTTGTCATCCTTATGACTTACAAAGAACATGGACTGCTAACAACTTTATTCAGAACATTTATTGTATTAAATGGACATTAACTGAAGTTTTACATTTGGCATTTAGTGCATCCATTGGTCATTTACCCACAGTTTTGCCTCAAACAGTATTTTGTTCTTTCCTTATTGACTGAAACTACACCGTTTGGCCATTCTTTCTTGCATTAGTTTCAGTTGTTGTTAAAGCATACGTGTCCCTCACACACTATGAGGAAATTGTACTAACTGCCTTCCTTTTATTGTTTTCTTTATGTCTGAAGACTGTTTGAAGAGAGAGAGAATGAATTCTAACTTTATAGGCTGTTGACATGAGGCAGAATGTGAAAAGTTGGAACAGCTTTCCCCTCTTCAGTTACTTTTACATGATGAAAGTGGGGCTGGAGAGTTGGGAACTTGAACATTCGGATGTGGAGTACCCACGCTTATCTGACAGTATTTATTTATTTATTTATAGCTCAAATTTCTATGCCGCCCAATCAGGCGAACCCGACTCAGGGCGGCTCACAACAGGATTAAAACATACATATTAAAAACAATTAAAACCCCAACATACCCACCCACTTATTAAAACTAACCACATTAAAACTGCCCGCATTAAAAAGATGGGGAGGCTTCATTTTATAAGCCAACAGGCCACTCTTCCATCTGAGCCCCACACCTGCCCCGCCAACCAGGTTTTGAATTCTCTTCTGAAAGGCAGTAATGCCGTCTGCTCCCGCAACTCTACTGGCAGGAGATTCCACAAGGCCAGTGTGGACACGGAAAAGGCCCTCCTTCGTGTGCCAGAGAGGCGAGCCCCTCTGGAAAATGGAACAATTAGAGAGCCCCTCTGGTCCACTCTGGTTGGACAGACAGACACTCTTGGGACAATGCGGTCTCTTAGGTATCCTGGCCCACTACCATGTAGGGCTTTAAAGGTCAAAACCAGCACCTTGAATTGCACCCGGAGACAAACTGGTAACCAATGCAGCTCCTGAAGGAATGGTGAGGTGTGAGCATAGCGCCCACACCCCATCACCACCCGGGCTGCTGCATTCTGCACCCGCTGTAGCCTCCGAATGGTCATCAAGGGCAGCCCCATGTAGAGCACATTGCAATAATCTAGCCTGGAGGTCACCAGAGCATGTGTGAACATGAGCAGGGAGTCCCGGTCCAGGAGCGAACACAACTGACGGATGACGCGAAGCTGTGCGAAAGCCCTCCTGGCCACAGCTGCCACCTGATCTATAAGTAGCAGTCCCGAATCCAGGAGGACCCCTAAGTTGCGTACCGGGTCTATCTGGGGCAAAGCAGCCCCATCCAAGACCAAAGTTGGCAGCTCCCTGGATAATGCAGGGGGCTCCTATCCATAGCCACTAAATAAATAAAGAACAAAGACAGTAACCTATTAGCTTTGGCTGAGGCTTGTAAGAGAGAAACTCAGTGGGAAGGAGTTCATCTGCCAGAATGCAGGACCATGGACAGTTCAATGAGGAGCATAACATGTAGCATCCAAGCAGAACAAGCTAGTGTTGGGCTCCATATTTCTGTAGCTTTCATGTGGCTTACTGTGTTTACTTTGTTTTATAGGTTAAGAGACCATCCCCCCCAATCCTTTGTACAGTTCTCAAGAATACATAGAAAACACCTCAGAACTCTGTTAGCCTTTGGCATAAGTATGTTTTCTATATACAATGTAAATTGTTTTGTTTGAATTAAACCCTCAGCTATTTAACTAATTGTCTCAAACAATCATTTGAGTTATGAATGTCCCAGACATCATTACATGAACAAAAAGGCCAGAGGGGGTCAATGGACACCTAATACTTTTTGCTCTGTATTTAAGACAACTAAAATTTGGTCATGACTGTATGTGGGGAGATGGTTATATCTGGGGTGGGAACAACAGTTTCCTCAGAAAAGAACCTAAATTTTGCAAGATGAATACTTTATGCTTGCTGGACTTGCAAATGGAGTAGAGATGTCAGCCTTTACAGTCTGATAGATACATAATATATCTCATCTCAGTCAGAGAGCTGCAAACAACTGAAAACATAGCAGGGTTATTCAAGACACCAAATAATCTTATTTTTGAAGATTGGGAAAATGCATTTATTCTCATTTTTGTCTGAACCGTGAAGGCAGATAGAGGATTCACAGTCAAACTGTCAAACAATATTACTATTATACCCTTTATTAGACTAATAAAATCCATGAAATACTTTCTGTGATCTTAGAATTGTCCTAATATAGGTACACCCTTAATATAGCTTCACAGTGTGTATGTGGAATCTCCTGAAATTCACAAACTTGCAGTATCTTGTGACCTTTAGCTAACTTAATGAAAGGTAAGGTAAAGGTAAAGGTTTCCCTTGCTCGAAAGCCAGTCGTATCCGACTCTAGGGTTCAGTGCTCATCTCTGTTTCAAAGCAGAAGAGCCAGTGCTGTCTGCTTTTGCAGACGTTTCTGTGGTCATGTGTCAGGCATGATTAGACCCCTGAGTGCATGGAACGCTGTTTACCTTCCCACCTAAGTGGTCCCTATTTATCTACTTGCAATTTCTTGCTTTCAAACTGCTAGGTTGGCAGGAGCTGAGACAAAGACAGGAGCTCATTCTGTTCTGCAGTACTTGGGAATCGAGCTGCTGACCTTCTGCCTCCCAGTCAGTGTCTTAGCCACTTGAGCCACTACAGTTCTTTATCAGCATAGTCACCTTTGCTCCTTGGCAAACAAATGCACTTTCTTTTCTCCTTAGAAAGAGTGCTGAGAGTTAGATAATTTCTTGGTCACAAAAGGAAATGAGGAGTTCTAACATGCTTCATAATGTGACTTTCAGGGACTGTGTTTCCTGTTGTCCTGGTCAAAGTGACACACAACCACAGGTATATCTGAGAGTAACAAAACAGAACAGCAAAAAAAAAAGGGCAAAAATTGTTGTGGCACCTTAAAGACTAACTCCTGTATTTAAATGTGAGCTTTCGTGGACCAAGTCCACTTCATCAGACATAAGAATGGCGTAACCTCATGGCATAACCACTTCAAACACTTCAAACATTGCATTGCTACCTTTCAGTAAAGAACTGTAGTGGCTCAAGTGGGTAAGACACTGACTGGGAGGCGGTAGGTCAGTAGTTCGATTCCTGAGTAATGCAGAACAGAATGAGCTCCCGTCTTTGTCTCAGCTCAGCAGCTAGTAGGTGTTGTTTCCCATTGAATCAGTGGTATGGCACAGTAGCAGTTTTGTTTTGGTTTTTCTTTACTGTGCGGTTGATCACAAAAAGTGCAGTTGAAAACTGATAGATGTGCAATTGGAGGAACAGTGAAAAAATTGGAGTCTCTGCATATCTATTTATGAAGAACTTAAACAACAGGCAGCATCCTAGTAACATAATTTATATAAAGGACTGCAATGGCCCAGTGGTTAAGAAGCTCGCCTTGTTAGCTGGCAAGTCTGCAGGCAAGACCCAAGTAACTTCATGACAGAATGAGTGCCCATCTCTGTCCCAGCTCCTGCCAACCTAGCAATTCAAAAGCAAGAAATTGCGAGTAGATAAATAGGGACTACTTCGGTGGGAAAAGATCTTGGGGACATGAAAGGAGCCTCATTCGGGCATCCCCTGAGTTCCTCCAGCGAAAATCCTTTCCACCCAGAAAGCACCTTTGTGTTCTTCTGACACATTTTTTTTAAAAAAAATCATATAAGGGTTTAGAACCACTTGGTTTCTATACATTACTCAAATTGCCCAAACCATTTTAAAATAACTTCTTTTTGACCAAGCTCCCCCGCAGCCCGGGGCAAGCAGGGGGTTTAGCTGTAACTGTTTGCACTCAGGCAAATCTCAACAGGCGGGTCCTCATCTGGTGGGGGAGGGGGGCACTGTTATTATGGCAGTGGCTGTGTTCTGCTGGGGACCAAGCATAGGTGGTATAACAGTTGCAGATGCTGAGGAAGAACTAGTCTTTGTCTCAGGGAGTAAGAAACACAAAGATCAGTGCACCTGAAACAATGGCAGCATCTGCATGAAGGTGCTAAGAAGACAGTCCCTTCACTGTGCTAGGGTGCAGATTTAACTGATTAAAAGAACACACAAAGAAGAACCGAAAGGAGAGATCCCAATGGAGATCCTTTATGGAATCCTCTACACAGTAAAGTAGAAGAGGAGGCGATTAAGTAAGTCTTTTTGGCCAGAACCTCTTTTTCTTCTGCTTCATTATTACTGAGAGTTTGCAGGTCTTATTGATTGCAGTGTAATCAGCCTGAAGATTTTTGTTCGATTTTGTGTGTGTGTGTGTGTGTGTGTGTGTGTGTGTGTGTGTGTGTGTGTGTGTGTGTGTGTGTGTGTGTGTGTGTGTGTGTGTGTGTGTATGTGGGGTGGGGAGAGGGTCTGTTTGTCTGGCAGAACATTTGTGCAATTAGAAAATCTGCTTTTAAGCCCCCACCCAACCAACATGAAGACTAAAAAACTAACTCATGGAAGCAGATTTGCTTCCTTCTTGACCTGCTTCACAGAAAAGGTAATACTGGCATATGGAAAGTCACAGCAATGGAAGGTTGTGATCTTTCACTTATTCATAAATAGTGTGGGGTTAGGGGTCAAGCAGTGAAGTGGTCTTGGTGGCTGAGAAGACCAATTTTTTTTTGGACGGTTACAACTAAAAGTGAAGTGTTTTGAAACTATCTCTCCAAACTAGGGGAACAGGCAGTGAAAGGGGAAGTGTGATATGGTGTAACCAAGTGTAAAGGACCTAAACAAACATCCAGTAATACATCCACTATTCTGGGCAGCATGCACAAATCGTAAACAAAACCCTCTCACAATACAGACCAATGTTTAATTAAAAAAATAGTCTTAAATATATGACATGTTAAAAGTGGCAAGGCAGACATGAGAGGCAAAGTTACTCCTCGAGGGGAAGGATGTCACAAAATGATTCAGCCTCAACCTATTGGCCCTCATTCACTTGTCGAACCTGATTAAATGCTATACTAAAGAAAATTAGTTAATAAAGGTATTGAGAAAAATATGGTATATGAAATTACCCAGTTATTGTGTGTGTTGGTGGGTAGGGGTTTTTTGGGAGTAAAGAATAAGACCATCAACTGTAAAAGCCAGAGTTGGCTATGTCTGAAAACTGTATGGATGTTGTGAGTGAGTGAAGAGAAGTCTTTTTCCTAATAGGACAGATCCTGTGAGAAACAAGACCACATATGTGACCAGCTGTAAAGCAAAAAGTCTTCTGAGCAGAAGTTTGACCATATACGTCTGTTCTCATTAGGCTTATGCCAATATGTGAAAAAGAATTCCCACCTGGCATGAGATCATTTGATAACAGATTTGTGATTGGACAAAGAAGAAGAAGAAATTGTCATCTCCTAGAAAACATATAATATCCCAGGGGAGGGGATGGTTGGAATAGAAGAAGAAAAGTCCAGCTTGTTGGTTTCTAGTCTCACTCATTTACCTAATGTTAAAGATACACACCACAGCTTTCATTGTGTTAACATAATGGCTGGACACTGATCTCACTGAAGCTAAATTCATATTCAAGGGGGCCTGTCTTCATATGCTCTCTAGCCTTCTCCTTTGCTGCTTCATTGCTCCTAAATCTTCTGTGAACTATGGAGAAGGTCAAGCTCAACAATACAAAGGGTGTTGGGGAGTGATTACCTCTGAATATCATTGGGTGACCTGGGCTTTGACAAGGAGTGCCAATCACATCAGCTGGAAACCTGCCCACGGCATCCTGGAAACCAATTAGATCCCATAACCTCCAAGGGCAGTCCAGTTTAATAAGTCCCACCGTCCTGAGGGTTCACTAAAGTCAGTCCAAATATAAGCAGGAAATGATTTGTTTAAATGATTACAGGGCTGGAGTACTTCCTCTGTGTGGAAAGGTTATAATATGTGGAGCATTAATATAGGTAGGAAGAGAGGATGACATGAAAATAATGGGCAGAGGCAGAACGTGTTATCCAGTAAAGCTGGATATCCAAGGCAGATAAATGGATGCACTGTTTCACACAATACATAGAGAAGCTATGGAATTCACTATCACTATAATATAGGATATCAATATGGGGAGCTTTAAAATGGGATTAGTTGAATCTGTGGAGAATAATAACAATGATTTCTAGTCCTGTATATTACCTCCAATGCCACCTTCAATACCGGAGGTAAAATACATGCATGCCTTGTGTTAGGGAGTAATTCCTGGTCCTGATAGGTCTATAATTTGATCCAACATGGTTCTTTGTACATGTTTACCATACTGCTCCTCTGGCCCACATGGCTTTCTAGTATAGAATTCATTTGAAAAGAATGGGACCAGGCAGAGGGGAAACAGCATCTTTCTACCGTGGTGTAGATGCTGATCTCCAAATACATTCTCCAAATGGCCACTTCTTCTTCTTCCATGGTTTAGTGTATGGGACCAAAGACGACCGGACAACCGAAGGCTTGGTTTAACACAGGTTTATTGCATGAGGTTCCAGTTAAGCACGAGGTAATGGCGGTGATACATCTCAATATATACAGTAGCTCTCTACATTTGAATCTTGTAGCACGGTAGCTAATTGGCTGCTACCGGCGTGGCCTCGCCCAGGCACGCCTCCTTTCCTGCTGCTGAATGCAGGTCTTTCTTCAGCTGCTGAATGCGGGGAAGGTTTTCCCGCGGCTGTCCGTGATTGAGCAATGTGAACCATGTGAGAGTGAACGCTCGCAGCTGCCCTCTATAGGCTGTCTGCTCGCGTTCCTTTACAGCTGATATCGTTTGTATCTGGAGTGGTTACAATCTTGCCTTTACAGTATAATGAACATGCATACATACATAACATCCCTCCCCCCTAGGATGGGACGAAGTCCGGCAACCATTGTGGCTTGCCGCACGTTCGCTTGGGGCGTGCTTGCGCCTGCCCTAATTCTGGAGAGCCTGTGATCCCTGACTCCGCGGGTGCTTGTCCTGCAACGGGAAACGGGGATTCGTTAGTGGCTCTGTGGGGCGTCTGTGCCTGCCTTGCGCTCGGGGATGGGAATGGAATGAATAGTTGGGAGGTAAACCCCTGCCTATTGCTCTCGGACCCTGGGGACCCACCTAATGTGAACCGCGGAACCGATGAGGTCGCCCTTGTGGAACGGCTACCTTCTGATCCCTGCTCGGGGGACCTTAAGACTGTGGTGGGCGGACTCGCTGATGCCTCCGGTCTTGGGGGTGTCGGTCTCCGGGACATTGGCGCTATATTGCATTCTAACTCACAGGGGCTACTGGGACTGGAAGTACCAGGGGCTGAACTGAAACCCCTCTTTTCGCTAGGACGGGTGGGGGACCACTCCGCTAACTCCCCCTGGTACTGTAAATCATCGTCTAAACTTCTATGGGCATCTGAATTTCGGGGAGACTTCCGCGGCTTCCGCGGGGTATGAGTGCGGTTGGGGCTCCTCCTCTCTGACGGGGACTCCCGCAAAAGATTTCTGTGGATCGATTGCCTTTCCTCCCCCTTGGTGGGGACCCATGCTCCCCTTTTCCTCCCCCTTGGGCTAAACGGGTGGGGGAGTACCCTAACGCTGATTCGAAACTGTCCTCGTCCGCGTCCTGCTCTCCGGGGACCCTACGCCTGAGTTGGTCCACGTGTCGCCTCCACAGGAAACCTGTACTGGTCTCTACGCGGTATGAGACGGGGCCGGTTTGATCTACTACGGTGCCCGGCACCCAGGCTGGCCCCGCACTGGCGTAATTCCTGCAGTGTACTGGGGCGCCTATGCTGAAACTCTTTGTGGGTTCCACCCCTATGTTCCGCCCTTTGTCCTCTACTCTCGTGGGGTCTAGCTTGGATATCCCCGTGGCCAGCTTCCTGCGCATCAACAGCTCTGCGGGGGAGTACCCTGACGCTAAAGGGGTGACCCTGTATCTCAGCAGGAATTGGCACAATTTCAGGTCGAGGTCTCCGGGACCCATGCGCAGTAGCGCGTCTTTCGTGGTGCGCACGAGGCGCTCTACTTGGCCATTGGTGGCCGGGTGAAAGGGGGCGGAGGTGACGTGCCGAATGGCGTTGCGCTCCATGAATGCCCTGAACTTGGCGGACGTGAAACAGCTAGCGTTGTCGCTGACGAGGGTGTCGGGTAAACCGAACGTGGAAAAGACCCTCCTTAACTGTTTAATGGTTGTGGTCGAGGAGGTGCTCGAGACTGGAATGACCTCCAACCACTTAGAGAACGCGTCCACCACGAGGAGGAAAAGCGTTCCCCTGAACGGGCCAGCAAAGTCTACGTGTATTCGGGACCAGGGCCCCCTTGCAGCGTCCCATTCCCTAGGGGGCAAGCGAGCCTCTTCTGGCCTTGAGCTTTGGCACGCCTCGCAAGTGCCGACCATGTGTTCGATGTCGGCGTCTAACTGGGGCCACCAAAAGTAACTGCGGGCTAGTGCCTTAGAGCGTACGATCCCCGGGTGGCTGACGTGCAGCAGTTTAAGCACCCTCGGCCGGAGAGACGTGGGGATCACTACCCGCTGTCCCCACAAGAGGCAACCCCTCTCTAGGGACAACTCTAATCTCTTTTTGAAAAATGTGTCGAACTCCGCTGCTGGGGACGACACGGGCCACCCTTTCTGCACCCAGGAGCAAACTGTGGCCAGCGTTTTGTCCTTGCCTGTCGCTTTGGCGATGTCGGCCGGTACTACTGGAGGGGAGTCTAGGACCTCTATCATTAAGACCTGGTGGTCCCTCTCTACTCCGCCCACGTGGCAGCAATCCCGGGGAATGGGGGACCTCGACAGAGCGTCTGCATGGCTTATCTCCCTCCCGGGCCGGTATACCAACGCGTGCTGATACGCGTTGAGAAAAATGGCCCATCTGAGCATTCTCGGGGACAGGATCTGGGGTGTGGGCTTGTCTGCGGTGAAGATGCCCAGCAAAGGCTTGTGGTCAGTCACTATGGTGAAGGGGCGGCCGTACACGAAATCATGAAATTTCTTGGTCCCCGCAATGATTGCTAGCGCCTCCCTGTCTGTCTGCGCATAATTCCTCTCCGCTTGGGACAGGGATCTAGAGTAGAAAGCTATCGGGGCCTCCCTACCGTTCTCTAGCACGTGGCAAAGCACCGCCCCCACCCCCACCGGGGATGCATCGCATATCAGGACCACCGGGCGTTTGGGATTGAAGTGGGTCAGAACAGCATCTGATGCCAGGAGTCGCTTCAGGTCATTGAAAGCCTTTTCCTGGTCGTCGCCCCACTTCCATGCCTCGTCCTTTTTTAACAATTTGTGTAGCGGTTCTGCCACGGCTGCCTTCCGCGGGAGGAAGGAGTGGTAGAAGTTGAGCAGTCCGAGGAACGACTGCAATTCGGGCTTGGAGGTGGGGCGAGGGGCCTTTTTGATGGCGGCTACCTTGGATTGGGCTGGCCTAATTCCCTCGGGAGTAACACGGAACCCTAGGAACTCAACCTCTGTAGCGAAGAAGACGCATTTGTCTTTCCGCAACCTCAACCCCGCCTTTTCGAATATTGTCAGGACCTTTCCCAACCTTGTTGCTAATTCGGCCCGGCTCCCCCCTGTAATTAATACGTCATCAAAATAGGGTAACACCCCCTCCAACCCCTTCAGGAGGCGTTCCACCAATGACTGAAAAATCCCGGGCGCCGAATTCACGCCGAATTGGAGGCGCGAAACCTGGAACGCCCCTTTGTGGGTGACTATGGTTTGTGCAGCAGCTGCGGCGGGGGTCACCGGGAGTTGCTGGTAGGCTTGGGCCAGGTCGAGTTTGGCGAAACACCTCCCCCCGTGTAACCTGGCCAACAAGTGGCTGACTACCGGCACCGGATACGCATTAGGGCGGATCGCCTTATTGATGGTGCACTTGTAATCAGCGCATATTCGGACTTCCCCGTTGGCCTTGAGCGCTGTTACAATTGGAGTTTCCCACTCCGCAGAATCAACAGGAACAAGAATCCCCTGGCCCACTAATTTGTCCAATTCCGCCTCTATTTTGTCCTTTAGTGCGAAAGGCACTCTGCGCGGTTTAAGTCTGATTGGACGTACTCCAGGGTCCAGGTCGAAAGTCACTGGGGGCCCCTTGAATTTTCCGAGCCCCTTTTTAAAAACCTCGGGGTGCGCGTCGCACACACTCTGTATTGGATCAGTCCCGGCGGCGTGTGCTCCCACGGCGTGCACCCCCCCCCAATGAACAACCCCAGGGGCTGGAACCATTGAGTCCCGAGGAGGCTGCATTTACCCCCCTTGAGGACGACTAAGGGAAGCGTTGCGGTGTACTTTTTGAACTGGACCTGGAACTTCCCAACCCCCAACACTGGGATGCGGTTCCCCTGCACGTCCTTCAGCGTGGCCCTCAACGCCTTGAGCTTGGGCCGCACGCGGGGGGCGATTTTCATGAACTCCCCCTGGGAAATAATGGAGTATGAAGAACCCGAGTCCACCTCCATTCTAACAGGGGCCCCTTGTATTACTACCTCAACGAAGTAACGGGGGTGCTCCGTGGAAACGCTGCAAACCGGCGCGTCGTCCTCGCTGTCGTCGGAGACTCGCCCTACTCCGTCCCGCGTCCTCGTGGTCCGGGTGCCGTCCTTCGGCCTCGTGGTGCGGTCCTGCCTCGCTGAGCGGTCTGGAGAACTCCGGGTGGCCTCGCGTCGTTTCCGGCAGACCTTGGCGATGTGCCCGCGCCGGCCGCAGTTGTGGCACTCGGCCTTGCGGAATGGGCATTTGGTGCGGGCGTGGGCGGCGCCGCAGCCATCGCAGCGCCGGCCCTCTCTCTGGACCCTCCGGACGTCCTCGTCGTCGCTGCTCTCTGCAGACGAGTTCGAAGTCCGCCGGGCCGCGCGCACCGAACTCTCTGCCTTGGCGGTCTTCGGGCGCCAGTCCTGAAGTTCGTGCACCCCGGCCGACGTGGCCTCAGCGGCCTGTGCCGCGTCGAGGACTTGTTGCCACGTGGGAGGCGGCTCCCTTTTCATCAGCGCGCGCTGAGTCTCTGTGTCCCTCAGACCGCAGAGCAGGCAGTCTCGTAGGGTGACGTCGGGGAGTTCCCACTTGCATGGGCCGGCGGCCAACCGCAGGGCCGCGGCGAACTCATCGACCGATTCCCCGGGTGCCTGGACTCGCCTCCAGAACGCGCTCCGAGCGGGGAACATCGCTATCGCTGGCCGGAGATGGGCGCGCAGCGCCGCCAGGAGCTCTGTGGCTTTGAGGTCGCTCACCTTCCTCGGCGCGATCAGGTCCACCAAGGTCCTCTTGGTCTCGTGTCCGAGCATGCGGACGAAAATGGCCCTCTTTTTGGCCTCATCTGAGACTTCGAGCTCCACCAGCGCTGCGTTGAAGTCTATCTCAAACAGCTCCAAGTCTCCCGGCTTCCTGATCTCGTAGCCGGCGCATGTCTTGGTCCCGTGGGCAGCCATCTATCCCACCTTCGTCGCCAATTTAGTGTATGGGACCAAAGACGACCGGACAACCGAAGGGTTGGTTTAACACAGGTTTATTGCATGAGGTTCCAGTTAAGCATGAGGTAATGGCGGTGATACATCTCAATATATACAGTAGCTCTCTACATTTGAATCTTGTAGCACGGTAGCTAATTGGCTGCTACCGGCGTGGCCTCGCCCAGGCACGCCTCCTTTCCTGCTGCTGAATGCAGGTCTTTCTTCAGCTGCTGAATGCGGGGAAGGTTTTCCCGCGGCTGTCCGTGATTGAGCAATGTGAACCATGTGAGAGTGAACGCTCGCAGCTGCCCTCTATAGGCTGTCTGCTCGCGTTCCTTTACAGCTGATATCGTTTGTATCTGGAGTGGTTACAATCTTGCCTTTACAGTATAATGAACATGCATACATACATAACACATGGTTAAGCCAGATGTGAAACTTCCAAAATGAAGCCACCTTTTGGTGAGTTCATTCTTCAGTTCCTTTTGCCAGACCTAGTGTGAGAAAGATTAGTCAGCACAAGGTGGCTGTTGTCTGGGGTATGCCCGATTGTGATTAAAAAATGTCACAATCTTCAAGGAGGCTCATTTTGTGTACCCCAAAATGACTACTGCACCATATTTAAAGAACAAAAATATTGCTTAGAGCTAGGTGGTTTTCTTTGGGGAGGGGGGAATCAATCTCCTGTAGGCTGCATCTAATAGAGAATGAAACCCTTCCTCAATCAGCTTATCAACCAAGAAAGCATAAGTTCCACTTAGGAAAATGAAATTATCATCATTTCTGGCTACTGTGACATTTCTTCTAACCTTTAGGTTCTAGCTACCGAATTTGCTGATTATATGCAAGCCGTTCATGATTTCAGTGGAGAAAGACAAATTAAATGGTAAGTTAAGATTTAGCCTTGAGCCCCTTTTTTCACTTTCCCGGTGAGCATTTCAGAAGTCCTTTCAATGCTACCTGCCTTTGCAATGATGAATATGTACCTGTACATCTGATAACATAACATCATTCCAGTTAAAATCTATATCTCAGATTTGTCTTAAAAGTCAAGGCCTCACCATGTGTTTTGCTGGATTGGAAGTGTTTTCCTTGCTGACTGGAAAAAATAGGAAGCAGCAGAAAAAACCCAAACAGCTGCTGACTCGCAACTTATTTTTTGCCTTAAACCGAGAAGGCAAAAACTGAAGAAGTAGTAATGCAAAATGAAGATTAAAGTCTTGCCACGGGCACAAATGCAGCCTGTTTGACAGCTGCCTCTTGCCAAATCAGCTGAGGTTTAGAGCGGGAGACTTGGAAGACCTTGCAAAACATTAAAGAGAAATATTTTATGTTTTAGAAATGACATTTTGGAAGCTTGCAGGCTAGAGTTTCAAAATGTGGTCAAAATAGGTACCTTGGGGCTGTTTCACACATTTCAGGCAGCAAGCCTGGGTTCACCACCAAATCTATTCTTTGACAGGGAACCATAGCTAATCTAGCTCCCCTCTTAGTTTACCTGCAAAGATTTATGAATGTGTACATAATACACTTTAGATTTTAGAACATCTTGGCTAGGCTATGAAGACCTGATCAATCAGGAATACAGGAACAAATGCAGAAATGGTTCATATTTCTTGCACGGTACCCTCACCCTCATCCTGTCCCTACCCAACCCCAGCACCTCTGTATTAAATAAAGGAAATTTCAAAGGCTATTGAGGTGAAGCATGATAATTCATTATTAAAATGAAAAATAGATTTTTAAAAATCCCACTGACAAACCTAAGCATGCTTTTGGAATCCTATGATAATTCCTTTACACTGTCAAAAACTATTGATTGTGTATCTTATAAAACAGCCTCTTGCTTATGAAAGCTCATATTGCAGCGATTTCCCCCCAGCATATGATTGATCATACACAGAAGACAGCCACCAGGCTCAACAGAGCACCACTTCTCAGGCAATGAACCACAGCTATACAAAGAATGCACCCTCTTTCATCCATTTTTTTCATCATTTTAAAGCAGGGATTCTCAACCTGCGGCCTGTGGGGCGAATGCAGCCCACGGCACCATTTCATGTGGCTCCCCACTGCCTCCACCACACCAGGAAGTGCCATGTGGTGGAGGAAGGGCAAAATGTCTGTCTGGCCCCCGAAGCTGTCTGAGGGAGTGTGACCTGACCCCTGGTTTAAAAAGGTTGAGAACTGTTTTAAAGTATACATGGAAGGAGAGATCTACTCTGTGATTACTTCCCATCCAGTCTTCCCTTTCTGCACACTGTAAATTAATTATACTTTGTGGGGCTGTAGTGACTCAAGTGGTTAAGATGCTGAATTCAATAACTGGAAGGTTCGATTCCCGAGTACTGCACAATCGAGTGTCTCTGTCTCAGCTCCTGCCAACCTAGCAGTTTGAAAGCAAGAAATTGCAAGTAGACAAATAGGGATCACTTCAGTGGGAAGGTAAACAGCATTCCATGCACTCCAATGTTGAGGCATGCCTGCCACATGTTCATGGAAACGTCTGCAGATGCAGACAGCGCTGGCTCTTTGGCTATAAACAGAGATGAGCATTGAACCCTGGAGTTGGATACAACTGGCTTTCGAGCAAGGACGACCTTTACCTTTACTATGGTGTAGAATCCACACAATACAACTTACTCAGCAAGCCACTCTGACAGGTGGGCTGCAATGAAGACAATGGCAATGATGTTGATGATGATCTGCATCTGGGAAGCTACCTCTGAAACCAACTGACTGAGCACTCCAGTATGTAAGGATCAGGACAGAATTAAACCGGAATTAAACTCCTGGTTTTAAAAATGCCATAATTAAACCTGGTATTAAATGTTTTTAATATGGTTTTAAACTCAGTGGCTTGGAATCAAAGAGTCCTTTCCATTTGTGGAAGGTCACCTTCTGGCTGTGGAAGTTATTTTGATACTGTGGAGTCTTTCACTAACAAGGTAAGGTAGGGGAGTCTTCTGCATCAACCAGGGCTGCAGTGGCTCAGTGGTTAAGAAGCTCACCTTGCTAGATGGAAGGCCTGCAAGTTGGCAGTTCAAGACCCGGGTACTGCATGACAGATTGAGTCCCAGCTCGTGGGGACATGAATGGAGCCTCAATTGGGCATCCTCTGAGCAGAGTTTCTCCAACTAAAATTCTTTCAACCCATAATAATTTCTGGCATGAAAATAATAATAATAATAATAATAATAATAATAATAATAATAATAATAATAATAATAATAATAATAATAATAATAATAATAATAATAATAATAATAATAATAATAATAATAATAATAATAATAATAATAATAATAATAATAATAATAATAATAATAATAATAATAATTCGAATTTCTATGCCGCCCAATCAGGCGAACCCAACTCAGGGCGGCTTATCATCATCATTATTATTATTAATCAACCTCAAGTTATTCAAAAGCTCCCTGCCAACTCTCTGGAACATGTTTTGAGGGGAAGAGTTGGCAAAAAACTGCTTCTGTTTCCCATTCTACCAGTGAGACAACTTATGAGTGAAATTCCATGTACAGGCATTTAAGAGCCAAGCCCTTATGTTTAAATGAATGAGACTGGGTTTTAAAAAAATAGCAGGCAAATTGCTGTAAACCTCCCCCCCACCCCACCCCTCATTTGCTGTACATAATTCTGGAAATCAGGGCCAGCTTTTAAAAGCAAAAGAAGGGCAAAAAAACAACAATAAACAAGCTGGAAAAAAACCCAGCACTTCTGCAAATTGCAACAGAGATTTTGCCAGGAAATGTTTTAGAAGTAACAGTTAAACCTGACAGTAACACTAACATGCAGTACAGAAGATAATTAATGGAAAGAAAGTGCTGAACTAGTTTTGTGGAAGTTACAATTTGTGGAAGTTTTTTTTTTAAAAAAAATACAGAATAGCAACAGGTTAGAAAAATATTGAAAATGAATTTTACTATTCTTTATTTATCAGTGTGACGTGGTTTGGGGAAAAGACAATAAAGTATTCCATGGGAATTTTACCAATATTTTGTGGAACAGTAAGAATATTTCAAAGTCCAAAGGTCAATATTTAAACCTTTTGTTAATATTTAATCTATGGAACAGATGAATTTATTAGCATTTACAACTCCTCAGGTACAAGAAAATGTAAGTATCATGTGGTCAAGACATATATGCATCAATGTACGTGTGTCTATATGTGCTTGTGAAAGGGCAGCACATATATTTTCTGTCATACATGAGCATTTGAATATATGTAGCATTGGAGGAGCAAAAAGAGCTAGGTACAAACAAGGCACAGGGTACGCATGTGGTTTTGTGTGCACGTCGCTCTCCGTGTGTGTGACTGTGTGTGTAACATGACAGACTCCTTTCAGGGACTATAGGTAAAAGTAAAGGTCTCCCTTGCTCAAAAGCCAGTCATATCCGACTTTAGGGGTTGGTGCTCATCTCGATTTATAGCCAAAGAGACAGTGCTGTCTGCCTCTGCAGACATTTCTGTGGCCATGAGGCAGGCATGACTAGATAATGGAGCACACTGAATGCTGTTAGCTTTCCTACTGCAGTGCTACCTATTTATCTACTTGCAATTTCTTGCTTTTGAACTGCCAGGTTGGCAGGAGCTGGACAGACGATGGCGCTCACTCTGTCTTGCAGCGCTTGGGTCTTGAAATGCTGGCCTGCAGCTCATCAAGTGCAGCGTCTTCACCACTATGCTACCATGGTCATCTCTGGTATTGCATTCTACACATAAACCTGGCTACTATTTTTTAGTAATACATAGAGACTGTGAGGCCATTTTGCTCAGGATGCTAAATTTCTTCTGGGGGAAACAATACAATTAGTGTTCTTTTCAGCCCTATGTGAACTTGGTTCAGTGGGGGCGGGGGGAAGAGGAGGAGAGGATAGCATCAAGTGGCTCTTATAAGGGTAAAATACTCTAACTTCATAAATTATATCCTTGGGAGAAGAGAAAGGAAACATGGAACAAACTTTACCTTTGTCTTTAGCTAAAGTTGCTTTTAGAACTCCAATATGGACCAAAAAAGTCCCCAAATGTCTAGGAAGGAGAAGAGATGAGATCTATTCTGTCAATGTCAGCAAAGCATGCCAAAATAATGAGTTTCATTCTTGCATTGTCGTTAAAAAGATACTTTTGAAGTCAGGGGTAGCCTGTAAATTCACACAAGATTACCAATAGTTTCAGCAAAAGTGGGATATCTGCCTGAACCCACTAGATGTCACTATACCCTCAGCAGAATAGGCCATCAAACTGGACAGCTTGATTTATGGTGCTTGTCTCTTTCAAACAGAAAACCAGTCTACTCTAAACAAATAACGCCAGCCTTATGTTTGAAAAAGTCCCTTCAATAAAAGCCACACCAAAATGACAGCATGTTTCCTGCCATACTCTTATTTTGTTTGTTTTTTATTCATGGGAAATGACAGTGATCACATCAAAAAGTTAAATTATTCCACAAGAATCAAGGAAAAGAAAAAGAAATCAGAGTTATATAGAGCAGGGGTTCGCAACCAATGGCCCACGGTCTGGATCCCGCCTGCGGTGCCAAATAATCCAGCCCCCAACCTTGCTCCATCCGCCCCTGCCGCCGGAATCAGCCACAGACTCAATTACGGCCACGTAAACATGTTTACTACAGCCATAAATGTGTCTGTGGCCATTGTAAACACATTTATGACAGCCACGGATGCGTTTTACAGCATCAGTCCAACCCGCTCAGCTGTCAGATGGTGCGTGGAAACGGCTGAAAAACGTTGAGAACCCCTGATATAGACGGTGTGTACAAAGGACAAGGGACTACGGGGCTTAGGGATTAAGATGCTGAACATGACAACTGGAAGGTTGGCAGGTCAGCAGTTCGAGACCTAAGTGCTGCATGATGGAGTGAGCTTCTATCTCTGTCTCAGCTCCTGCTAACCTAGCAGTCGAAAGCAAGAAATTGCAAGTAGATAAATAGGTAGCACTTCAGTGGGAAAGGTAACAGCATTCGGTGTGCTCCATTATCTAGTCATGCCTGCCTCATGGCCACGGAAATGTCTGCAGATGCAGACAGCACTATGTCTTTGGCTATAAATGGAGATGAAACCACAGAGGCCAAATGGTGAAATGTACCAATCACTCAGAAAAACCGTTTGAGGCTCAATGAATACAAAATCTTCAATGTTAGTAGTTTGAAAATCTTTCTTGTTTAATCCGATAGGTATGGTCTTACTGTTAATGTCTCATGTTAAATTCACAGAGAAATAGTCCAAAGCAAAATCTTATTCAATGTAGTTATTGCAGATAATAACTTTGTTTCCTTCACAGAGAATATAATACAAAATTGCATCAAAATCTTATCCGGCAAAAGATTTTTCGATAACAATCTTCATCAGGAGTATGTATATTCTTTCTAAAACGTAATAAACATAATTCAAAAAACCTGAAAATGTCTTATACCTAAACCCACACTTTAAAAACCTTAAACCCGGAGGTTACCAATCCCTGCGTCCACGTGGCCTCTGTAGCTGACTCTTTTCATGCCCTAGGATGTTAGTGCTTCTAAGATTGGTCTTCTAAAATACATGAGCTAATGATTAATTTGCGAACACTTGTGCTCTGACTCGTAAATCTCACTCAGTATGGACCTGATTCTGCATAGGAGAAACGACCTGACTGTAAGCCAATGGAGAGTACAGAATCAAACTCACAAGTCCCTCGATCGTCCTTCTCGTGAGTGCAATTGCTCATGCAGTTTGCGTGTGCGAGAGTGCTGAAACTCAACCTTTATTATCAAGCCCCTTGGTATATTCACACACAAAAAAAAATTCAGATAAAATTCTTGGTTGAATAAGATTTTGTTTTTGGACTATTTCTCTGTGAATTTAACATGAGGTATTAACAGTAAGACCATGTCTATCGGATTAAACAAGAAAGATTTTCTAACTACTATCATTGAAGATTTTGTGTTCATTGAGCCTCAAACGGTTTTTCTGAGTGATTGGTATAAATGGAGATTTGCACCAACCCCTAAAGTCAGACACGCCTGAAAGGAGTCTGGCATGTTACACACAATCACACGCATGGAGAGCGACGTGTACACAAAACCACATACGTACCCTGTGCCTTGCTTGTCCCTAGCTCTGTTTGCCCCTTCAATGCTACATACAATATATTCAAATGCTCATGTATGACAGAAAATATATGTGCTGTAGTTAGGGCTGTAACTGGACTAGGGTAGTTGGAGCTTTGTCCCAGCACACTAAAATTTAGAGGACACTGAAGTTTAGAGGTGACTCTACTGGTTATAGAACTAAGCAGCAACACCCCCAGGTTTTATTTACTTTTTTTAAAAAAAATGGAACCACAAATGTTGTTTCTTTTGGAAAGGCGTGTCTACATTCTCCACCCTCATTTACATGGAGGGTTCATGCCCATGCCTAACAGCAGAGTGGGTTGAAGAGAAAACAAAACAAAATCTTATTCAATGTAGTTGTTGCAGATAATAACTCTTGTTTCCTACACAGAGAATATAATCTTGGATGCAAGAAAGGCTGATTATAGCTCTCGCCATAGTTGCCAGCCCTGGATTTATTTGTCGTAAAATTGCATCCATGTGCTAGTGGTCCCAGGAGGGGTTTAAAAGGTACGTGAGATACCTGAGCGGTGTCAGCAGGGCCACCTCTCCAGGGAGGTTCCATGGCTGAGAAGGAATTCAAACCCAGGTCTCCTGAGGTCTAGTCTCTCACACTCTCCACTACATCATACATGTGATGCTTTATCTTTACAGAAACATCATGTTTTCAATATAGCAAATAGAACATTCATCTTCGTGATGGTCTTCCTTGCAGATTCATATGTTGCTGGACACCCACTGCTTTGACTCCATTGCAAACAAATTAAACTGCTAAAATAATATTTATTAGAAAATTGAAATTATTTGGAGCTTAAAAACTCTCGAGCTAAAGAACTTGTTTTGAGTAGAGAACTTAAATTAATTATTAATTAGAGTGTTTTTGACTAAAAGCAGTCTACAGCATTATTTCAGCCATTTACTAGATTTTTTGTACATGTGGTGGGGTATAAATTGCATGCACATAAATCTAAGGGGTGAGAAACCTTCAAGCTTTTGCTGCCTACTTTATTTTTTAATTAAAAATAACTTCCAGTTCTACCAACTATAGATAAGTGAAGAAGAAGAAAACTGAAATTATTTGGAGTTTAAAAACTCTTGAGCTGTAGAACTTGTTTTGAGTAGAGAACTTAAATTAAATGGTGCTAATATTCCTTCAACAAAACCTACTGCTAGTTACCCCAAAATTTCTTCATTTCAGCAGTAAAATTTAGCGAGTAACTGGTATCCTTTGTATTGCTGTCATTGTTGAAAAGAAGGAGATTAGCAAATATTGCCAATCTATAGAATCCATCTATTGAATTTGATCTACCATACATGATAAATGTCAACCTGTAGTTTTCAGTTTTGCATTTACATTTACTCCTGATATGTGTGAGCAAGAGAGAAATGAATGATGGTACATTAAAAGCTGCAAGCACTTCAGTTTGGTGGTGACACAAGACCAATCAGATCTAGAGCATTTCCTTTTTTGTCCAGCCTTGCCTATTACATTTGCCTTTTGAAGCATCTTACATGTATACCTCAAGTTACACTGAACAGGCCATGCTACTGACTGAATGGCAAGTTGACGGGTTCACTTCTGAGCCTCTGAAAGGGATTACTTAGACTGGCGCATTTCCTTTGTTTGGTGTATGCAAACCAAGACACAGGACACAGCCTCGGGCTGGGTTAACTCAGGTTTATTGCATCGTGGACAGAGGGAACATGAGGTAATGGCGGATCGATAGCTCTTTATATACAGTGGTAATACATTTGAACGTGGTGCCATGGTAGCCCATTGGCTACTGTCTGCGTGACGTCATTGCGGGTCACGCCCTTCTTGTCCAGGTGTAGATGGTGGCGGGAAAACTTCCCGCGCTGTTGCCTTTGATGAGTTCGGACCAAGAGAGCTTGGACGCTCGCTGCTGCCAGCTGGTGGTCATTAGCTCGCGTCCTATTACAGGGTTTATATGATACAGCTGAAGGTTACATTGTTGCTATAGGCAAGGTTACATTGGCTCAGATACATTGTAATCCATGTGTAAGATAAAACCATCAGAACACAACACCCCTCCCCCCTAGGACGAGACAAAGTCTCGAGCCCACACTTAAACACACACTCCCCCCCCCCTTAGGAGACAAAGTCTCTCAGCCAAGATGGCTTATTTCGAACACGCTGGGGTCTCGATGCGGGCTGCCTCTCCCCGGGTTTGCTACCTTCTCTTTGTCCCCTGGTTTCCTGTCCTGTAATTGGAGAGGGAGACTCGTTAGTGACTTGCCGCGGCTCCGCGGCGTTGTTGGGAGGTGTGCTCTTTCTTAGGGAGGAACCGGGGGCACTGGGGGCTAACGAAAAACCCCTCTTCTCGCTTGGATGGGTGGGGGAACACTCCTGAAAACCCCCCCGGCTCGCAAAATCTAAATCAAAACTACAATCGGGGGCAGCGGTCGCGAACTCCTCTCCCCCTTCCCCGGTCCCTGACAGGACTGGCGTACCAAAAGGATATGGGTCGGGGCCGCTGCTTCTGCCTTCCCCCCTTGCTTGGGACTGTTGTCCACTGCTGTCTCCCCCTTGGGTTAAGCGGGTGGGGGAGAACCCTAACGCTGAATCCTGTTGCTGAGCCCCACTGACTGGCCCACTGACTCGGTGCCTCAGTTGGTCCGCGTGCCTCCTCCAGAGGAGGCCGGTGTTAGTCTCGACCCGGTACGACACTGGCCCCGTCTGTTCTACAACCGTCCCTGGCACCCAGGCTGGCCCTGCGCTGGAATAGTTCCTGCAGTGAACGGGGTCACCGGCGGCGAAACCTTTCGAGACTGCCAACCCTATGTTTTTCCCTTTATCCTCGACTCTCGTCGGGTCTAGCCTGGACAGGATCGTGGTCAGTTTTCGCCGCATCAAGAGTTCTGCCGGCGAGTAGCCCGACGCTAAGGGGGTTACCCTATACGCTAAGAGGAACTGGCATACTTGGTGATTCAGGTCCCCCGGGCCCATGCGCCGCAGCGCCTCCTTTGTTGTACGCACCAGCCGTTCCACTTGGCCATTCGTGGCCGGGTGAAACGGTGCGGACGTGACATGCCGAATGGCATTCGCCTCCATGAAGGCTCCGAACTCCGCGGAGGTGAAACAACTAGCATTATCGCTGACTAAAGTGTCGGGTAAGCCGAACGTGGAAAAGACTCTCCTTAGCCGGCTAATTGTCGTGGCGGAGGACGTGCTCTTTACCGGGATAACCTCCAGCCACTTGGAGAACGCATCCACCACCAGGAGAAACATGGTTCCTCGGAATGGGCCAGCGAAATCTACATGCACCCTGGACCATGGCCCCCTAGCTGTGTCCCATTCCCTATGCGGAAGACGGGCCGCCTCAGGCCGGGATCCCTGGCATGCCTCGCAAGTGCCGACCATGTGCTCAATGTCCGCGTCCAGCTGTGGCCACCAGAAGTAACTCCGGGCCAGCGCCTTCGAGCGAACTATGCCCGGGTGGCTGACGTGCAGCAGTTCGAGCACCCTCGTCCGCAGGGGCGTAGGGACCACCACCCGCTGACCCCACAAAAGGCACCCCCTTTCTAGGGACAACTCTAGCTTTTTCCGAAAGAAAGGGTCGAACTCCGTACTCGGGGACGATGCCGGCCACCCCTTCTGTACCCATGAACTAACTTTCTCCAGCGTTTTGTCCTTGCCCGTCGCCCTGGCAATGTCGGCTGGCACTATTGGGGGTGCGTCTAAAACCTCAATTAGCAACACCTGGCGGTCTCTTTCTACTCTCGCCTTTTGGTCGTCCGACAAGGGCAAAGGGGATCTCGAAAGTGCATCAGCATGGCTGATCTCCTTTCCGGGCCGGTACTCCAACTCATGTTGGTATGCGTTGAGGAAAATAGCCCAGCGCAGCATTCTCGGGGACAGGATCTGCGGCGTGGGCTTGCTTGCCGTGAAAATCCCTAACAGTGGCTTGTGATCGGTCACGATTTTGAACGGGCGGCCATACAAAAAATCGTGAAATTTTTTGGTTCCCGCTACTATTGCTAACGCCTCCCTGTCGGTTTGTGCGTAGTTTCGCTCCGCTTGGGACAGGGACCTTGAGTAAAACGCTACCGGGGCCTCCCTTCCGTCCTCCAACACGTGGCAAAGCACCGCCCCCACCCCCACCGGGGATGCATCACAGACTAGGACCACTGGCCGTTTGGGGTCGGAGTGCGTCAGGATTGCCTCAGATGTTAGGAGTTGCTTTAGCTCCTTGAACGCCCTCTCGTGCTCGTCACCCCACATCCATGGCTCCTCCTTTTTAAGTAACCGATGGAGCGGCTCGGCCACGGACGCCTTCCGCGGGAGGAATGTATGGTAAAAATTGAGGAGCCCCAGGAAGGACTGTAGCTCGGTTTTGGATGTGGGGCGAGGGGCCTTTTTAATGGCTGTTACTTTGGATTTAGACGGCTTAATCCCCTCGGGTGTGATCCGGAACCCTAAAAACTCGACCTCGGTTTCGAAAAAAACACATTTGTCCTTCCTCAATCTCAGCCCCGCTTTCTCGAACACGGTCAGTACTTTGTCCAACCTCTTTGCCAGTTCAGCCTCACTCCCCCCTGTTATCAACACGTCATCAAAATAAGGCAACACCCCCTCCAGTCCCTTCAGGAGGCGTTCCACAAGCGACTGAAACAGGCCGGGTGCCGAGTTCACGCCAAACTGTAACCGCGACACCTGGAACGCTCCTTTATGTGTAACTATCGTTTGTGCCGCGGCCGTGGCGGGGGTCACAGGAAGTTGCTGATAGGCTTGTGCCAAATCGAGTTTAGCGAAACACTTTCCCCCATTTAGCCTGGCCAAAAGGTGACTGATCACCGGCACCGGGTATGCATTAGGGCGGATCGCCTTGTTAATTGTACACTTATAATCAGCGCAAATGCGCACCTCCCCGTTAGCCTTTAGAGCCGTTACAATTGGGGTTTCCCACTCCGCGGAATCAACAGGAATAAGAATCCCCTGGCCCACCAGTTTGTCCAGTTCCGCCTCTATCTTGTCCTTGAGTGCGAACGGCACCCTGCGCGGTTTGAGTCTAATCGGGCGGACCTCCGGGTCTATGTCGAAAGCTACAGGGGGTCCCTTGAACTTTCCGAGTCCTTTCTTAAAAACGGCGGGATGCGCATCGCAAACCGCTTGTATTGGGTCCCCCCCCACGGTATGCACCCCCCCTATGAACAATCCTAAAGGCTGAAACCACTGTGTCCCTAGGAGGCTACAGCTTCCCCCCTTGAGGACAACTAGGGGCAGTTCCGCAGAATGTCTCTTAAAATTGACCCGAAATTTCCCGACCCCCAACACCGGAATGCTGTTTCCCTGTACGTCTCGTAGCGTGGACCTCAACGCTTTAAGTTTGGGCCGCACGTGGGGGTCGATTTTCAGGAACTCCTTCTGGGGAATTATGGAATAGGAGGACCCCGAGTCAATTTCCATCTTAATAGGGGCCCCTTGTACTAATACCTCAACGAAGTAATGGGACTGTCCCGCGGACACGCTGAACACTGGGGCGTCGTCCTCGCTGTCGTCCGAGACGCGGCCCACGCCGTCCTGCTTCCTCGTGGTCTGGGCGCCATCTTTGGGCCTCGCTGGACGGTCCGGTCTGGCCGCACGGTCTTGTGACTGCCTCCGGCCCTCTTTCCGTTTTCTGCATGCCTTGGCGATGTGCCCCCGACGGCCGCAGGTGTAACACTCGGCCTTCCTGAACGGGCATCTCGCGCGCTCGTGGGCCGCTCCGCAACCCTCGCAGTGTCGACCACCCTTTCGGACCTTCTGGACCTCCTCGCCGTCGCTGCCTTCCGTAGACGACTTTGAGGCCCGTCGAGTCGTGTGCACCGACTGTCCGGTCTTCCCGTGCACCGAATTTTCCGCCTTGCCGGCTCTAGGACGCCACTCACGCCACTGGTGCATCTCGTCCACTCCAGCATTCGTGGACTCTGCGGCTTCCGCGGCCTCTACGACCTCTGCCAGCGTGGGTGGCGGCTCCTTATTCATCAAGCTACGCTGTACCTCCTTGTCTTTCAGGCCACACAACACGCCGTCCCTGAGGGCCATCTCCAGGATGTCGCCCCATTTACAGGGGGCGGCGGCTATCCTCATGGCGGCCACGAATGCCTCAACCGACTCATCCGGCGCTTGGACTCGCCTCCAAAACGCGCTCCGAGCGGGAAACATTGCCCTCGAGGGGCAGAACCGCTCTCGCAGCAGCTTCATGATGTCGCTCGCCTTAAATTCGCTCACCTTCTTCGGAGCGATTATGCCCACCAGCGTCCGCTTGGTTTCCATCCCGAGCATTCTGGTGAGGATGGCCCTCTTCCTCTCCTCGTCGTCTCCTTTGACTCTGAGTTCCACCAGGGCCGCCTGGAAGTCCATCTCAAGCAGCTCCCAGTCTTGCGGTTTGGTGATGTTGAACCCGCTCTGTGCCCTGGCTGTTCCGTGGGGATCCATAATCCCACCTTCGTCGCCAATTTGGTGTATGCAAACCAAGACACAGGACACAGCCTCGGGCTGGGTTAACTCAGGTTTATTGCATCGTGGACAGAGGGAACATGAGGTAATGGCGGATCGATAGCTCTTTATATACAGTGGTAATACATTTGAACGTGGTGCCATGGTAGCCCATTGGCTACTGTCTGCGTGACGTCATTGCGGGTCACGCCCTTCTTGTCCAGGTGTAGATGGTGGCGGGAAAACTTCCCGCGCTGTTGCCTTTGATGAGTTCGGACCAAGAGAGCTTGGACGCTCGCTGCTGCCAGCTGGTGGTCATTAGCTCGCGTCCTATTACAGGGTTTATATGATACAGCTGAAGGTTACATTGTTGCTATAGGCAAGGTTACATTGGCTCAGATACATTGTAATCCATGTGTAAGATAAAACCATCAGAACACAACACTTTGCTTCATCCCAACCCAACCTCAGAGCCTGTCAGATGCCTGGCTTTAAGCAACCTTGATTTTAAAAGTATTTATGCCAAGCAATCCTTGTATCAATGGATGTTCAGCAGACCGACTAGAAGCTTGGCTTTGAAGTTGTTCATTTGGTTGCCTCAATGCCTCTTAACACCACCTGCTGGCCTACGCTGAGGCACCCATTTTGTCTATCCCATAGTCCAACCTACCGCTGGCTCAGAGGAAAAATTTAGTACAACTAAAATGGCTCAAGAAGCAGTGGCCGTCTGAGGGCATGGGAGATCCAAACAGTGACCTGCGGAGGTGGAAATGACTTTGCATTTTTAAGATTTGTAAATCATGCACAAACCCCCATGTTCTCACCTCTGGTTGCAAAGTTGGCAGGCAAAGCAGTCCAAATGGTAAACATTATCTCTGGCCCTCATCACCATCTCAAAGGCAGGGATCAGCTTACTGCAGGCAGCACAATTCCCAGTGGTCCCAAACAGCCTGCCAAGGAAGCACAATCATTAGAAGCCGTTTTAATTAAATGGTGGAAAGACTAATTAAGTGTAATTAGCAGTATCAAATACTGTATTGCACCAATCGAGAGGAGTTGCCACCCTCATTTTGCTGACCAGCTAGTGTGTGTGTGTATGCGTATGTGGGAATGTGGACTGGAGCTGCACGGTGAGCAAGCTGCATCTTTTGCTCAGCTTCTGAGCCTCCAGTTAATTGACTATCTAATGAAGAAACCAATTCCCCATGCACACAGGGGGGGGGTATTTTGGGGCTCACTACATTTCCTGTCCAAAACAATCTAATCTTTGCGATGCAAATTAAAAGGGTCCTAGCACAACATCCATACAGGCCTCCACCTCCTAGAGCCATGATGGTGAATCTTGGCACTCCAGATGTTCTTGGACTTCAATTCCCAGAAGCCCAAGTCCCCGTGAATCCATACGAATGGGTTTGCTGCAATTCATCTGGCCCACGCCGCCTTCGTCGCTCCTGGAAGCAGAAGTAAAATGCGCCCGTACATTCACAGGGGCTTGGGGTTCTGGGAACTGAAGTCCAAGAACATCTGGAGTGCCAAGGTTCGCCATCACAGCCCTATAGTGTGATTCTTTCATCAGTTCTTTAGTGCTGAGTTCATGATCTAGTGAAAATCTTCAGAGTACCTTTCAGAAACATAATTTGTTTTCAGGCAGTTTGTTTGGTACTTCACATCTAGCATTAGAACACTGAATTTGGTCCCAATGAAATAGGCTTTTAGCAACAGTGTTCCTAGGAGGACTGAGGGGCCATTGTACCACATGCCATTTAGGCTTTCCACACACATTCTCATGAGGTGAACTTCCCCTGGAATTGCTCCACAGATGTACACTCTGACACAGCATGCTTGTTTTCTTCCTTTTCTCTCCCACACTTTTTACCAATCCCTCCTCCCTACCATCCCAACACCTTTTCTTTCTTTCTCTCTCTTCATTCTCCCCCTGCAGTGTCTTTTAGTTTTTTCATTCAAGCTGTTGTTTCCTTTCACCACTCCTCCACACTCTCCTCCCTGCCTTTACCAAACAGCACCACAGTTTTGTTCCTCCCATTTTAATTTTTTAACGAATTCACACTGAAGCAAAGTTGGGATCGCATCCATGCTACACAGCATGGCCTAGAGGCCATGTAGGAGAATGAAGATGGCATGTAGAGTTGTTGTTTCCCCTGCAGTACACTGACACTGCTTGAGGGAAGTGAGTGGAGTTGGGAAGGGATCAAAGAATTACTAGTGATAGGGTAGAAGAGAAACCAGAGCACAGGTAAACAATGGAACATCTGTGGGAAAAGAAAGTGAGAGAACTTATACAAATAATGAAATTAAGGGTGAGGCTCCATGAAGATCCTGGATCTCAACATAGTGATCTGATTTTAGTGGTGTCACTACCTCTGAAGATCAAATATATCCTACTGAACTATCAAAATTGTCTTCTTGTTGGGCGATTTAGTGTTGAGCTAGAAATGAATGTTGATTTTTAAGTCTCCAGTGGAGAACACATCCTGTAAATGCTTCAAAGTCACACAATTCCTTTATAATTCTATACAACTGTTTGAAAATTTTCCAAGACAACACATCAACATCCATTTTAATGGAAATGTTGACTCTCAACAAACAGTGTGTACGGGGAAGTGGCCCAAATTCCCCATTTGAGAAGAGTCCAACTTGCCCGTTACTAAAACACCTAGAATCTTAATTGGAATCTGGACATGGATTTTTAAACAGGTTTTTTTTTTTGGCAAAAAATAAACCAAAAATGAAAAGCTTCCATTTTATTCTCTTTTCTCTAAGCCTGGTCTACCTGTCCATCAGTTGGTTCCACATCACTCTCCTGGTCTCTGGAGATAGCTTTTATATCAACGCAGATGTTTTGCCAGTTTTGCTATCTGCCTCCACAGACACTGGCTGCTCTCAGAACAAGTGCTACAAGTCTTTGAAGATCAACATGCTATTACTAGACCATGGAGAAATCATAAAAAAACAACACACACACACACACACACACACACACACACACACACACACACACACACACACACACACACACACAGAACTCTGCTAAAAGAAACAGGAGCACACTACATGCAAAGCATCTTAGTAGCAGAGCAGATTCATTGTATCTAGGGGGTCCTCCCATTCTCTGACCCCCTCCCAAAAATTAAATATATCTGATAACATAGTTGGGAAAGGACTCTGCCCCATATATTGGAGAACAACTGGCAGTCATATGCTGTCAACTGTCTATCTTATAGAGTGGGCAATTCATAATGGTGTAAAGTTATTATTAGTAGCAAATTATCACTGATTAAAAACTTTGGTATTTTTTTGGGAGGGGTGGGGGTGGAGGGTTGCACACAACTAACATGCAACAAGACAAAGTCATGTGCACCCCAAAATTGAAAAAGATTTTTTTTAATTTCCAGTCTGCTGCTGCTGACAACTTTCTTGTTGCACAAGTAGAATCTGCCTGACAGGATTTTGGCAACTGATTTCAAATGAATTTAGGTACAACTAACAGCTATCTAGACAGGCAGTAAATCTGCTCTCCAGGACGATCTCCCTCCCCTCCTTTTCATAGCATCCACACTTGTTGCACACACACACACACGCACACACACACAGACAAAATGCCTTTTGAGCCCCTCTCAGGAAGGTTCAATTTTTTTGGCAGGCTCCCATATTTGTCAGCTTCCAGTGAAAACATCTGGTATGCTGAAAGAGCTAACCTTTCTGTTTAGTCCCCTTCAACATAAACAGATACTGAACACTTGCCCTGATCATCTACCAATAGTCAGGGGAAGTGAAATAATTTTATGTTATCTAGATCATTGCTGATGCAATGCAGCACTTCATTTCATTTTAAAAAAAACTTTCTGTGTTTATGCATGTTGCCGATCAAAACTGTGCCCCCAACATTCTGGGTACTCATTGCGTAATAATCAAAGTGACACATTGCATCAGCAATGATCTAGAAGACATAAAAAAGTCACTTCCTCTGACCACTTGCAAACAATTAGGAAAAGTGATTAATTAAAACTCAAGCACATTGCTCTACCTCCTGAATAGGAAGCAAAGCTTTTCCAGTGGGCATTCTGGGTGGGCCCTATATTGGATCCAATCCAATATATTTTTGGTATTATTACACAACATTTTGCATGCTATGCACAGCATGTGCCAACCTCTTAACATTTAGCACTGACAAAAACAAGCATCTCTACTTCAGACTGTGTAAAATTTACTTAGAATGGGAATGCATTATCTAAAGTGTCCATCATTCATAAAAACGTATATGTTTACTGATTACTCTTAACACCGTAAAGAGAAGTGGCAAGTAATTCTTAAACTCAACAGAATATATTTAGAGCAGGCATGCAACTCCATGGACATGTGGCAGGCATGTCTCAACACCAGAGTGCATGGAATGCTGTTTATCATCCTATCAAAGTGGTCCCTATTTATCTACTTGTAATTTCTTGCTTTCAAACTGTTAGGTTGTCAGGAATACATATTATTTAATTATTGCTTTTCTAAAAAGTGGGTCCAGTACTTTTATGGACTACTAGTTTGCAATAAATCCCTTTACATAGTCTGAGGCTTCCTTGATAGTTCAATTTAAGTTGTGCGATTACCACTGAGAAATCAACATGAAAGAGTTTCTTTGACATAGTGGACAATTACACACTTCCTATAAAGTAACTGTCATATGCACCAGGCTATCCTGAAGCAATTTCAGCCCCTAACCTTGGTCACAATAAAATGATATCTTCTGTCACATGTGACTCACAGTTTGTCTGTGTATCAGAGAGTAAACAAAACAAAATTTTAAAAAGACAAAAAAACATTGTGGTACCTTAAAATGAACTCCTGTATTTTAGTGTTAGTTTTCGTGGATCAAGTCCACTTCATCAAACATAAAAGTGAGACTTCATGGCATTAATTTTTGCATATCAGGTAAATGTAAAGGTAAAGATCACCCTGGGGTTCAGTGTTCATCTCTGTTTATAGCCAAAGAGCCAGTGCTTTCAGTGTCTGCAGACATTTCTGTGGACATTTGGAAGGCATGCCTAGACACCAGAGTGCACAGAACGTTGTTTACTTTTCCACCAAACTGGTATCTATTTTATCTACTCACAATTTCTTGCTTTTGAACTTTCTAGGTTAGCAGGAGCTGGAACAGAAACAGGCCCTCACTTTGTCATGCAGCACTCAGGTTTCGAACTGCTGACCTTCCAGTCATGAAGTTCAGCATCTTAACCACTAAGCCACTGCAGTCCCACACATCAGGTACAGAGGTACAAAATGATTGGCTAGCATAACATAAGTTTACAAAACAGTGTGACTATTTACAACTAGTAACACCAGAAGATCCTGGACTGAGGTTCAGATTTATTGCCATGAAGTTTGGTTCTGTTGAGTCACAAATGGTGAGTAGACGGAGGCAAAATAAACATTCATTTCATTCATTTTCATTTATTCGATTTATACCCCGCCCTACTCTGCCAGGGTCAACTCAGGGCGGCTTACAACAGGTAAATCAAATACATAAATACAATATCCAAGTACAAAAGCAGCATACAAAATCTAAATTCAAACAATATACAAGATCAAAATTATACAATTATATATAAAACATCAATATGAAATTATGCTAATGAATTAATTGAGGATGGTGTGAGTGACCTAGCCAGAGACCAGTTACCCACCCTGTTCTGTGAAGTGTCTTGGGAACCATCTTCCTGAGGTTAGTTCTGTAAACAAACCTCAGGTGATATGGGTAAATTACAGCATATAGCAACCTGTTAGTTGTGGTATTTTAAATTTGATAACATCCCAGAAACCCTTGACTAATATTTAAACTTTTGAGATGGGTGTCCAGTATGTGTATATATTTTATCTCTGCTGTCTCTCTCTGGATCTTTGTCTTGTAATTTTCTGTTCCAGGAAAAAATGACCATGACATTCTCATCTTCCCCACCATTTTGGGGTAACATACCTTTCTGTTTAGCTTACAGACTCCCTTGTCTTTTGCACCTGTGCATTTTAAGTTGAATATATTATTACTGAAAATCACATCTCAATAACAATGAAATATCTGACACACAGGATGCCAAATTTATAGAAAAGCTACCAGCATATAAATATAACCGAAACACATAAAATAATTAGAGAAGCATTTGTCAATCTTACAGCAGCATATGATACTGTCCACTATCCATTACTGATGAAAGAGCTACACCTCTTTATCGGGGATCAGGGACTAACAGAGGATCAGGGACTAACAGAAATGGTCACTAATCTATTTCAAAACCAAAGATTCTTTGTTGAATTTCAAGGGAGGCATGGTTGCTGGAAAAAACAAAGGAACAATCTCCTATGGGGTAGCATCCTGGTACAATTACTTTTTACAATTCACAGAAATTATCAACTGATGTTCTCATATGCCAGGATTTTCATCTATGCTGATGATTTTGCCTTGACAATCAGGGGGAAATCTTTGATTTCATTGAGTACCAACTAACCTCTAAACATCCTTATATTATTTTATATCCTTTGTTTTTCTGTTCACCGCCTGGGTGGCCTTTTGGTCAGAAGGGAGGTATGCAAATTAGCTAGATAGCTAGATAGCTAGATTAGATAGATTAGATAGATAGACTGGCCAAACCCTTTAAAAATGAAGGCCTGTGCATTTTAATTAAAGAACAAAGAAGCAGAGAGGAAGTTGTGAGTTAGCTTGAAAGGTGAGATTTTCAAACACCATATTTCAAAGTATTTGGACATCACTCTGGATTGAATTATGATTTACAAAAAACGTAGTCTAGACTTCAAACAGAGAGTTGCCACCAGAGATACAGTAACATTCTTAGGAAATTGGCTGGGCCAGGTTTAGATGCACACCCACAATCAATAAGAACAACAATTCTGTCCCTGTGCTAACTCCATAGAATATGCTAGTGCTGTATGATATAGATCAGCACATGCCAAACAAGTGGCTGTCACTCATGCAGGGTTATTACTGGCTGTCTGAAACCTATGTCTATGTAAAAGTCTATTGTTTCAATGACAATGCACCTTCATTGAATGAAATAAGGTAATACAGCACCAAATCCATCCACTTCATGGAGAACAACCCCTAGGTCAGTGATGGCAAACCTTTTAGAGACTGAGTGCTCAAGGAGGCAGAGATGTCATGTGGATGTGTGCGCCACTTGAGGCGCACCGGCGACATCACATGTGTGTGTGAGCACAGTGGCATAGAAGTATAGGAGGGTGTGTGTGGGGTGTCTGGTCGCCTCACCTCACTGGGGCGGTGGCATGTGTGCCCACAGAGAAGGTTGTGAGTGCCCTCTCTGACATGCGTGCCATAGCTTCTCCACCACTGCCCTAGGTAATGGCCAAAATTGAGAAGCAACTTTCTGCACACCTCTCAGCTTCTAAATATTAAACCAGAATAAGCCAAGCTAAACCTATGGAAAGCAGTAACAGCACACCTTGCCAAATGTGAAAGCAAAGAATGTTTCTCACCAGAACAAGATTCTGACTAGACCATCTGGAAGTCATTCAGTAGACTTCAAAATAAAGTAGGAAGATCAGAGAATATTCAAGTAAAACAAGGCTCCTTGGGTAAAGGACACATTTTCTGTGAATGTGGAAAAATTTCATCAAGTATTTACGTGCATGTAATTTATGCCCCGTCATGTGTACAAAAGAAAATGCCTGAGTATATGCCTTATTGAAGTAGCCTGCTTCTGATAAAAAATAATTCAATCATTTTTAAAATGTTAATTTGTTTTGAATTTTACCTATATTTCATATAAAGAAAGAAAGCAGCACTGTATCTTGGCAAGAACTTTGTTTGGTATTTGTAAAACCAGTATGGAGGACAAGAGAAAGCCTATTCACTCTACTTAGAGTCTTATTGCCCTTCCAAGATGAGCTTCAGCGAAGAAATGAAAACTTTCCTTACTCTACCTATTGAAGATCTTCCGTTCCTACTGGTCAATTATGTTTTATTTTTATTTTTTGTTTTAATGCTTTTCATAATTGATGTAATACACTTAATATTTTAATCACACTCTAATACTGTTCTATTTCATAAATAAAAGTCACTTCTGGTGCCCTTGTTAGAGCCAAAGCAGAGGATTTGTGTTATTTTATAAATAAATATATATCAGTATTATTCTGGTCTTAGTGCTAGTATTTCTTATTTCAATCCTGGAAAGCAAACATACAGTCTTAACTTCCTTTGTCCTCACTTTCACCTAGTAAGACTCATCACTGATATTCCAATTTGAGAAATGTGGAAGTGAATGGTGGCACTTGCTGTAAAACAATGCAGATACACCATGGAAGAGATAGCTCTTGGATGCAGATGTGAATTCATTTTCAACTTTTCTGTGACACCTCCTTGGTTCCTTTGTAAGTAACTCATAGGTTCATATAACCTTAAAAATCACATTCCATCTGCACTCATGAACAATAGTTAGGATATATACTGGAACCTTCGGGTGACCTATTTCCATGTGCTCTCTCCATGAGATGTGAAGGCATTACCATAGGGTCAAAAGGAAGACAGTGTCTAAACCCATCTTCTGGGTTTCCTGTGCAGCCTTTTCTTAGAGAACAGTAAATCTATTTGAAGCCTTTTTATCTGTCTCAAACAAAACTAGATTATCTGTGCAAGACTTTGAAGATTCAGTTTACAACTTCTCTTATTTTTTTTGTCCAGAGTTTAGTTCCAATCACCTCACATCTATGTTAAATGGAACAAAGCCAATGTGGAGGTGTAGGAGCACTTTTAAAAAACTTCTACTTTTTGCAAAAAGGTTATTTTTATTTAAGCAATCTTTCAGGGAAAACATTGGAATGAGGCAAAAATGTGCATCCTTTTAAAATGGCAGCAGTGCCCTTTTCTTGCAAGCATGTCAGTTAGAGATTTGTGTAGCCATTACACTAAGGTATTAAAAAATGACAGAATGATCTCAATCTGAATCCAAGACCATTCTAAATAGGAATCCAAGTCTACACCGAAACCTCTGATACAGAAGAGGCTGAAATCAACCTGTTCTATGAAGACCTACAACGTATTCTAGAACTGACACCAGAAAACATTTCTTTATCATCATAGGACCCTGGAATACCAAAGTAGGAAGCCAAAAGGTAACTGGAATAATGGGCAAGTTTGGCATTGGAGTACAAAATGAAGCAGGGCAAAGACTAAAAGTTTTATCAAGAGAATGCACTGGTTATAGCAAATACCCACTTCCAACAACCTAAGAAGTGACTCTACACATGAACATCACCAGATGGCCAACACCGAGATCAGACAATGTATTTTATAGCCAAAGATGGAAAAGCTCTATTCAGTCAGCAAAAACGAGACCTGTGGCTCATGAGCACCTTATTGCAAAAGTCTTAGAATGAAGAAAGTAAGGAAAACTATTAGGTCATTCAGGTATGACCAAATCACACTCCTTATGAATATAGAGTGGAGGTGAAGAATAGATTTAATGGATTAGACTTGAAAGACAGAGTACCAGAAGAACTATGGATGGAGGTTTGCAACATTGTACAGGGGGCAGCAATTAGAACTATCCCAAAGAAAAGGAAATGCAAGACAGTCTGACAAGGTTTTACAAACAGCTGTGGAAAGAAGGAAAGCAAAAGGCAAAGGTGAAAGAGAAAGATTCACCTGAGTGCAGATTTCCAAAGAAGAGCAAGGAGAGATGAGGAGACCTTTTAAAATGAAAAGTGCAAAGTTATAGAGGAAAACAATAGCATGTGAAAGGTGAGACGTGTCTTTAAGAAAATTGGAGAAATCAAGGGAATGGTGGCAAAAATGTTCATGATAAAGGTAAAAAGGTAGGGAACTAAAAGATGCAGAAGAGATTAGAAAAAGATAGCAAGAATACACAGAAGAACTATATAGGTAAAGGTTTCCCTTGCCCGAAAGCCAATCATATCTGACTTTAGGGTTCAGTGCTCATCTCTGTTTCAAAGCCAAAGACCAGCACTGTCTGCTTCTGCAGACATTTCCGTGGTCATGTGGCAGGCACGGAACTCTGTTTACCTTCCCAACAAAGTGGTCCCTCTTTATCTGCTTGCAATTTCTTACTTTCGAACTGCTACGTTGGCAGGAGCTCATTCCATTCTGCAGTATTCGAGAATTGAACTGCTGACCTTCTGCCTTCCAGTCAGCATCTTAGCCACATGAGCAGAACTATATAAGAAGGACCTTAATGTTTCTGACAAACATGATGGTGTGATCACTGACCTCAAGCTAGGCTTCCTGGAGTGTGAAGTCAAGTGGGCCCTAGACAGTATTGTTACCAAAAAGCCAATGGAGATGACAGTATTCCAACTGAGCTATTTAAAGTCCTAAAAGATTATACCTTTAAAGTGCTGCACTCAATATGCCAGCAAATTTGGAAAATGCAACAATGGCCACAGAATTGGCAAGGTCAGTTTACATCCTAAATCCAAAGAAGAGCAATGCCAAAGAATGTTCAAGTTACTGTATAATTGTGCTCATTTCACAAACCAGCAAGGCCATGCTCAAAATTCTACAAGCTAGGCTTCGGCAAGAACAACTAGAAGTATAAGCTGGACTCCAAAGAGGCAAGGGAACATGAGACCAAATTGCCAATATTCACTGGATTATGGAGAAAGCAAGGAAGTACCAGAAAAAGATATACTTCTGCTTCACCGACTACTGTATTTGGGCCAGGAAATGACAGTTAGGACCAGATATGGAACAACTGATGGACTTAGACTAGGAAAAGGAGTACAACAAAGCTGTATACCCTCACCCTGCTTATTTAACGTACATGTAGAGTACATCAAGTTTAATGCAGGGCTAGATGAATAACAAGATGGAATTAAGATTGCCAGAGAAAATATCAACCACCTCAGATATGTAGATGACACCACTATAATGGCAGAAATTGAAGAAGATCTAAAGGACCTTTTGATGAGGGTGAAAGAAGATAGTACAAAAGTTGGCTTGAAACTCATTAAAAAAATCATGGCATTCATCCCCATTATTCTCTGACAAATAGAAGGGGAATAAATAGAAGCAGTGATAGACTACTTTCTTGGAATCCAAGATCACTGCAGATGGTGACTGCAGTCATGGAATAAAAAGACGCTTACTCCTTGGGAAGCAGCACATAAGAAGAGATGCTTTTGGCCTGAGTTGCTGTATAAGATTTTTTAGTTCCATGGACTGCAAGGAGCTCAAATCTGTCCATCTTAAAGGAAATCAACCCTGACTGCTCCATGGAAGGACAGATACAGAAGCTGAAGCTCAAATACTTTGGCTACCAAATGTGAAGAGATGGCTCGCTGGAGAAGGCCCTGGTGCTAGGAAAGATCCAAGGCAAAAGAAGAAGAAGGTGACAGAGAATAAGATAGTTAGACACTATCACTGACATGGAGGGTGTGGATCTGGGTGGACTCTGAAGGACAGCAGACAACAAGAAGCCAGACCCTGACGTGATGTGGTCCACAAGGTCAGGAAGGGGCAGAATTGACTGTACAACTGAACAACAACAATTCATTTCTAAGGGGGCAGTCCATATTACAATCCACAGTTAGGTTTTTATCCCAATCTTTGAGGGCCAAACCAAGCAGAGGAGGGAATGGGCAATATAGCAGGGAAAGTCCTTTAAGGGAGACAATCTGCCTTTGGTCATTTCATCTTTTGTTATGGGAAGGAGCAGGATCATGGTTTCCAACCAAGATGGAAGTACTATGGAGGGAGGATGGTGCATCTCACTATTAACATAAACCTCTTCACTGACCTGGATTGGGTTGTAGCTTGTTGTAGTTCCTAAAATCCTGAGCATGTGATTCCTCTTGCCCCATTACCCTTTCCATGAGACAGGGAAGGGTCTCCTTCTGACCTGACACAGATGAAATTTGGATTATCTTCAGGTTGAATCAAAGCAATGATTTTCTTTCCTGTGTTCGAGATCTACATTTATTGATGCCTGCACAAGTAGCATCCATAGCACATGGCATATTTTCCCAGCTTTGTTTCATACACCAGCTGCATAGCATTCTGGGAAAAGATCGGTCAGCTATCAATACTGTGATAAAAACTGGAGTTGATTAACTTCAGTTCGTTACTTGATTTACCACAATATGTAAAAATAGTTCTGAAAACTGTTCAGAAATGTCAACAAATAAAAAAAATAGAAAAATAGAAAAGACATTGGTGAAGTATATTGATTATAGAGTCCATAGTAGTTAAAACATCAGTTGGCTTCCATTCTGTACCTGGAACAATTTGAAACATATTTCTGATTTATAAAACCTCAAAGGATCTAAGACTCATGTGTCTGAAAGACCTGTGTTGGAAATCCTTCTCCTGTTAGCTACTTTTGAAAGGACCTTTCCCTCCTGGGGGAACACAGACACACAGATGCAAAACATCACATCACTCCAAACAAAAACCCTTTAAAACCATGAAGAATGAAATCCATAACATTTTGCACTTTCTGCCTCTCACATGAATGTCCGTACTATATATTTTTCTGGACCAACTGGGTAACTTTGACCAAAATATACTGCCTCTTCTTGATAACTTCTCTATACTAGAGTATAGATCATAGAAGAAGTATCCCCAGAGAAAGTGAGGTCTATGGACACTTGTAGGCATACCTGAAACAACAATAGTACCCTACTGTTATGTATGTTAACTGTGTTTTCTGAATGGAGCGGAATGTATCTTTTCTCATGTATCTATTCTTATGCAAATAAGTGGATCGAAAATGTGCACACTCTGTTAGCCAATGGGCTTGTTGTACTATTGTTACTGTTACTGTTTATAGTGTATATAAGTCCGAGTTTTGCCCCATCCAAACTGTGTTCAAACCCCACTGATAAAGAGCTGAATTTCACTACTTCACTCATCTGCTTCTTCATTCCCTGAACACGAAACCTACCAAATGATTCCTCCAATCCAGAAGCACTACTGAACCGGTCCGTCATGAGTGAAGACCTCAGTATACTAAAGTTGTTAGCTTTTATTATTATAAATGGCTTGAAATCTGTCCTGGGACAATTTCATACAGCCTTCTTTTGACAAGGTTTGTTCATATTAAAAAAAAATCCTTTCCTTCCTTGTCTTTGAAAAAACAATTCTACCTCTTTCTATAATTATAGGTGAATTGGCTAGAGTGTTCAATGAGTTAGACACCTGGTTGCATAGCCAGAAATTGTAATTTTTATTTATCACTGTACAATCCTGTGAGGAGAGACAGCCTGTGTGACTGGAGCAAGCTGCACAGTCCCAAGATGTCCCCCCAAAAGGGAAGGGTAAAACACTCTACCTAGAGAAAACTCTGGAAAAAGTCGTCATATCTCAGAATTGTCTTGACAGCACATAGTTATTATCTTATAGGTAGAACAATTTTTTTTAAAATGAAAGTAAGGATACTCAACAACATATGACTGTAGGGAGAGAACTTGCAAGAACTGTTTTTTTGTTATCTTGTGTTTGGAATATTGTGCCTTTAAGTAATGTAACACTCGAATGAGTGGATATAATAATCACCAGCTGTAACACTGTAACCTTCTGTATCAGGACGCGAGCTAGTGACCACTAGGGGCAATAGCGAGCGCCCAGCTCACATGGTTCCAATTCCCCAAATACGTACAGCGCGGGAAGATTCCCGCCACCACCTCACCTGGACAAGAAGGGTGTGACGGGGAATGACGTCACGCAGACAGTAGCCAATGGGCTATCGAGGAGCCACATTCAAATGTATAGCCACAGTATATATTGAGCTGCTCATCCGCCATTACCACATGTTCCCCCGGACCATCATGCAATAAAGATGTGTTAAGCCAACCTTTCAGCTGTTCTATTGTCTTGGTTCTCATACACTAAATTGGCGACGAAGGTGGGATGATGGATCCCCACGGAATCAAGACAACGCAGGCTGGTTTCAACATCAACAAACCGGAAGAATGGGAGCTGTTCGAGATGGACTTGCAAAGCGCACTGATGGTGTCCGACATCTCAGACGAGGGGAAGAAGAGGGCCATCCTCATCAGGATGCTCGGGTTTCCCGCCATGAAGGTATTGGTGGACCTGGTGTCTCCGAAGAAGGTGAACAAAGTGCCGGTCAAGCAGCTCCTGAAAGCGATGCGCGACCATTTCCAACCCTCGGTTTCAATGTTTTCGGCTCGGGACGCCTTCTGGAAGAGAGTCCAGGCACCTGGTGAGTCCGTGGCTGCCTTTGCAGCGGCCCTCCGTTTGACCGCCGGCCCATGCAAATGGGAGAACCTGGAAATCGCCCTCAGGGACCGCATGCTGTGCGGCCTGTGGGACGAGGAGGTCCAGCGAAAGCTGATGAACAAGGAGCCGCCGCCAACACTGCAAGAGGTCGTGAAGGAGGCGCAGGTGGCGGAAGCCACGAGGGCCGGGGTTAAGGGGTTCAGAGTAAGGCCCCCACAACCCGACAAGGCAGCGGGCTCGGTGCAGGCGGCCAGGCGGGCAACACACTCCTCCACGGAGAGCAGCGAGGACGAGGACATCCGGAAGGTGCGGAAGGATGGCCGGCGTTGCGATGGCTGCGGGGCGCTCCATGACCGCATCAAGTGCCCGTTCAGGAAGGCCGAGTGCCACAACTGCGGGTGCCGAGGCCACATAGCCAAGGTCTGCAGACGGCGGTGCAGAGACCAGAGAGGCTCAACAGACCGCTCACCGAAAGGCCAGGAAGGCGTCCGGCCCTCGAGGAAGCAGGACGGCATGGGCCGCATCTCTGACGACAGCGACGACGACACGGCAGTCCACAGCGTGTCCTTAGGACACCCACGATATTTTGTTGAGGTACTGGTGCAAGGGGTCCCTGTTAAGATGGAGATAGACTCAGCATATTCCGTCATTTCCCAGAGGGAGTTTTTGGGAATTTCCCCCAACGTGCGGCCCAAGCTCAAAGCACTGAGGTCTACGCTGCGGGACGTGCAGGGGAATAGCATTCCGGTGTTGGGGGTTGGAAAATTCAAGGTCCAATACAAGCAACACGCCATGGAACTTCCCCTGGTTGTTCTCAAAGGGGGGAGTTGTTGCCTCCTCGGGACTCAATGGTTTAAGCCCCTGGGTTTGTTCATTGGGGGGGGGGTGCATGCCGTTGGGACTGACCCAATTCAGGAGGTGTGCAACGCGCATTCCGAAGTGTTCAAGAAGGGACTCGGAAAATTCAAGGGGCCCCCAGTCGCGTTCGACCTGGATCCGGAGGTCTGCCCAATAAGACTCAAACCGTGAAGGGTGCCTTTTGCACTTAAGGACAAAATAGAGGCGGAACTGGACAAATTGGTGGGCCAGGGGATCCTTGTTCCTGTTGATTCCGCGGAGTGGGAAACTCCGATTGTAACAGCGCTTAAGGCCAATGGGGAGGTTCGAATATGCGCTGATTACAAATGTACCATTAATAAGGCGATACGCCCAAATGCGTATCCGGTGCCGGTAGTCAGCCACCTGTTGGCCAGGTTACATGGGGGAAAGTCTTTCGCAAAGCTTGACCTGGCGCAGGCTTATCAGCAGCTCTCGGTAACCCCAGCTGCAGCTGCTGCACAAACGATAGTCACTCATAAGGGAGCGTTCCAGGTGACGCGCCTGCAATTTGGCATGAATTCGGCGCCAGGCATCTTCCAATCGTTAGTGGAACGTCTCTTAAAGGGTCTGGAGGGGGTCTTGCCATATTTTGACGACGTATTGATAACGGGGGGGGGGGAGTGAGTCAGAATTGGCTGAAAGGCTAGACAAAGTACTGACGGTATTTGAAAAGGCGGGGTTGAGGTTGCGGAAAGACAAATGCGTCTTCTTCGCAAAAGAGGTTGAGTTCCTGGGTTTTCGGGTAACCCCTGCAGGCATTAAACCCTCCGAATCAAAGGTGGCCGCCGTTCAAAATGCTCCTCGCCCCACCTCCAAGCTTGAATTGCAGTCGTTCCTGGGGCTCTTAAACTTCTACCATTCCTTCCTGCCTAGGAAGGCGTCGGTAGCAGAGCCGCTTCATAAGTTACTAAAAAAGGACGAGGCGTGGAAATGGGGCGAGAGCCAGGAGAGGGCATTCAATGAGCTGAAACAACTCTTATCCTCGGATGCCATATTAACTCATTTTGACCCCAAGAAACCAGTGGTTCTGATATGTGATGCATCTCCAGTGGGGGTGGGGGCGGTCCTGTGCCACGTGTTGGAGAACGGGCGGGAGGCCCCGGTGGCGTTCTACTCCAGGTCCCTGTCTAAGGCAGAGCGTAACTACGCACAGACAGACAGGGAGGCATTAGCGATAATTGCTGGGACAAAGAAGTTCCACGATTTCCTCTATGGCCGCCCCTTTACCGTCATGACTGACCACAAGCCCCTGCTAGGCATTTTTACCGCAGACAAGCCCACGCCACAGATTCTGTCCCCTAGGATGCTCAGGTGGGCCATTTTTTTAAACGCGTACCAGAACGCGCTGGTGTATCGCCCTGGAAAGGACTTAAGCCACGCAGACGCCCTGTCGAGGTCACCCCTCCCCCACACGGGCAGCCATGTGTGCGAGGTGGAACAAGACCACCAAGTGCTCATGATAGAGGTCCTAGATTCACCCCCCGTAGTGCCCGCAGAGATCGCCAAGGCGACGGGCAGGGACAAGACGTTGGCCCTGGTTAGTTCATGGGTGCAGAAAGGGTGGCCAACGTCCTCCCCGGCGGCAGAATTTGCCCCGTTTTTCAGGAAAAAGTTAGAACTGTCCATGGAGAGGGGTTGCCTCCTGTGGGGCCAGTGGGTGGTCGTCCCTGAGTCCCTGAGAGCAAGAGTGCTCAAGCTGCTGCACGTCAGCCACCCTGGAATTGTCCGCTCCAAGGCACTGGCCAGGAGCTACTTCTGGTGGCCCCAGTTGGATGCCGATATCGAGCACATGGTGGGCACTTACGAGAGTTGCCAGAGCTCCCGGCCCGAAGAGGCTCGACTTCCGCACAGGGAATGGGATGCGGCAAAGGGGCCGTGGTCCCGCGTGCACATTGACTTCGCGGGCCCTTTCAGAGGATCGCTTTTTCTCCTCATAGTGGATGCTTACTCCAAGTGGTTAGAGGTTATCCCAGTTGCGAACACCTCCTCAGCCGCAACAATTAAACAATTGCGCAGGGTGTTCAGCTCGTTCGGCATACCCGACACGCTTATTAGCGATAACGCTAGTTGCTTCACGTCCGCCGAATTCAGGGCATTCACCGACATCAACGCCATCCGGCACATCACCTCCACGCCTTTCCACCCAGCGACGAATGGCCAAGTAGAACGCCTCGTGCGTACCACCAAAGACGCGCTGAGGCGCTTGGGCCCTGGGGATTTAAACCTGCAGTTGTGCCAGTTTTTGCTGGGATATTGGGTGACCCCCCTAGCGTCAGGATACTCACCTGCAGAGCTCCTAATGCGTAGAAAACTGACCACGGTACTGACCAGGCTAGACCCTACGAGGGTGGAAGACACTGGGAGGAACATCGGGTTAGCGGGCACAAAGAGTTTCGAAATAGGCGCCCCGGTCCATTGCAGAAACTACGCTAGCGCAGGGCCAGCCTGGGTGCCGGGCGTAGTCATTGGGCAAACAGGTCCCGTGTTGTACTGCGTCGAGACCAGCACAGGTCTGCTCTGGAGGTGACACGCGGACCAACTCTGGCGTCGGGTTTCCGGAAACCAGAGCGCGGACAGCGCGGAACAGGATTCAACGTAAGGGTTCTCCCCCACCCGTTCAGCCCAAGGGGGAGGAGAGGGGGGTCAGTGGTCCCCACCAAGGGGGGAAGGGAATAAATTTGTCCCCACAGATATCCTGAGGGATACCCCCACAGATACCCCAGAAGATGATTTTGATTTTGAGTTACAAAACCGGGGGGGGGGGGTTCGGAGTAGTCCCCCACCCATCCAAGCAAGAAGCGGGGTTTTTCGTTAGCCCCCAATGCCCCCGGTTTTCCCACAATGGAGTTTACCCCTACCCCGAAAGCCGCGGAACCGCGGCAAGTCACTAACGAGTCTCCCTCTCCCATTGCAGGACAAGAGACCAGGGAACAGAGAAGTGATAGCGCCCCCGGGACAAGCCAGCCAGCCTTGCACCCAAAACGCGCTTGCAATAAACCATATTGGATGAGAGACTTCGTCTCATCCTAGGGGGGAGGGATGTTGTGTTTGGAATATTGTGCCTTTAAGTAATTTAACACTCGAATGAGTGGATATAATAATCACCAGCTGTAACACTGTAACCTTCTGTATCAGGACACGAGCTAGTGACCACTAGGGGCAATAGCGAGCGCCCAGCTCACATGGTTCCAATTCCCCAAATACCTACAGCGCGGGAAGATTTCCGCCACCACCTCACCTGGACAAGAAGGGCATGACGGGGAATGACGTCACGCAGACAGTAGCCAATGGGCTATCGAGGAGCCACATTCAAATGTATAGCCACAGTATATATTGAGCTGTTCATCCGCCATTACCACATGTTCCCCCGGACCATCATGCAATAAAGATGTGTTAAGCCAACCTTTCGGCTGTTCTATTGTCTTGGTTCTCATACACTAAATATCTACAAATTCATATTTCTCTCTGCAGCTAATTTTGCCTAGGGGAAAAAAAAACATGCAACAGTACGCCTGATGGATACATCTCGCTCAAACTACCTAAAGAGGATTTTGTCAGCATACTGTTGATATGTTTATATTAATCTTGGTTAATTCTTCCAAATGACAAACTTGACAAGGGGCTTTCATCTTTAAAATCAGAACATTAGTACTTCAATCTTGAAAGCATCCACATCAGCTGCCATTTTTTTTTAAAAAAACCTGCCGCCTTACATCCAAAGAGAGAAATTAGAAGCAAGCTAATCCCAGATTTGCTCAGAGTGCAGAGCCACTCCATGTGTGAACATTAAAGAGGGGGGGGGGAATCCATTATTCATTAGCACCACAGTTGTGTGCAGCTCAATCTAGATTAAACAAAATAAAAGGGGCCCCAGACAGCACCATCTGCATTGTTAAACAGGCACTTTTTGTCACCCTTTGAATTAGCAGCTTCTCTAAATGGAAATGATGGAAAGTTTGGACAGATGTTCACTTAACTATTTAAACAGTCAGCTTAAGGAACATGAAAAATGTATTTGGCACTGGATTCACCTGCCTCTTTCCACGGGCTTTGGGGGTAAGACAGTGTTAAACAGCTTTGAATGTTTGCATAAGATTGAAGGCTTATGTTCTGTCCAGCTGAAATCATGTTGCCTTTTCATGTCTGTAACAAGTCTTGCTCCCAGCTAGCCTGTGCGCTAATCTTGTTCTCTGCCTTGAACATTCTTTTCCCCTTGTCATCAATTGATGAACATTTCTCACTCACTCACTCCTGCATCACTGTGGTTAAAGGGAAAGACACAGAATAGTGAGGAAGCTTGCATTTAGAAATGTGTTCTAAGATTCAAAGGCCAACCAGTGGCCCTGATAGCAAGGACCACAGGAACAAAAGAAAAAGAGCATCATGTATCTACATGTAAAGTAGCTTCAGGACAGAGAAGTGCCTTTTCAACACATTGACTTAGGTTCTCAGATAAATTAATTCAAGGAAACTCATGGAAGTTTCCTACATCCTTCTTTCCAATTTCTGAACATTAAACCATTAGCAACCTATGACAATCTTACCCAAATGAGTGGGTGACATTGCTCCCACCGTGTGTGAGGGGAGAGTGGGGGCTGCTAAGGGGGGAGGAGGTGCAAACCTCGCCCCCATAGTAAAGGTTGCCCTTGCTTGAAAGCCAGTTGTATCTGACTCGAGGGTGTGGTGCTCATCTCTTTTTACAGCCAAAGAGCCAGCGCTGTCTGTATCTGCAGACATTTCTGTGGTCATGTGGTAAGCATGACTAGATGCTGCAACACTGTTACCTTTCCCACTGAAGTGGTACCTATTTATCTACAGTAATACCTCATACAAAGTCCACTTCGTACAACATCAGATTCATACAACATCGCCTAATTCCTTGGAAAAAGTTGCCTCATACAAAGTCGCTGCGATTTTGTATAAGACATTGGGGTTTTTCCCAGGTTGCATTGTGCCTGAATAGTATAAAAGGCAGGACACGTGCATGCATTGCTCTTGTGGGTTTTGCACGAGGCGAAGAGTGTTTAGGAGTGGTTTTGAGCACGATTTTAATTGTTTGGTTTTGCTGCTGTTTGGATGATTAACACTGTGCTGCATGATGGGACATGTTGGTATTCATTTTGTCCTTGCTTCCATCCAGTAATTGTTTATAGTAGCTTGTACAAAATGGCTGCAGATTAACACTGCTGCATGATGGGACATGTTAACTTTTAAACCTGCACTTTGTAAAGTTTTCAAAAGTTAAGAACTTGTTGTATGGTTTGTCCCCTAAAATCAGGGTTGTTTGACATGTTTTTGTAATGTATTTAGCATTTAGACAATGATTTCTTAAAGTTCTGTCAGTTTCCTTGACTTTGCCCTGAAGTCTGTGCTGTTACAGTACAATGTATCTCTATGGAAATGACGTTGTACGAGGCTTCATGGCAAGGATTTGGATGTTGTATGAGGCATCACGGCTAGGATTTTACATGCCTCTTACAAAGTCCAAATCCGTATAAAGTCCAAACTTGTGGAACCAAGTTTTGACATTGTATGAGGTATCACTGTACTTGCAATTTCTTGCTTTTGAATTGCTAGGTTGGCAGAAGCTGAGACAGAGACAGGAGCTCACGGTCATGCAGCATTTTGGTCTTGAACTGCTGGCCTTTCAACCTTCCAGTCATCAAGTTCAGTGTCTTAACCACTAAGCCACTGTGGTTCCTGTCCCAACCCCCCTAGGTAACGTAAGGTTTCCCTTGCTCAAAAGCCAGTCATATCCGACTCTAGGGTGCAGTGCTCATCTCTGTTTCAAAGCTGAAGAGCCAGTGCTGTCTGCTGCTGCAGACGTTTCCATGGTCATGTGGCAGGCATGACTAGACACGGAACGCTGTTACCTTCCCACCAAAGTGGTCCCTATTTATCTACTTGCAATGTCTTGCTTTCGAACTGCTAGGTTGGCAGGAGCTGGGAGAGAGATGGGCACTCCCCCTAAACTTCCTTAAATTAACCTATCTTGGCATACAAGACATTATGCATTTTCAAAATGCAAGTGAGGTGATGGCCACCAACCTAGATGACTTAGGGTTTGGGATGTCTAGAGAATTTTACCTTTATAAATTCTGAGTCAAAGTACCTGATCTTGACTAAACCATGTGTTATGGTGTAATCACCCTTGATATTTTGCATTTCTCCAAATTTTGCTGCTTAGTTCTCAGCTAAAAAACAAACACCCTACCAATAAACACCCTACCAATACATATGCGGGATGAATTGTAAGATAAACTCTATCTAAAAGTGAATATATTTTAAACTGAGTATTTTCTGTGGATACACATTTTAATTTCTATCTAAATCTTCAAGAATATTTTTTTAAAAAAAGTTAGATTAATGGTATGGAAGAGACTTATATATGAAAAGTGGAGACTATTTAGAAACAGACTGATCCATCTAATCTTCAGAGCTTGGAAACCTGAATGCTTTGGATGACATCTCCCTGAATCTACCAGCTTCTATGAATTCTGGAGAGTATAGTCCCAAAAAATTAACTTTTTGCAAGTTTGGTCAAGCCCATTTAACTCTAGCAGTTGCCCTAGCCTGGTTGGTTAAATGGAACACCATTTTGAAGTAGGGGTGAAAGAATTAAGATAATATTAATTCTTTCTTAAAAGTAAAATTATTTTCTCAGTACTCTGTAAAGTTAAACAGATCAGGTTGACCTATCAAATAGAACTGATGACGAGGCTAAAGTAAACAGGAGGCCTTGTGTCCACAAGCTCAGCACACTTTGTACAGCTGACAGGAATTTCTCTTAGACTCAGAAAACCGTAATGCTGAATAATATTTGTGTGACATGACATGATGTGACATGAGACATGTTCCTTATATGACATGATCTAAATAACAGTTACTGAATGTTCTAACATGAACTCAATGAAATGTCAGAAGGTTAATTAATAATTTTGGCTTATCCCATAGTGATGTAATGTGTAGAAATTTCCAAATTTTATGCTATAAAAAGATTGCTCTAAAAATGTATATTCATTCAGGTATTAATTAGCTTGATAAAGCGTTCTTGAATCTGTTTGGCTAAACAATATTAATAAAACTCCTAAATCTGTCTTAGCGTGTGGAATGCGATTTTGTCTAGTTCAGTATTCCATAACAATTTGGGAGCAAATTACAATCCCAAAATACTAGATTCTACAGAAACATAGAAACCAATGTAAAAACATCTCCAAAAACATCTATTAGCTTTCCAGTTAATGACAACTGGTGACAGGGAACACTGATCTGATCTTTTAAATTTGTTTTAAATAGGTTTTTTATGTCCCCAAGATCTCCTGCTCCATAGATATTCTGACTTTGCTTTAGAAAAAGGTAAAAGGAAATGTACAGATGACTTCTGCCTTCCAATAGCTTTTTTAATAATAGAAATGGCAGTTTTATGTATTCCAAAGTGAATATGAGAAACTTGTCCCACATTTTATATGGCTGAACACAAGGGATATGCCCCTAAAAATAAATGTATTTTCTTCCATTCAGTACACCGATCACTTTGGCTCCTTCTCTAGAAGGGTGTATAAAGGAATATTCGAAATGATTGGCTGGCAATAGATAGGGGTTGCTAAGATTTCTTTCAGCAACAAAAATCCTTGAAGTTTAAATATGCCAAAAAATTAAATAAATCAGAAACTGTGTGTGTGTGTGTGCTTGACTTTCATCCCCGTGACCTGTCTTTCAAAGGCAATGTAGTCTTGTCACTCTTACTGACTAAAGGCTCAGATGTATGAGGGCAATATATCAGGAGATTCGCAGTGCTTGGCTAACATGAGCCCAACAGGAAGGAATGAGTCAGAGAGAAAGAAAGCTTTTATCAGCTCTTTAAAAACTATTTTTTGTAAAATAAAAGTTGGCATTCTAAAGTACAGATTTATTTTCCCTTATGTAACAAGGGGCCTAGCCAGCTTGTAAATAAGCTTAGGCTATGCAGATTTAAAATTTAACACAATTAAACTTTTACCCTGTGGTGGTAATTATGCTTAATGGCTCTTACCCTGAACTTAACCATGTCTATTGTCGTCAGCCAATCTGAAAGCAGGAGTTTAGCCAAGGACAATTTTCTGTAGTTTATAGACACACTAAAATCCGGCAAGCTTAGACTCTCATTGGCTGTTGATGTCATTGTGTATAGTAAAAATTAAAGCTAATTGGCACAGAGGACCAGGAGTGAATACGAATGAATTGATGGGAGAAAAATGGAATAAAAGGAAGCACGCTTCGTGGCGTGTGACTGTTGAAGGCAGCTTTTTATTTAAAGGCTTCTTTGTTTGTAATTATAACAGCAATCTTTTGTACAGCCCTTTACACTATTCAGGACTGCAGATACTTCCCACATCAGTGGTAGGCACATATATTTGCTCAAGGTTTGATACTTTGTCTAAAATTATGATGCAGCAAGCAAGTCCTGTAACAAATGTGGCAAGCAGGCATGCTTCTCAAAGTAATAGTCATCTGTTCTTTAGAATGGCACACTAGATTTCTATTCCTTTGTTCCAATTCAATTTCCTTAATGAGGAAACACTAGCTTCCAAGCTCATTACCCAGTGGTAGAGCTCATGCTTTTGGCCTTCTTCTTTCATTGCTATTCAGAGCTTTTATAGATATCTATATCTATAAAAGAGAGGTGTCCCGTTGTGGGTCCTGAATACAAATCTACACCCCTTAACTGTCCATGACCAAACTTCGCACACACTTACCTGGCACGTCACAGAAGGTCACTGTTGGGGTCTGGACTACAATGGGGGCCCTGTGCCCTACAAATTGACCTGTTTCCCAATGTTCTGTTGCCCAATGAGCTGACTGATGTCACCCATTGGCCACCAGGGATTGTGACATCATTTGCCTTTACCTCTGAGCTCAGCTGTAGTTTTCACAGTAGGTGGAAGGCAAATGGGCATGTGGGATCAGCACTGTGGGGTCACAAGACGCACTGTTGGGATGGTTGAGGGTGGTAAGTGACCGTCGAATGAGAAGCGGGAGGGAAGGAAGGAAGAAGTGCCCCACATACAAAACTATACGTACCCGAGTGAAGCGAGGTAACCAGCTAGTAACTTTTAAAAGTTAATGTTAAAATGACAGTTTCAGAACCCACTCATAAATAGTCACCATTAGTCACTTTTGCAAAAAGTAATCCCCCCCTACTTGTTTGCTATTTGAAATTAAAAGGAAAAGAGTCAAAAGGAGAAGGGGCGGCAGAGGATGAGGTGAATGGATGTAATCATTGATGTGATGGACGTTGATCTGGCTGGGCTGCAGAGGATGGCAAAGGACAGAGGAGCCTGGTGTGTGGTGGTACATGGGGTCGCAAAGTGTCACCCTCGACTTTGTGACTGAACAACAAGGCATTTCTAATTATTCTTATTTTTAAATTCAGATAGGCAGAAGCTAAATACATAACAAGCTGGGAGACAAGAGCTTGCCTTATAACCCTAAAACAATTAAAACAATTGCACACAAAGGAATATAGTTATATCTCAATCATAAGATAACTTTGCTGTGTATTAGGTTCTGAAAAATAGAATTAATTACAAGTAACCTATAATAGTGACTTCCAAATTCTTCTTCCTCCCTTCTGCCAGTGCTTCATGATGCTGAAGCAGCCTCTTCTTCTCCATTAGAGCAGGAATTACCTCAAAGCATGCCCTTGAAAGCTGCCTCCATATAGCAAATACTTTCTGCTCCATTCACTCTTGATACGTCAACAAGTGTTGCCACCATGTTGAGACCATACTCTTTCTAGTGACTGATGGGAAGTTGGAGAAGGACCTTGATAACTGGCCTCACGTCCCATGAAAACATTGCCATGACACACACAGAAAGCAAGGAGCATTCTTCAGAGGGAAGATATTTCTATCCCCATTCCTAAAGTGACCATGGTCTAATTCTTATTAGATTTTTTTTTGGAATAGTAGCTGTCTGTGGTTCAGACATATCAGAAAACAAAAACAACAACAATAATAAAACAAAAACACTGCAGCACTTTAAAGAGTAACTGCTATATTTTTTACTGTTAGCTTTCATGGATCAAGTCCACTTCTTCAGACAAGGGGTAAAACTTCCAGGCATGGTTTATATACACCAGATGCAGGGGTCAAAATGTCACAAGGGAAAAGGATCACAAAGCAATCTTCTTCCTCCCTTCTGCCAGTGCTCCCTGACGCTGAAGCCTCTTCTTCTCCATTAGAGCAGGAATTTCCTCAAAGCATGCCCTTGAAAACTGCCTCCATATGGCAAATACTTTCTGCTCCATTCACTCTGGCTACATCAACAAGAACTTTGTGATCCTTTGCTTTGTTATCCTTTCCCCTTGTAACATCTTGACCCCTGCATCTGGTGTATATAAACCATGCCTGGAAGTTTTACTCCTTGTCTGAAGAAGTGGACTAGATCCACAAAAGCTAACAGTAAAAATATAGCAGTTAGTCTTTAAAGTGATGAAGTGTTTTTGTTTTTATTTTATTATTTTTTGTTTTCTGATAGTTCTTATTAGGCCTCCTTGTAGCTCTTTGAGATTCCCCATGTGACTCTCAAGAGCTATAGTCCAGTGGAAGAGCACATGCTTTGTGCAACACCCATGACAGAACACCTCACATTAAAACAGAAAGCCATTTGTTGAACTGTTCTCCATAAGTGAACAAGAAAAGGCAAAAACATGGTGTTTCAATAAGCAAAGAACTAATTTCAGAGAACTCTGGACTTTACACACATTGCTTGCATAGCCTTGTCTGCATTAAATCATACTTTTGGTAAAGTCTATATGATCTGTACAATATCTTTTTCTCTCACAATATGGTACATAACTGCATCTAGATAACTGCATTTAGATTAGCCCTATTCAGGAATTCCGAAAAAGGGGCAGCATTTGTATCTTTGATACAAGATTCTAGCCCTACTCCCCACCTGTTACTGTCTCCCTGTGACAAAGGATTGTCCGAAGAAGAAAGTTTCTGCTACATGTACAACCCCTAAATTCAATTGGGAACCTTGGTATTTCCCCCCAAAATTCCCACCTGCATGGTGAAATTACAAGTGTAGCAGAAACTTTCCTTTTCAGATATATGTTTATCATGTGGAAAGCATCACAAAGTAGGCCAGGCTGGACCCCCCCCCCAATAATTAATAATAATAATAATAATAATAATAATAATAATAATAATAATGATAATGATGATGATGATGATGATGATGATGATGATGATGATGATGATGATGATGATGATGATGATGATGATGATGATGATGCTTTCAAACCAACCCTTTTTAAGGTGTTTTGTGTCATGATCTTAGGTTGTCAGCTTGTCACTAAGCAATTGCATTCTTTCTCATATCTCAGATTGATATCTCAAATTCCTTAGGTCAGGGGAAGAATACTCCAGCCATGGAAGCTTCTAGAAGTTTCTAGAAGATTCCACAAATTAGGTAATGCCATGAGATATTGCATTCCTAGGGGTGGCAGGAGTCACTCTTTTCACTATATAAGAAGTGCCTTTTCAGACCCAAATCAGTTCTCTAACCTGGGGCTACCTAGCTCCATTAGCTGGACTCATATTTCCTGCGGGAAATAAAACACCCAAGGCAGTATGAGCCCATCAGGGCACTGAAGGGAGAAACCGATCTTTATTATCTTCTCTTTTTCTTTCTACAGGAATTATATTATGCTTTGCTTTCGTGAAATTGCATTTTGGAAAATAAAGCTCTTTGTGAGTTTTAATATCTACTGAGTACTAGTCTATTTATCAGGCATATCCAGGTACTATTGCTCTCTGCTTTACACTCTACCAACTAAAGAACCGCAGACTCTCTGTATGGGCAGGTGGAATCGTGTGCCGACTTGGGTTCTGGAACGAGAGGTGACAAAAGGCTATTGAGGGAGTGTGCGGAGTACAGTAATGGAAAATTGAACAGCCTATTGATTGCAACCAGCCTCTCGAACCCATGGCAAGGGTCAAGCCCACGACATTTTGTACAATTTTTCTTGAATGGCTGGAAATGCTTCAGGACAATACGGTACACTTCTGGCACAGAAAGGCTTGTCTACGGGAAGACAGTGTATAGCAAAAAATTGGAAGGACTCAAGGAAAATAAAATTGGATGAATGGTATAGGGAAACGTAGCAATTGGCCCTGAATGATAAGTTGACATGGGAATTAAATGAAAAGAAAGGAATTGTATAATATAATATAAGAGACTGAACCTATCTTGGTTTGGTAGAATTGCAATGTGTAAAATGAAATTGTTACCGAGATTAAATTTTTTTATTGGATGCTTTATCAATACAACTTAAAGAAAAAGAGATAAAAGACTTTCAGAATATTTTGAATTATTATTGTAATGGTGGTAAGAGACTGAGAATTTTTAAAAAATTGTGGTATATATTACAGAAGGAAGGTGGACTGGGAATACCAAATATTGGAGTCTACTATAAAACTTTTCAATTAAAAAATGTGGTGAAAATTTTAATAAAGGAGAAGGTAATATGGGAGGAAATGGAAATGAAAGAGATGAAGCAGGTTGGCAATGCAGCTTTTCTAGATAAGGAGGCAACAAGGTTTAAGCCTAAAAATAGAATGATAAAAACAACTTTGAATGTATGGAGGAAGTTGAAAAAATATTTGGCACCAGATGTATCCCCTATTATGGAAATAGAAGATTTGAGGAATTTCCCTGTGAATATAGACAGGAAGGTGAAAGATGTGTTTTCCAGAAATGGTGTGCTCCTGTTGAGGGATTGGATTCAGATATGTAATAATAGAGAAAAAAGATTGGAGTTATATGGACAAATGAATTTGAATTGGTTTCAGGTTATGTTACTGAACAAATGGAATAAAAAATATGCTACAGAACACTATTTAATGAGAGATAGGACGGAGTTTGAAAAATTAGTATTTAGAATGAGAATTTTAGAGGAGAGGATGACAATTAGTATTAATGCAATTAAGTTTATTATCATCAGAATGTTGAAACATGTTTGAGAATGTAAGGAACTTAGCTTTTAATTCTACATATTCTTTCCTCTTTGACATTTCCTTTTATAAGAAGTTGTTTAATGTTTTTTTTTGCTAGTTAATGTATGTCTTATTTTTTTCTTGATTTTGTATATTATTAAAAACCAATAAAAAATTTTTTTAAAAAAGAAAGGCTTGCCCAAGACATGATTACAGAACCTGTAGCTCTCCACTACAACTACTATCATCCTTGACCACTAGTCATGCCGGCAGGGTTGCTGAACATTGCTTGGAAGAGCACAGGTTGCTTACTCTTGACTTGAGAGAACAACCTGCCCTCAGAGCAATAGCTCACACTCCTTTTGTGATTTCACCCTATGCACTTGAACACATCAATTTTCCTTTAAGCTTCCTGTCTAAATCTCCAGAAATATTACTGAAGCATTTCTATAGTAGACGGTATTAATAACAAAGAAAACTCCTCTAAAATAGGATTTATTTAGAAATAACAATGCCATTTGTTATGTGTCACTAAGTCACATATGACTTATTGTAACCCTAATATGGTTTTTAAAGTCGGAAAGACATTTAAGAATTAGTTTTACCAGTTCCATTCCTCCAGTGAAATTCCATGGCTGAGTGACAATTTGAACCCAGCTCTCCTGACCCCCTTTCTGTACTGTATCCACAACACTACACTGGCATTCCAGAGAACATTACTGGTGAATAACTGTAGTTTAATTGTTAAATATTACATCATTGGTGCAAAGAATTTAATTCCAGAGAAAATAGCAGTATGTTGTATTAAGAGAATACTAGCATACATATTCAGCATCTTCTATAATTATTTTTTAAAAACTATGGAGTAGTTTGGTCAGTGATGGCATGCTTGCCATGAAGGAAAGCCAGTTACTGGTCCCAGTCTTGAGCAGAACCTCCATTATCTGAACTTTCATATTTAAAGATCCAACTTACCAGAATTCACTGGGCACTCTTCATACAATCCCATATCAATCTGTGAAAATGGTGCAAGAGCTCTTCCAAAGGATCTAGACATTCCTAATACAATTTGGGTTAATATTTGCACACTTCATTAACAGGACAGCAACCAATGCAAAGCAGCATGAAGAAGCTGCTTAGGTTGTGTGATGAAGAGTGATCTACTCTGAGTCTTTTTACACTTTTCCACTCCAATGATGAGACATTCACACAGACAAAGATACAAGTGCTGCCTTTGCAAAATCACTCCTTGGCATAAATATGGTAAATATCATTATCCTTTCCTCAAAATAAATGGCACCTTTTTAGGGGCTGCAGTGGCTCAGTGGTTAAGAAGCTCACCTTGTTAGCTGGAAGGCTGGCAAGTCGACAGTTCGAGACCTGGATACTGCATGATGGATTGAGCGCCGGTCTCTGTCCCAGCTCTTGGGGACATGAAAGGAGTCTCATTTGGGTGTTCCTTGAGCAGAGTTTCTTCTACAAAAATCCTTTCAACCCAGAATAATTTCTGACACAAAATTATTATTATTATTATTATTATTATTATAGTTGCGTTAAATGGTTGAAAACAAGTATTTGTTATACTGGAGAACACCCCTCTCCTATACCATTGGTTCAACAGATATCCAAAGTGGAATAGCTGAGGCAAAAAAAAATAAAAAATGGCGGCCGTTGAGCAGTAAGTCACAGCCACAATAGCCCAAATGAATAACTGGGAATCTGGTAATAGCAATTACACTGATATATTACATCATAGTGCTCAGTGCACTTTCTGGTTCATAAGGTAATTAGTATTTTGCCCCAAACATGCTAGGTATTCATTTTAACAACCTTAAAAAGATGGTAGGTTGAGTCAACCTTGATCCCCATCAGGATCGAACCCACAAAATTTTTGGCTGCAGTACAGGAGTTTAACCACTGCACCACCACAGTAAGTCAACTCCTCTGTGAGATCCATTGATTCAATGGGGCTACTCTAGTTGCAACTTATTACTGGATTTGTTATACTGGAGAACACCCCTCTCCTATACCATTGGTTCAACAGATATGCAAAGTGGAATAGCTGAGGCAAATAAATAAAATAGCTCACCTTGTGCTATATACATTGTCCAAGGAATTCACCAAATGCTTACTTATTTCTCTTCACTTATGCCAAAAACTCATTAAACTGTGTGCTGTTTTTTTTGGTCTTATTGTCCTTTAAAGTATATTCCAAAAACAGGCTTCCAAATATCCCAAAATTTATTCTCTGTCAATATACCCTTTTTTACATTTAATTCCTATGTCAACTTATCATAGAGCCATTTCCCACAAATCCTTATACTGTACCAGTTATCCATTTCTAATTTCATATTGTTTTTCCAATTTTTTGGAAAATGATTTTGCCAATGATACAAAAAATGGATAACAGGTCTTTCTTTTTCAAATCCCATTTTAAATGATCCAAGTCAGTTAATAATACAACTTTTGTGTCCAGTTTTAAATTATCATCAATTATTTTCTCAAACCTTATTATTGGATTTCAACCAATATTTTGGATGATTTGCAAATCATCTTACTCAATGGTGGAAATTCAGTAGTCCTGGTAGTGATTCATTTCAGTGCTCTTGCATTTCATTTACTTGTTTGCTTCCTTTCATGCCAGAATTGAAGGATCATATAGTCCACTGTAAAGTTCAGCAGCGATATAACCAAACGTTCTGAAAGCAGCATAATTTCAAATGTTTTTCGGTTTGGTAGTGGTGGAGTGTGTGTTTTAGTTTGGTTGTTTTGTAAGAGAGCCTGGGCCTGTCTTGAGCTCATGGTCAGGTGGCAACTTTGGTACTGTTTCCTCTAACATGTCAGAAGAAGAAACCTTGGAAATGTACATAGAAGAAGCTCCTGATGCTACTCCTTTACTTGCTGGTGCTACCCCACTGAGGAAGAGGAGGCAAAAGTAGTAGAAGAGGCTACACAGTAAGGGTTTTCCCTCCACAGCCCAGAACTCCTTACACCACACAGAGGGTTTAGGAAAGCAATGCAAGCGCGGCGCCAAAATGGCCGCCGCGCCCTTTGCGGGCCCCCCCCCACAGGACAGAGAATCCGGGTAGTTAGGGGCGTGGCCAGCTCCCTTATAAAAGGGGTGGCCACGAGGCAGCCGCGCTGCCATTTTGCCTCAGCGACGGAGCGGAGAAGTTTTTCCCCTGCGCCTCCGTCGCTCGTTGGTATTGCCGGGAAGCTTTTTGGGTCGATTTTGCTTAGCTAGCTTCCCTTTTTTGGCTCGAGATGCCTTCCAAAAAGAAGGCTCCTGCGAATTCAGCTCGGGCTGTTAGGAGGCGCAACCCAGGTTGGAGGACCGTGGTGCCGCCTTCTCAACAGCCACCTTTGCCATCCCCGGCCGGGGCTAGTGGCTTGGGGTCTATCGCACCTTGGCCCGTTCAGAGTGCGGGCGCGGAGGGCGCTCCGGCCCGCGGCCCGCGAGCGGTGGACACCGCTCCTCCTTCCGCCCAACCCGTTGGGCCGACTACTTCTGGGCCGCAGCCTCTCCCGGGGCCCTCTAGCCTCGGGGGGTGGCCCGGTGCCCCGCCTTGGCAGGTTTCCTCACCAGCCCTGCCGGGCTTTGGCCCTGGCCAATGGCCATATCTGGGCCATGGGGTGCAGGGAACTGTCCCCATGCAAGGGTCAGGTGGGCCGGCCGGCTCTTTACCCATGGTTACTGTAGACACCTTACTGGCCCGTATTGCGGCCTTAGAGGAGTCTTTGGCCCGGGCCAGTCAGGCAGGTGCCCCTTTCGGGGTACCTTTGGAGGCGCTATCGGCAGCAGGACAACGGCCGGCGGGGAGGGTTGAGCTGCTGCAGGCGGGTGGCGCGGCTCCGGCCACTGCCTCGCAGCTCCCCAGCCAGCAACCTGGCGCGGGTCAAGCCCCGGTGATGAGCTCTACATCGGTCGTGAGCTCCGACGCCCCCAGTGGGCCGGAACCCCCGTTGGGGGCGGCCCGCGGGGGTGCAGCATGTGAGTATATGGTGCAAACGAGTACATCCACACACATTCCCAATATAGGGGGGACCTTTCAGTGGCCTTGGCCTCGCGCGGGTGGTGCAGGGGCTACGCCGCTGGCGACCCACCCGGCGACAACTACTGCCACCATGCCCGCTGGGGTGGGCATTGGTTCTTACACTGCTGGGAACGTACTTGGGGTGGCAGGGTTAACTCATGCCCCTTTGGGTAGGCCAGCTATCCCCCTTTTCGGCTTTGCCGACGGCAGGGTATTCCCTGCCATTGGGTGATCACTTGGCGCAGGCTACCAGAGAAAAGATATGGCGAGGGGAGTACGTGGATATCTTCTCACTCCTGAACAGAGAGCCCACTAAGGAAGAAAGGGAGGGTCAGGATGAGAAGGACAAGGAGCAGGCACGCCGCCGTAAGCCGCCGCGTACCTGGGCTAACTGGCTCCCCGCTTATTTGATATACATGGCGGTGTATTTGAGGGCGCGGCCGGATCTAGCTATTCCCATGGTCCAATATTTGGACAACATATACAGGGCAATGGTAGATTTCCCGGGCCCCTCATGGCTAGCATATGATGAGGAATTCCGTATGAGGATTCCCCTGCACCCCGAGATGAGATGGGATGAGCCGTGCCAGAGACTGTGGCTCTTGTATATGACACCCACACGTCCTGCCCCGGGGGATAGATACCATTGTGGACATGCGGTCCAGCGAGCAGCTCCAGCGCAGGTTACCCGCCAAATGGCGGGGCAGGGGGTTCCAGCCCGCCTGCTGTGCTGGACTTTCTCGTCCAATGGTTCCTGCAGTCGGAAGAACTGCAGGTATAAGCACGAGTGTCCCACATGTTCTGGTCCCCATGCAGCCTCTGCTTGTCCCAAGCCTGGGGGGGTGCGAGGCAGAGGGAGGGGTGGACAGTGGGCTGGCAAGCCTGCCACGGATGGAACTAGTTCTCCGAAAGGCCCCCTCCCCAATTAAGGTGGACATGCTGGAGCGCTGGCTCGCATCGTACCCAAGGGGAGAGGACAGGGAGTACCTTATCCAAGGTTTTAAGCAGGGATTTCGTATCCCTTTTATGGGTGATAGATCTCCTCAGGATGCTCCCAACCTTTTATCCCTCAGAGGAAGGGAGGAGGTAGCCGAGGCCAGCATTAAAAAGGAGTTAGACGCGGGCAGGGTCGCCGGACCTTTTCCCGTACCCCCTTTTCCCAACCTGAAGGTTTCACCATTGGGTTTGGTTCCTAAAAAGTCCCTAGGTGAGTTTCGCCTTATTCATCATTTGTCCTACCCAGCCGGCCGATCGGTCAACGATGCGATACCTGATGACCTTTGTTCGGTCAGGTATACATCGTTCGACCATGCGATGCGCATGGTGCGCTCGTGTGGCCCGGGTGCCTTGCTGGCCAAGTGCGACATTAAGTCAGCTTTTCGCCTCTTGCCGGTGCACCCGGGCGACTTTGAATTGCTGGGTTTTAAATTTAAAGGGCAGTATTATTTTGATAAGGCCATGCCTTTTGGCTGCTCCATATCATGCTCGGCTTCCGAGCGTTTTAGTACCTTCCTAGAGTGGGCTTTCGTCCGCAGGTCAGGGTCCCGGTCTGTAGCCCATTACCTGGATGACTTTTTATTCGGGGGTGAACGGGGCTGGGACACGTGTGCACGTCTCCTCAATACATTTCAGACGCTAATGCAGGAACTGGGTGTCCCTTTAGCGCCCGAAAAGACCGAGGGCCCGTCGACCAAACTAGTATTCCTGGGGGTTGAGATTGATACAGTAGTACAGGCTTCTAGGTTACCGGGTGACAAGGTGTCCAGGATAGTGACCCTTATCTCGGAATTGCTGGCCAAGCGTAAGGCATCCCTGAGGGAACTGCAGGTGCTACATGGGCACCTCAATTTTGCCTGCAGGGTGGTCGCACCGGGCAGGGCTTTTGCCCGGCGCTTATGCGACGCCATGGCAGGGTTATCCAGGCCCCACCACAGAGTCAGGCTTACCCGGGGTATCAGGGCAGACATGTTTGTCTGGTTGCAATTCCTGAGGGAGTTTAATGGGGTCTCATTTTGGAGGTCTGACCTCCTGGCATCCCCCAATTTCCAGATCCAGTCTGATGCCTCAGGATCCCTGGGTTATGGGATGTACTTCAATGGGAAGTGGGCCTATGGTGGGTGGCCACCGGCATGGGCAGGCACAGGTCGCCTGCGGGATCTCACATACCTGGAATTTTTTCCCATTCTGGGGGCTTTGATGCTATGGGGCGAACAGTGGGCTAATTCGGTGGTGCATTTCTGGTGCGACAATGCTGCCGTGGTGCACATTGTCAATGCACAGACTTCTAAATCGCCCAGGGTCATGGATCTAGTGCGCCATTTTGTGCTGCGCTGCCTGCGCCTCAACGTCTTGTTCAGGGCCAGGCATGTCCCAGGGGTTAATAACGATATTGCTGACGCTTTGTCCCGCCTGCAGATCTCCCGGTTCCGCGCCTTGGCCCCGGATGCGGAGGAATTTCCCTCGCCACTCCCGGACGAGATGTGGACTATTGGCAAGGAGAGGTGAACCGGGCGATTGGCCTGTCACTAGCGCCACGCACGCGTAAGGCGTATCAACAAGCATTCAATTTGTATAGGGCTTTTGCTACTCGATTTCAATGGCCAGAGACCTGGCCCATCCCGGTGGACCATGTTCTGCGGTTCATGGTTCACCTGCATGCACAGGGCCTTGCACCTCGCACCATAGCATCCAAGCTCTAGGCGTTGGCTTTTATGGCCAAAGTAGGGGGTCATGTGGATACCACCTCTGACTTCCGTGTGAGACACGTTTTGGAGGGGTGGGTGCGCGAGCGCGGGCGTTGCCCGGACGACCGGCACCCTATTTCCCCAGGGGTTCTTACCCAGTTGGCCCGGGGCTGGCCAGGCCTCTGTTTTGATCATTATGAGGCAGCCCAATCGCATGCAGCCACAACGGTGGCATTTTTTGGAGCGCTCCGCATCAGCGAACTCGTGATGCTGTCTAAGGCGGATGCAAGTGGTAGGGCACTGGAACGCGGAGATGTATATGTTGCCAAAGACTGGGCCCAGTTGAGGATTCGCTCCTCTAAAACAGATCAGCATGGCGTAGGCAGTGGAGTAAGACTGCTACGGTGTTCTTTGGCAGACATCTGTCCGGTTGGTGCCCTACAGGAATACCTGGCACTGCGTGGCATGCACCACGGCCCGTTTTTCTGTCACCAAGATGGGTCTCCCCTTACTAGATTGCAGTTTTGGAAGGTGACTGCCAGAGCCCTCACCAGGGTGGGACTACCGGGTGCCCGTTCTGGCACACATTCGTTCCGTATTGGCGCAGCCTCTACAGCGGCTGCTGTTGGGTACTCTGGGGCTGACATACGTAGCAGGGGGAGGTGGGGCTCACAATGTTTTCAGTTTTATGTGCGCCCACTCCCGCCATGAGTACCAATCCAGTCACCTTACCTTCCTTTTTCTCAATTTTCTTACAGACCCTGGGTGTCGTATTACACCGGTGACAGTATGGCTGGTGGGCCACAGCTATGTGCTCAGGGCAGCGCGTTACGCTGCGGCGACAGAGTGGGACCCCGACTGGGACTGGGTGACCACGCCAGTCTCTCATGGCACGGTAAGCCTGGGATGTTATGGCGGGAGCTGCGGCCTTTCCTTTTTTCTGGCCTGGGGGCTGACCCGCCTGACATTCTAATCATCCACTTGGGGGGCAATGATTTGGGCCAGGTCACCGGCTTATCGCTCAAGCATGCGATTTGCGAGGACCTCGCCTACTGGCATTATGTCTGGCCTGCCACAGCCCTGGTTTGGTCGGACATTGTTCCGCGCCACTCTTACAGAGGGGGCGTTAACCTCCTGGCCCTTGACCGAGCTAGGCGCGCGGTCAATAAGGCAGTGGCGCGGTTTCTCACCACCAGGGCTTGGGGACGGGTTAGTCATCACCCCGATATTAGTCTACAAAATTGTGACTTGTATGCAGGGGATGGGGTCCATCTGTCGCGAGGAGGTATGGACCTCCTGTTGGGTGACTGGCGAGCAGGCCTGTTGACCGAGCTGACGGTCTGGGGGGGGGCGTCAGGTCTTCTGTGAAGCCCCTCCGTGTGGCGGGTAGCACTGGTAAGGTAAACAGTATGACCCACAAGTATCCGGCAGGTTCGCAATTGACTGGACAACACTAGACAGGAATAAAGTAGTTAAACGTTGTCCGGTCAACGACGAATCAGGCGATGGGGTGATGATGATTGCTAACCAGCATGCATCACCCCTGTGATTTCACGGATACGCGTCAGAGGGTGGGGTCATGAGTTAGTTATTGACTACGGTCAACAATTTGTTTGTTGTTAACAAACAAATTGATACAATTTGATACATTGTAACCAATTGCCGTTGGCAATTTTGGGGTGGTACCTTACCAGTGTTACTTCGGCCTGCTTGCCTTAGGAATTATGATTGGTCGTTTTACCAATACAAATTTATAATTCGGACTAGGGCATTGAATCAATAAATGTGGCCCTTTGCTGTTATCCACTTTCAATGTTGTCTGTGTCCGTTATTGGGGGGGTGCGCCTGCAATGCAAGCGCGGCGCCAAAATGGCCGCCGCGCCCTTTGCGGCCCCCCCCCCACAGGACAGAGAATCCGGGTAGTTAGGGGCGTGGCCAGCTCCCTTATAAAAGGGGTGGCCACGAGGCAGCCGCGCTGCCATTTTGCCTCAGCGACGGAGCGGAGAAGTTTTTCCCCTCCACCCCCTCCCTAGTTAACAGTGTGATTATGGTCGCTTCGGGGCCGGGTGGGAATTTTTGGTTGGGACCCACATTGGCTTCGGGTCCTGGCTTTTTTGCCCATCCCACACTGTTGCTATGGTTTGATATAGGGGTCTTTCTTCGTTCCTACTGTTGACTTTGGTCACATGGGCGGGTAGCACTGGTAAGGTAAACAGTATGACCCACAAGTATCTGGCAGGTTCGCAATTGACTGGACAACACTAGACAGGAATAAAGTAGTTAAACGTTGTCCGGTCAACGACGAATCAGGCGATGGGGTGATGATGATTGCTAACCAGCATGCATCACCCCTGTGATTTCACGGATACGCGTCAGAGGGTGGGGTCATGAGTTAGTTATTGACTACGGTCAACAATTTGTTTGTTGTTAACAAACAAATTGATACAATTTGATACATTGTAACCAATTGCCGTTGGCAATTTTGGGGTGGTACCTTACCAGTGTTACTTCGGCCTGCTTGCCTTAGGAATTATGATTGGTCGTTTTACCAATACAAATTTATAATTCGGACTAGGGCATTGAATCAATAAATGTGGCCCTTTGCTGTTATCCACTTTCAATGTTGTCTGTGTCCGTTATTGGGGGGGTGCGCCTGCAATGCTCAGTATACTTGTTCCCATGCTGCTAAAATAATGTAAATGGGCATGAATACACAATGCAAAATTAGGCAGTTACAGCAATGTGGCAAATTTCTGAATTGTGCTACATACCGAGTCGACACCAGAAAGAGGATTTTTAAAAATAACACTATGCTTTAAAACAGGGGTTCTCAACCTTTTCAAGCTGAGGGATAGGTCACGTTCCCTGAGACAGCTTTGGGGGCTGGATGGCCATTTTGCCCTGCCTGCTACACATGGCACTTCCAGATGTGGTGGAGGTAGTGGGGGGCCACATGAAATGGTATTATGGGTCACAACCAGTCCCCAGGCCGTAAATTGAGAACCACTGCTTTAAAAAGTCACTCTGAATGGAATAAGATTGCACATTAAACATAAAGATTTAGAGTAGTTCATAGTCTGATGTGACAGTTTACTACCTGCAGATTTTTTTAAACGTAGGAAACAATTTAAAAAATCTACTCAATTCCTTCTCTGTTTGAACGGGTAAACTTCAGAATTCTAAGCTAAATGTAACACAATACGCAACCCCAGAAACAATAATTTATTTCAAAGAGGTAAATAAGAGGAGAGGAAAGATAGATAAATAGGTGGATATAGACTGATTCTGAGAAAAGCTTTTACTTCTCAAAGCTATAAAGTCTCTAATCACTGGTAATCTCAACAAATCTTTTCCAATCACTGTGGGTGGAAGTATTTTTAATAGGTTGTTTTGCCCTGGGCACCATGCCTCCCACATACTTTAGAGTTTCAAAAAAATATTTAATAATATAAGTATGCAATTTCTTAAGGAATTTAAATTAATTTATACAATATCTAATTGCTCCATCATTTCAATCAGAGAACTCAGGTTTCTGGGCAGTTATTATCTAGTGTAATATTTGAGACATCTGAGGTGCAACTACAGTTCAGAGCATTTAGACAGAACTTGAGTTTTACAGGCAATATGCAAACGCACACGAACAGAGCAGAGGTCTTTTTGGAGAGTTAAAAAAATTATCAGTAGCAAAACAGCAAGCCTGGAAGTGCCAGAGGCAGGTTAGCACATCAAACGACTGAAAGATTTAGTCCATGCAAGCTTTTCACTTCATCACAAGGCTTTAGGAAATAATAAAAAAGTCAACTAACAAACCAAGTACAATCTATTTCTGCCTTTAGACCCTAGAACATCTCTTAGGAGAAAAGCCTCATTTAAGATATCAGGTTTTTGGAGGATCTTTGCTTTAAATTTGCAGACAATGTAATACAATTTTTATATGATGCATTAAGCAAAAGCTGCTCTAATGGAATGACTATCGCACTTCAGCACAGTAATGTGGGTTTTACATTCCTTCTAATTTTACATTTCTTCTCAGGGATTGTTTGAAGAGAATGAAGGGGAAAATGAGAGGAATAGAGAATCCTTATGTGGAACTCAACCTGTACCAGCAAAATCTTGCCCTAGCCCTATCTTTGCTACTGTAATATCAATTCTCTTCAAATAATGGCAAGCCTCCATTTGGTGCTAATTTTGGGACAGAACAAATTGAGCCTAATCAATCCATTCTTCTTAAACATCAAATTGCTAGCCCAGGTTTTGCTTGAGAATAGACAGAGTACAGATGTATAGTTACAAAGCGGCTGCACTTCTTTTGACAGAGAGATTTGAGCTTCTCTTTCTTAAGTGCTCATTCAAGAACTACCAACTCCAGAGTTCTTTGTGCACAGTGAGGAACTGCTGGTTGAAGAAACATGAATGATAATAAACAGGAATGCTGATCCCAGCGAAAGTATGAACCATTCCTGCTGATAGATATCTTTTAGCTTAGTCCCTTTTCTAGAACAATGAGTGTATGTTTATAAAATTAAAACTAGCAATTTGGGAGCAAAACACGCTCACCCTCACTAAAGTTAACATAGGAAGATTTATAATACCACATTAAACGTTAAGTGGCAAAGAAGAACATCTGAAATGTTAGAAAGATGGGAAGGAAATGAATAAGGTGAGTATAAAGTCTGGCTGAGAAAAGTCAGTAAAATGACATTTGTGGGGGGCCTGTACCAGGAGCAGTGACAGCGTCCCTGGAGACCAATAGCTGGAAACTCTGCAAAGAAGACAGTGACTCTTTGTCACTTTGGATAGCAAAGGTACTTTGATGAACTAACTATCTTCAGGCTCATCCTTTGGAATTGGTTGTGCTTCCATCTTGGTGCTGAAATTGGGTCAGGTAGGAAGCTGGCATCTTCTCTACATTTTAGCACTGGGCAGAGCAAACATAGTTTGATGAATGCAGACTGGGGATCCTCTTATATTTCTTATGATATTCCTTTCCAGGCCCTCAGTTTTTGGGACCCTAACTAGTCTCATTTTCAGATTGTGTGCAGGTGGGACTCTTTGCAGACAGTGGGATCAATCTTTCCATCCACTACAATCTCTTGTACATTTGCTGCACCTTGTGATTTACCTAGTAAGCAGCCTGAAGTAGTACATTGTCTGTCAGAAATTTCTGCCTGCAGGCAGTAAGTGTTTATTCACTGTCCATTCTATATAAAGTTGTTCTCATTAGGCTGGTGTGTTGAGATCCCTGCTGCCTGGACATATATAGATTACAGAGCAAGAGTCTTGCTCTATTTATTATTATCAATTCCAACTTCATTTGGACATTTGAATTTATGTCATGCATCACTTAAAATGGCTAATGAGCACCTCATATATTTTATTTTAATTTTTGTTACAATTCTTTTTTATTATTGGTCATAATCCTATCAGTGTTTGCATAAGGTCTGAGTAACTTGTTGTGGTAATTGCAACTAATTTATAGGATGCTGATGTACAATTAATTGATGAGACACACCCAAATATGCAATCAAGATGCACACTGGTACCTCATCAATTTGCCACAGTTAACCATGGCTAGTTATACAGACTTTAGACAAACACCAACAGGATTGCAGCCCTGATGTATTGTTATTGTTGTAGAAACGGAAAAATCTTAATGAAGTACTGATTAAAGGTAAGAATTGACTAGTTTCCATGTAGGAGCTAGCATCACCAGTGTTATAGATCTAGGCACCATTTTTTAAAGTAAAAGAGTTGTCATCCTGCGTAAAACATTGTTTGGATAAGTATAGGAAAGGGATAGAGATAACTTCTTCCATATCTGTATCTGAATATTGGCAATCATCATTGCGCTCAGCCACGATGACTGTCCTGAGAATATAATGCAGTGGCCTTTCATCTGCCATCTGTATCGCAGCATGACCCCTGTACCACTTATCCAGTTCTGCGAGTCACTTTCCGGTCCTGAGCCCTTTTGGCATGCAAAGTCCTCCTCAGCCCCAGGCCAGTACTGTATTGATAAAGCTGCTGCCCTCCATCAAGATGGATTCAAGTGGGATTTAATTCACTTAGGGACCATCACCCTTTCCTGTGGACTTTGGCACCCAAGGTTGTTAGTCCTCAGGGCTGTTAGGTTAGTTAACTGCCACCTGACACTCAGCGTTGTCACTGGCAGTATGGTCTGCACCAGTGATGGCTATCCTTGGCACTCCAGGTGTTTTTGAACTTCAATTCCCAGAAGCCCTGATCAGAAGGAGTGCTAACTTGGCCTTCTGGTAATGGAAGTCCAAGATCACCTGGAGTGCCAAGGTTAGCCATCACTGGTCTACTCTATTACCATAGCAGGATAACCTGGCCAGACAGACATAGAGATAACAGGTAATCAAATTTTGATATCTAGTTCAACACAAAAGTGATATGAACCTCTAATGATCGCCAGAGTGGTTGAATTGGCAGAAGTCGAAACATTAATAGGAGGCTGGATGGCAGTCAAAGTGTTGTGAATGTGGAAGTGAAAGTTTATTTATTTATTTCTATATCACCAAACTGACAAAATTGTTACTCTAGGTTAGTGATGGCGAACCTTTTAGAGACAAAGTGCCCAAGGAGGAGGAGGCGTGTGGGCCGTTACCACGCAAGCCCACACACCCATGTGACATCAATGGTGCACCTCCGGTGACATCATGTGGGTGTGCGCGTGCGCACATGGCTCGAGACATGTTGATGACATCACATGGGCTGTTCAATCGTGTATGCAAAACATGTCACATGGAAAACAAGTAGATTCAGATGAAGGAATGGAAATTCATGAAAAAAATCAATAATTTAAGATATGCAGATGATATAATCTAACTGGTATAAAATATGGTTAGTCATTGAACATTAAGAATTTAACTATCATAACTACAGAAGAACTACACAATGTTCATATTGACAATTAAGAAACTGAAATGGTGAAATAATTTGTACCTTTGGTTCAATCATAAATCCAAATAGATACTGCCGCCAAGAAATCAGAAGAGAACTGAGACTCAGAAGGGCAATGATGAAGGAACTAGAAAATATCGTTTAAGCATAAGGATGTGTCACAAGTCCAAGGTCATCCACACTACTGTATTCCTGATCACTATGTACAGGTACAGAAAAAGAAAACCTCATACAAGGTGGATTGACTTCCTAAAGGAAAGCACAGTTTTGAGTTTACAAGAGCTGAGCAGGCCTGTTGATGTCTGAGATTGCTCATTCATAGAGTTGCCATAAGTCAGGAGAGATTTGACAGCATGTAGTAACACCAACATGGACTGTGGTGGCTTAGTGGTTAAAATGCTGAACTTGATGATTGGAAGGTCAGCAGTTCGAGACCCAAGTGCTGCACGACAGAGTGAGCTCCCATCTCTGTCCCAGCTCCTGCCAACCTAGCAGTTCGAAAGCATGAAATTGCAAGTACTGTAGATAAATAGGGACCACTTCGGTGGAAAGGTAAATTGCATTCTGTGCACTCAGGGGTCTAAGCATGCCGGCCACCTGATCACGAAATGTCTGAAGATGCAGACAGCACTGGCTTTTTGGCTATAAACAGAGATGAGCATTAAACCCTAGAGTCGAATAAGATTGGCTTTCGAGCAAGGGCAACCTTTACCTTTACCTAGTATAATGTGTGTAAATATGTACTTTGTCCATACTCTTTCCGATCTGAAGGTTTATACAGTTTAGAAGGGCAAAAATAATTCTCAACATTTGAAAAACACTGGTATTATTCATGTTACTCATGCACAGGCCAAGCACAGTTTGAATCAGGAAAAGACTGTATTGAGACCAGTGGCTCCCAATGTGGAGTCCACACCCCACAAGGGAACTTCAGTTCCCAGAAGCCTAAGTCAGTACATTGGCTGATCAATGCATTGAGGAATTGACTTAGGCGGCTGGGAATTGAAGTCCAAAAACCAAAGTGTGGGAAACATTGATTTAGACCTATCCCCAACATAAACACCTGGGCTAGTTTCAGGCTGTGGATTTCCTATAAATAGGTAACAGAAATAGGGCTACTATATTAAGCAAAAATAATACTGTTGCATGTTGTACAGCTGCAAATTTGGCAGCGGTAATTATACAAAGTACTTTAGCTGGGTGCATTTGTAATATTCATGCCTTGTATTTTCAGGTTACATTTAAACTCTCTTCTTAAAAGATTAAGAAACCTACTGTCAGCTTCTTTGAGACTTCCATCTGAATTAATGCCTATTGCTTTATCAATGGATAACTTGCTCATCTTGTTGTTCTTCTTTAACCTCGTGTCCTCCAGATATGCTGGGCTACAATTTCCACCATGTGTATTAGGGATGATGGAAATGCATTTGGGGAAGCTGATCTAGGAGTAAGTTATTCTTACCTAGTGCTATTTGTTGCTAATGGCCATATTATTATTATTGGATACAAATCTACCATTTGATTCACAGTTAAGGACTGGTATAAAATTAACAGTTCAAGCCCTAACCAAGGACCTAAGAACTGTTGCTGTTGTGGTTGCTGCTGCTTTTGTTATTAAGTAAAAATCTATCATTAGATTCTCAGTCGAAGACTGGTATAAAGTTAACAGTTCAAGACCTAACCAAAGACCTAAGAACTGTTATGGTAGTGTCTAAGTATACAGGCAGTTCCTAGTAACACTGTTTTTTGTAAAGTAAGGATGTTCGAGTCCAATAAGTTCAACATTTCCAAATATCCAGGGAGTCCTTTAGGTATTGCTCCTAGGGCTCCAGTCACTATGGGTATGATAACAGATTTATTCCTCCATAACTCTCAACTTCAATTCATAAATCAGAATATTTTGCTATTTTCTCCAGTTGGTTGTCCTCAAGTTGTGCATCTCCTGGTATAGCAATGACAATAAACCAGGTCTTCTTCTTCCCCACTACAGTTCTATCAGGTGTATTGTGAATCAGATGTCTATCTGTTTGAATTTTAAAGTCCCACAGGATCTTGACTCTCTCATTTTCCAAAACTTTCTCTACCTGATGTTCCCAATGATTCAAATGCAGACTTTTGATGTTTCCAATGAATAACTTTTGCAACCCTATCATGGCTCTGTGAAATTTTCATTATGAAATTTTGCTGCATCCACTGATCAGGTGATTTATCATTTTATCCTTTTCACTTCCAAGCCAACATTTGCTATTGTTGCATAGATGCTGTATTTTAGTCTTCCTGCAATTTGTTGGCAAAACTAGTTCCTGAGCAGCCACGATAAATCCTTCTGTTTCCTTCTTCAACACACCTGCTCTTAACAATTCCCAAATCAGCTTTTGATTAGCCATTCTGTCTATTTTTTCCTAATATTGACCATGCATAGGCTTCTTTTTCCAGTTTGCAGCTTTTCTTTTAGTCCTTTTGCTTCTGTATTCAGTTTTCTTCACTGTTTTCAAAAGACCTACTTTATTAACTTCCTTATGCATAGACTCTTCACTTTTCTTAATCTAGTCATTCAAGCTATGCTTTTCTTACTCTACTGCCTGTTTTACCTGTATGATGATGATGGTTATTGTTATTGTTGTTGTTGTAATGGTGTGCCATCAAATCAATTCTGACTTATGACAAACCTTTTCAGGCTTTTCTAGGTACAGAGTTGTGGAGGGTAGGTGGAGTATGGGGCTCCATCACAGCTCTGAAACATTCTGAGTCATCTGCGCATACACAGTATTTAATCCCTTAGTGTGTATTCACAGGGACCACAAAGAAGAATAAGGCACCTCTTAGCACACCTTCCTTCCAGATGGAAACAGCATTCTTCAATAATCAAGGTCTTACTCTGCGCAGAGGGTAATCAAGGTAGACACTGCAGCTACTGTAAACACCTTTCATCCCTCAGGGATCATGATGCACTTTACAAATTGAAATGGAATGTCTACGGAAAGGCTGCTGAAGCCAACACAATATGTACCTATGGAGGACAGGGTGACAGACCAATATTGTTGTACTACATTAGGGCAACAGCCATGGTTCTGGAGCAATAAACATGCTTTCCCCATGACATAACAGGAAGAAAAATAGTCCACTCCTTAATAGCATATTGACCAATTTATTAAAAGCCACTGAATGGGCACAGAGCTGGGTGGGTTAAGGAGGATGATGGAGGACAGGGGTGCCTGGCGGGCAATGGTCTATGGGGGTACAAAGAGTCGGAATCAACTGTGCGACTGAATAACAACAACTGAAGTTCACTGTACTAATGTAGATGAGCTAAATGAAAGAATATGCAGACAAGCTTCTGTCTTCTAAAATGTTTGGAAAGAGTTTGTCAATACAACACTTGAAAAAGAAGGCATGAGAAACCCCTCCAGTGATAAGATAAGAGACTGGAAGGTTTCCATTACCAAACTACCAACCCCATCTGACTTGTAGCAGGACCTAGACTAGGACTGGGTGACTTTGGCGGCTATAGGGCCCATGAAGAGAATCACTGCTCATGGTGGACTACAGGAGTGGTACTTCTTCTCTTTTAAAAACCATTTTCCTCAATTGGGGATAGATAGGAAGGGTACTTTCTGGGGGTCCATAGAGAACAACCAGGATTCATCATAGGTAGAGATTCCTGGCCATCAATGCCACAGAAAGTCGAGCATCCTCCTTGATGGCAATAAACTCCATTCTCCTTTGGATAATTTACTTTTGCTATGTTTGTCATTTTGCATTTACTGCATTTTGATCCAACCTAATCCTACAAACAAAATATGAAAAGTATCTCCATCAAGCCCTACAGAGGACATTCTTGATACAATGGTACCTCGCTTAAAGAGCATAATGTGTACCATGGGATTGCTCTTTAAGCGAGTTTGATATTTAAGCGAAACACCATTGTAAGTGACCAATTGTGACATCGGGGGGGGGGTGCGAACCCCGATTTAGTTGATAAGCAAGTTTTTGGTTGGTTTCAGTTGTTAAGTGAGGCGACCATTCAGAGAAAATTCTGCTCTTTAAGCGAGTTAGTTTCTAAGTGAGGCACTCTTTATGTGAGGTTTTACTGTACTCTTAAATTAGCTGAATATTGGTATCAGGGGCATCAATGTCAACAACTTCAGATACTTTACCAGTGTCATCCCTGGACTTTGCCTGCGGCCGGGCCGGAGAGGTCGCTGCAGCAACAGGTGCCAGGACCCCTCCATCTCTGGTGCCCCTGGGCCCCATCCTTGGCTTGAAAGGGCCACTATGGTGGCAGGACATTGCCACTGCTGCCCCTGGACTTTGTCTGCGGCCAGGGCGGAGAGGTCGCTGCAGCATCGGGCGCCAGAACCCTTCCACCATTGGAGCCCCTGGGCTCCGCCCTTGGCTTGAAAAGGCCACTATGGTGGTGGGTGGCAGAACCTTGCCGCCACTGACATTGGATTTTGCCTGCAGCCGGGGCAGAGAGGCCACTGCAGCATTGTATTGTTGTTTGTTATTATATGCTGTTCTTGTAGGTTAAATATTGTACAATTATTGTGTATATTGTATTATTGTGTATATTGTATAATTATTGTGTGAGCCACCCTGAGTCTGGTTTCCTGATTGGGCGGCATACAAATGGGAAATTAAAATTAAATTAAATTAAATTAAATACGCTATTCTGGAAATTATGAAGCTCTATGCTGTCTCACTTTTCACTTTCTTATTTTTAAATGCCTTGGTGTGAAACCCTGAAAATTTACATTAACCTGCTTTTACAAATCTAACTGTTCAACTTAAGAATGCATTTTTAATTTCTTATGGTGACCTTCTGTTCCACACTGAATGGAACAAGCTATATTAGCTTATGATGTATTAGCTTATAATGTTCCAGTAATGTGACAGTCAACCATTAGAGAGGGATCATCAAAATACAGGGATGCACTTTCCCTACTATTCCAGAGGCCCTTCTCATTGCTATACACCAAAAGCAGTAATGCAGTCAAGGTGAATGGAACTCAAGTGGTCTAAGACAACAAGAACAGAACATTACGCTTTCTTGAAATCACATCAAAGTCCCTGAGTATAATAACCTTGATATGGTTTGCAGTGATTGTTTACATGCTTCACTAGAAGAAGCATTTGAAAAATATTGAAATATTTATTTGGAAAAATAAAATTGTTGTTTATATATTTCTGTGTTTCATTGGTAGATTTGCAAAGCTTACTTTGAAGAGCACCTTTGAGACATATCAACAAGTTATTCATAACATTCAAAAAAGCACTGGGCAGAATTTAGAAGAAGCTACTTGTGACTACTGGAATGGGACTTGGCAATGATTTTCTTTCATTCCACTGATTTTGATGAGACTCAACTGTGACAAGCTTTGGCAGAGTTGTGGGAAGAATAATCAACTAACTGTAAATCAATCTGAGATCCAAAAATTGCTTTGCAAATAACAGAAAAATTGAGGAAGAGAAATCATGCATACTTCCAGATACATGCAGAGATCACATATCTCACTGAAGGGGAGGTGCTGCATCACCCCCTGCATATGGGAAACCTAAAAAGAGGATGCACCAACCACTTGAGTTGTTCTCTGCCTCTTCTAATTTGTACAGTGCAAATCTCAGAGGAAAAATGGAGTAATATAGCTTTTAAGATGCCAAGCTGTGAATCCAGAAGTGTTCCCACTTGCCCATGAGCAAGTAGCTGGTGACTGGATGGCCTTCTCCTGGCTGGAACATCAGAAGGTGGCATTGCAATTTTATACAGTTTTATGGCCAAAATCCTGTTTCATAAATTATGCTGGTGTATGGGAGATGACATCACCCATGGGGCTGATTGTAGGCAATTAAAGAGTTCCTACTTCAATATGGGGACTTAAATGATTCACACACAATGAAACTGATTGTGAGTGAGTTGAGCAAGGCCTGGGATCAAAGAAGGGATCCTTTAATTAACAGCAAACTGCCACTGCCAAGGATATAATCTTCCTTACATGACATACTCTGTACAACGGGATTTTGACCTATGGTTGCATAATTGAAGGCCTGCCCTATGATTATTCAGTGAGGCAACTGCTTTAGGTAGCAGATGCTGACAGAGAGGTGGGGAAACAATAGCATATGTCAAAGTTCTTGGGCTCTTTCTTTCTGTTGGAGGTAGGACTCTGTGTGCCGCACTGCCTATCCTAATGCCTAAACTGGGATTGCTGCCCTCAGCTGTAGAGGTGGTAGAAGACATTATCCCACTGTACTGTACTATGTATGATTTAAATGGCAGTTCTGCACGCAAAGTGAGAGACGGGACATTTAAGCTTTGCTTGAAGAAGCAAAACTGCTTTGCCTATGATAGACAAAAGATCTCAGAGACCTGATTTAAAGTGCAAGAGGAAAAGCTTTTTAAAAGCTTTGCTTTCTCCCCAAATCCATAACAATTTCTTTCTGGAAACAGACATGTATATGAGAAGCTACTGTTCAACTAAAAGTCAACTAAACAGGTCAACTAAATAGGTATAATGTCAACTAAATAAGTAGTTATGGCAAGCTAGTAAAATGCTAGCCCTTTGCAGTGCCAACGCAAGTTTGGGAACAGTTTCCAAACAAAATAACTGAAGGCTTTCTTGCACAGATTTTCCATTTTTTCTTTTTCCTAGCTACCACTGCTATCCTTCATTCAGAGCAGAATTAGACATGCTTCTATTTTTTATTATTATTATTTTATTAAGGGTAGCACTAGACATTCCTAGCTGGGGCTGTAAATTATACAAGATTTTAAATACCCCATAGCATTAACCAGAATGTGTGTTATTCTAACAAAATTTGTTGTTGCTGTTCAGCCGCACAGTTGAGTCCGACCCTTTGCGACCCCATGGACCACTGCATGCCAGGGGACCCCTATCCTCCACCAACCTCCTCAACCCACCCAGTTCTGCGCCCATTGCGTCAACAATACCATCTAGCCGTCTCATTCTCTGCTGCCCCATTCTTCTTTTGCCCTCGATGAAATTTATAAAACTTTAATAAAGATTTTTGTATTTAAAGATTTCTTGTAATCTGCAGCTCTAAACCATAGTTTACTGAACATGTGCATAAACCTAACACTGTCTACATTGATACAATATTATATTTCAAATATTCATCCTAGGTATGGGAAGTGAGAAGGCCATTCAAGTCCATCTGATACAAACCATCACACAAACCATCATCCATCCACTTTTACCTGCTTGATCCTAGGAACATCACTCAGATAGAAAACCACCATTATGGTGCAGTGGAAAGGTGCCAGCTAATACTATAGAAAGAGGTCCAGCTCACGAGTAGGGACTACTTCCTCATTTCATGTACATAGGCTAGGCAGATTGGCAGAAGAATCTTACTTCAGTACTGGTCCAATGGTATCATGGAGCCAGGGCCTACAGATTTCAAGCCCTTGGCCTTTCTGATTAATAGGCATTAATTAACATCACCCACCACCCACTCCAAGCTTCCCTGTTTCCTCTGAGTGTAGCTGTAACCCTCACAGAAGTTGGTAGAGAAATGGTTCTCCCTCTCCCCCCCCCCCAAAAAAAATTATCGATGACTGCAACCCATTGATAGTATTTGAGGCTGTTTTGGTCCTGAATGGGCAGCTAAAGATTGTTCACAGAATGGCTCTTAACTGCCCTCTACAGAAGACCCATTCATTTATTGATATGGAGTGATGTAGCGTGATGGATTTTCCTGGGTGATGGTGGGTGGGGTGGAAGCTATGAGAACTGCAATAATGTTCACTCAAACTCCCAAATGTACCAGACCTTTTAGTTCTGGCAGAAGTGGGAAAGAGGATGTATGATTTGCTGAGGTATGTTGTTGTTGTTACCTGCCATCAAATTGCAACTGACTTAGAGCAACTCTTGTAAGGCTTTCAAGGTAAGTAAGACATTGAAGTCTCTTGTTCTCCGATTTCTTGGTTTGGAACAAAGAATTTCCAGAAGCCCTGGTTAGGGAATCCAGGGGCTGAAGTCAAATCTTCCAGAGGACTAAAGGCTGAAAACCACTATCTTAGTATATTTTAGGGAAAACCTAATTTTTTTAATATTATCTGTATTGATTTAGAATATTCATATCTCCTCTATATTATTAAAATCTAATGGTGTAGTGCAATAAGAAATATTTAAAACATTTTAACACCCTGAAGTATATAATGTTATTTTTAAAGATTTGTAAAATATTTATTGTTCACCATATACAAGAGGGCTTAGAATCTACACAAGCACAGAATCAAAGAATCATAGATTAATTGAGTTGGAAGGGGCCTGTGAGGCTATGGAGTTAAACCCTCTTCTCAACGCAGCTAAGAGTGTTAAGATAAAGATGTGCCTGTAATGACATTCTCTCAATAATTTTTATCTGGATTAATCTCAGCAAAAGAAGACATCCAATGGTAGGAAAATTTACCCCTTTTCCTAAATACAAGGCCAAATACTCTGTAATAAGGGATTAATAATGGGTCTGGTCTTAAATTTCAGTCTTTAGTTAAAGATGTAATATCAATGTTATTACAGGGAGAATACCTAGAATTTTCTATGTTGAAAGAAAAGAAATGTTTCTTTCCCTCTCAAGGCAATCACACTTACAGTATATACTGCCTCAGGACACTCTTCCCCTTTTTGATTTAATTAATTTAATAGATTTATATACCGCCCTATCCAAAGGACTTTGGGCGGCATACACTAAGACCAATATACAGGTAGAAACAATTTAAAAACCCCATAAAAACATAACAATATTACCCACCCACCCCCGCCATGACATCTATTATCTAAAAACAAATATAAAATTTAAAAAACCTTAAAAAATTAATTACAGGAGGGGAAAAACCTCAGATGAGCCAAAAAGGGGAGCTTGTTGACAATCCCTGCCCCTAGACCCATTTTGCTAACCACGTCTTCAATTCTTTCCTAAATGGTAGCAACTGGGTCTGGAGGCATAGTTCTACTGGGAGGAGGTTCCATAGTGTGGGGGCTATGACTGAGAAGGCCCTTTTCCTCGTGCTGGAGAGGCGAGCCTCCCCAACAGATGGCACCTAAAGGGTGCCCTCTCAGTTTGCTCTTGTGGGATGGGTCAATGTCCTAGGAATGATACGGTCCCTGTGGTATCCTGGTCCATTACCATGAAGGGCTTTAAATGTGACTCCCTTCAATGCAAGAAGAGCTTAAAGTTGGGGGAACATATGATCCTCTCACTGACCCTATAATACTGAAATTTCTCCAGAAAATCTTGGAAGAACATGGGAAGTCATGTATTCAAATAGCTGTGGGATTACCTTCATACTATATTAACAATCCCAAATTTTTTACCCAGTAATATTCTTAGAAAAGCAGAGAGAGAAACACCTAACAGGAACTGGCAGGAAAGAAGAGCTGTTGGTTGAGTTGAAACAATGACAAGCAAAATTCATGGCATAGGTCTTCATTTACCTCAGATAATCTCTGCGGCAGAGAATGAGATTTGCCTTTGTATAAAGTGTGGATCCAACCTCTCCCAAACGGCAGTCACAACAGGCACACTTTAGACAATCTTCATGCCAGTACTTATCCAAAGCTTTCAGGAGGTATCGGTCCTTGATCTTACGGTTGCAGCCGGCACAGCCCTTCTGCTTCCCTTTTGGTTGTACGGATAACATTGGCACACCTAAGAGTGACAACAACCATTAAATCATTATTGGGAATCCATTGACAGTAGCCCTGCAAGCTCTCTATTGAAGTCTCAAGTATAAAACAGTGTAACTACCTCTCATAAAACTTGAAAGGTCCTTTGTTTTGTAAGCTAACTCATACTTAACTGCATTTTGAATTGCTACTCAGTTGGTATTTTCCTTTTGGATTCTACAAGCTATTTTTAATACTTCTACTTTTCAACCAACTGACGGCTAACATTGGGTTTCTCGGTCTTTGAGGTTATATAATTTCAATTCAACTGCTTGGTCTAGAACAGGGGTCAAGAAACCTGGCTCTGCAGGTGGTCTTGGCCTTCAATTACCAGAAGCCCAAGTTAGCACACCTGCTGATCAGGGTTTCTGGGAATTGAAGGCCAAGAACATCTGGAGAGCCAAGTTTGAGGACATACTGTCTAGAACAGTAATGCAAACCTTGGCATTCCAGGTGTTATTGGACTTCAATTCCCAGAAGCCCAAGTCAGCACTCCTGCTGATCAAGGCTTCTGGAAATTGAAGTTCAAGAACAGCTGGAGTGCCAAAGTTTGCCATCACTGGTCTAGAAAGATGGAATTCTCATTTATGCATTCCACATAATGTTGGGGCAGGAGCCAGACTGTGACACTATGAGCCTATGCTAGTCAGATCTCAAATGTTTACATATGAAGTTTGAATGTTGGTGTGAGGTTAGCTTGGCATGTAATATTAGTGGCAGGGCCAGCAGCAAGGGGTTGCTCTTAATACAAATATACCTTTACGAGCAGTAGAGTGCCTTCTTATCTCTTTTGTACTGTAGCTCCTGTCATTCCCAGCCAACCAATTGTCTTGCTCTTTAGGAATGATGGGAGCTGCAAGCCAATACATCAAGACTATTATATAATGTCAGGCTGCTTTAGTTTCCCCTTAGAATGGAAATAATCTTTATCCTTAACTATAATATAGTAATCTGACTTTGTTCTCTGTGTGGCAATACACGTGTCAAAAGTAGGATACACAGAATGTGTTCAACCTGTTTTCTAAAAGGGGAAGTAGCCTTCAGTACTGCAATACCAGGCACATTTTCCTATTTTGGAAGACATTTTGTAATTTCATTCTGGAATAGAGGATTTGGTGGTGCATATGGGACAATGAATGAAGATACATTTTCAGGTAGGATAACCAATGTCCTAAATGGCCCAAATGCAGTCCTTTAAAAAAAAACCAGACATCCCCAATGATCTAATGCTTTGTCCTCTGAAAACATCCTCTGTTTCCACATCATTACTAAGCCTAGAATGAAGAGAGAATGAAATATTCCAAATAGGACAGTAGAAGAAAAGTCTCTTGCCAAGTAAGTTGTCGTGAAGTTTTTAGGAGAAAGCAGGAAGAAAATATATAATGGAATTATTAACAGCCTCTTAACCATAGTGGTTCTTGTTAATGCTGCTATAGCAAGTGACATTTTTCTGCCTTCCTTAAAAGCAAGAGTGACCCGAGGGTACCAAATGCTCAACACATAAAACCCACCACTCTTAGAGTAATAATTGCTTTGTCAGAACTGCAAGCGGACAACAACAGCACTTAAGACACTTCAAGACAAACAGGGAGGTATTGATCCATTCGTTATCAAAATGGGCTTTGTACTATGGAGACAGGTCAAGTAACATTCAAAAACCCTTGAGGCTTAAAGAACCCTCCTTCCTGAGCTTGCCAGCGTCACAAAATCCACTTTCAGTGTTAATGCCAGCAACTTCTGACATCTTTAAGGAGAGAAAAAGGAAACAGGAAAAAAGGGAAAAGCCTTCCAAACTCATATTAGCAAGTAAAAATACAATCCTGTTTTCAAAAGACATACAATCAATAGTGCCACTCAAAACATGTCAATGATTCAAAATATGTGGATGCATGGATAAACATTACACTCGATCTCTCCACTGTAGTTGCCTGCTGTTGTCTGTTTATTTGAGATATTTAAAAACTGCCCTTCTGTCCAGTGGATGCTGCATTTTAAATGTGCAACTTAAGATAAAACAATGGCAAAAAAGTAAAAAGAGGATAAAAAAGAATTCACCTGAAATGATCAAATAAAAAGGGAGGAAAGACCTTCCTTAGAGATGAAGACAGAACTCAACACCAAAATATATCCTCTTGTTGGTATTACTCCACCTAAGATAAGGAGAGAAGTAGTGGCAAACACCAAGATAACTAAACAAGAGAATGACTCCCGACATCCCCTGAATGGATATGGGCCTCTGGTCCACCAGCTCAGATCCAGGAGGAGCTTTATGGCAAGAACAAACATTATTGAGGGTACGCAAGAGAAAAAACAAATTAGAAGATGGAGGAAAAACTCACTGGACAATGAATAACATTAAAGGAGGATGTGGCTGAGGACCTCAACCTTCCATATGTCACTTGGAGGACCCTGAACAGGCTGAGAGTTGGAGTGTTTAAATGTAAGGCCAACATGCTCAAGTGAAGACTGCTGGTAGATAACATTTATTTATTTATTTTGTGAAGATGGTTGGATGGAAGCAAATCTGACTTTGTCCCAAGGATACCCCATCAGCTATATGGCTTCACCTGGAGCTGAGTCCAACTGTCTCTGAACTGAACCACCATTTTCTGATTATAGAATACTTTGGTTAAGTATATTTAGGCATGATTCCAAGTAAATTAGTTTAAAAGTGCTGCTGAAATCAATAGGAGTTATTTTCAATTAAACCTACTTGGAAAAGACTCAGAAGTCCATCTGCATTTGCATTGCTAAATTTACTGTGATATTCAATAATTTTTAGTTTAGCTAATAAAAGCAACAGTCCATTTTGCATAGAGTATGGTCTTCAATTAGATAGCCTAGTGGGTGTCTTCTAATTCTAAACCTTTCTAGAGAAAGCAACAGAGAAATTAAAAATGCTGATCCAACAGCTGAAATTGGACAAAGAACATTCATTTCCCATGGATAATCAGTAACAGCAGAACTTTTGGATGGAAAGATAACGACATGTCATGATTAAAAGAAATCCCTCTGCCCACATTTGTATGTTGACACAAAAATTGCTTATGGTGAAGCACCCGGAACAGGTAATGGACAGGATTAAAGATCATCTACAAGTATTTCAAGCTATAACTGGATTAAAGATAAATTGGGATAAATCTGAATTGATGTTGTGTAATTTGAAATTGAGCGAGATGGGTAGGACGGTGTCGACACTTAATATACAAATTAAAGATAAGTTGAAGTATTTAGGGATAATTATTTCAAACAAATTAGAAGAACTTAAACGATTGAATTATGACAGCTTGAGAATTGAATTTAGGAATAAAATACGAGAACTTCAGAAGTTAAAGCTGTCATGGTTCGGAAGGATTGCCATGTGTAAAATGATACTGTTACCAAAGATTAACTTTTTATTTGATATGCTCGCGATTCACTTAAAAGAGAAAGAAATTAATGAGTTTCAAAAAATGTTTAATGATTTTTGTAATGGAGGAAAAAAACCTAGGCTTCCAAAGAAACTATGGTATTTGTCTCAGAAAAAAGGGGGGTTGGGTATGCCAAATCTGTTAGTATATTACCGAGCATTTCAAGTCAAGAATGTTGTGAAGATCTTGGCAAGAGAAAAGGTAATTTGGGAACAATTGGAAATGAAAGAATACAGAAATATTGGAAACTTGAATTTTCTGGGAATGAAGGATAAGGTGAAAAGGTCAAATAATACTATGATGAAAGGTCTCATGGAGGTGTGGAAGAAGGTAAAAAAAAGATATGGTTCCGAATCTCTCCCCAATCTTGGAATTGACTGATATGTTGTGTTTCCCAATAAAATTAGACAAAGAAAAAATAGAAATATTGGATAAAAATGGGACGTTGTTACTGAAAGATTGGTTAAAAGCATGTGATGTTGATGCCGAGCGGAAAAAAATGTTTGAGATACTAAATTTGAATTGGTTTCAGAAGTTAAAGGTGGACAATTGGAATAAAAAATATAAAAGAGAACTAGGGTCAGACAGAGTACTTACGGAATTTGAGGAATTGGTAAGGAAGATTAGAAAAGGGGAAAGTAGTATTAAGGGTCTTGTAAGTAAGCTTTATAATATATTGAATAGAGGTGCAGATCCACAGGAGGATTTGAAACGGAAGTGGGAACAAAATTTGAATATAAAAATTGGGGAGATTGAATGGAAAAATAAATGGAAAAAGAGAATTATGAGAACAATGTCTGTTAGGATTAAAGAACATAATTTCAAGATGTTGTGGCAATGGTACCTGACACCATTAAGACTTTACCAGATGGATAATAAAAGAGATAAGTTATGTTGGAGATGTAAAGAATTTGATGGAACATATGAACATATGTGGTGGAGTTGTAAAAAAATAAGGGATTTTTGGGGAAGAATAGAAAATGAATTTGGTGAAATATTGGGTAAAAGTGTTAAGTTGGTGTCGGGTACTATTCTTTTAACGAATGTGGAAGATCTGGGTTTAAACAAGGAGGAAAAAGAATTACTGGAAATTGTACTGACAACGGGTAGACAATGTATAGCCAGAAATTGGAAAAACGATGTAGATATTCAGGTTGGAGAATGGTATAAAGAAATGTGGAGTTTAGCATTGAACGATAAATTGACATGGGAGATTAAAGTCAAAAGAGATAATTTAAAAGAGAATAGATTTTGGAATATATGGAAACCGTTCGTGGATCACTCTATTATGGCAAGTGATAGTTCAGGACCAGTACCATCTCAAAGAAGCTTCTGGAGCTGAGTAGAAAATAAACTCTCCGGGCATTGTATACATTCACAGGGTGATTTTTATTGGTTAAAAAGATTAGTGGTAGTACAGAAAGTTTCTTTCTATTATTTTGGACTTTGAAATAATGGTTCTTAATATTTGGTGGCTAAATAGTAGTTAATGAATATAGATATTGTTATGTGCTAGCATATAGTAATGTTTGTTAGTATAATATTATGGACTTGTTAGTGTAATGTATTGTTAATGTACTGTTAATGTTTTCTTTTCTTTTTCTGTATGTCTATTAAAAACTCAATAAAAAATTTTTTTTAAAAAAAATTGCTTATGCAAAAAATCAAATCTTTCTTACTCCTAATAGCTGAATCCAAAGTCAATCTAACACAAGTCATTTAGAAGTATTCAACTCTGCCATTTAAAGCTAATTCAGTAAATAAAACCTGATAGATATTAGTCTGCCAAGTCACTGGGTCTCAAGTCAAAGGTGTGATGAGACTCAAAGCTGACCTTATGATTAGGGTGTGGTCTTTCTCCAGCCACTTTATCTTCATGTTTGAAGCAGATTAAAGAGTTTTTAAATCATTGTAAATCATAAGCATGGAACTTTTGGTTTAAAGTAGGACTGAGATGTAATTCAACCTTATTTTTCTGCTAAACACATTGCTGAATTTTCTGCTACAGAAGGGACAGGAGAGTTTTCTCCTAATCGACAACCTTATGGACTTGAAACTCCTATTTCTGCTCTGTTGTGCTTTGCTGTGATCAGGGAGGTCTCAGAGCTTCAAATTCTTAACTTCCATCATTTTAAGTTAGAGTTGGACAACTCATGTTCCTTCAGCTAATGGACTGCAAATCCCATCAGGCCTAGAATAGTTCATTTGGGGTCATATATGTTTGCATATATTGTACCTATCGACAGGTTGGGTGTTAAACCATTACTATCTAAGGTCATCAAATCTGTGTTGCTTTTATGTTTGACTTCCCAAACCGGCTTAACTGTTTTCACTTCTGCTGAAACCGAATATTTTGCTATAATGTAAATTTTGACCATTTTTCTGTTTAGGGATGGAAAATATGAAATAAGAACCTGGGTGAAATAAGCTTTCATACAAGGTGTCATATGTTGATGTCCTGAATCACTGTTATATAACCCATTTTCCCATCCCATTTGATACTTGTTTTGGAGGACTTTCCATATCTAGCAAGTGAATCAGCCTTTTAATAATTTGCTCCAATTTAGAACGAAAATTCCTTTTGAAATTATATATATATATATATATATATATATATATATATATATATATATATATATATATATATATATATATATATATATATATATATATATATATATATATATATATATATATATATATATATATATATATATATGCACACACACACACACACACACGCACACTAGCATATTTTTAATGTGTGTGTTGGTGGTTTGGGGTGGTTTTGGTTTTGCACAACCACCACTCCTATGTAAAAAAACACTCCAACCACCGACTCACACATTAATTTTTTTTATTATGGCAGGAGTGTTTGTGTGTGTGTGTGTGTGTGTGTGTGTGTGTGTGTGTGTGTGTGTGAATGTAGTCCACCAGAGGGTGCTATTTTTAGTTAATATTTTTAGATAACTACAAATAGCACCCTCTGGTGGACTACATTCACTAACGTTCAGTGCGAGGAGGCGTTCGAGGAGGTAGGACATCTGTGTCAGTTGTTCTCTGTAGGTGAGTTCTAGGTGTTTTTTTTGTGTGGGTAGGAGGGTTTTATGTTTGTGTGTGTGGGGGATGGGGGGGTTAGGAGGGTTTAATGTGGCCTTGCCTTGCTTTAAATCATGGCATTGCATGTGTGTGGGGATTTATTATTAATTTATTTATGTTTTTTTACATGGGGGGCAGCCGGTGCCTTGCTGTAGCCCGGGTTGGGGGGGAAGAGGGGGGTATCCCCTCCCCCAAGCTACGGGCGGCTTGTGCAGGCCTCCGAGGCTGTGGGGGAATTTTTTCCCCTGCTGCCTTTGAGAAGCCTGGAGGAGGAGGGGGCATGGGAGACAGAGGCCGAGAACGGTGCTCTGTGCTTGGCCTTTGTCTCCCATTCGTCTTCCTTGGAAGACGGGGGCCGAATATTTTGGCCTCCGTCCTCCTAGGAAGATGAACCGCTTCCCTCAGGGAGAAGCACTGGCCTGTCCTTCATCCCTGCGGGTGTCGAGGCCACGTTGCCCACAGAGACAAAGGAGAGGCCGGTGCTTTTCCCTACGTAGAAGGCCGCGCTGAGAGGGAGACTTTGAAAGACCCAGCCGGAGCTGGCGAAAGGTAAGTGCGGTTAGTGGGGGTTAGGGGCGGGCTAGGTGGTGGGGCAGGAGGGGCGGTGTGGTTACCGAAGCCATGCCTCCCCCCTATCCCTAACCCCCTCTGATCACACATACCTTTTCCTGGCTCTGGCTGGGTCTTTCAAGTCTCCCTCCCGAGTCCCGGCACAGTTTGTTTTCAAAAACCGCTGCACCGCGCTTTCCCAGCCTCCTCTTTGCTCACATCCCTCAGCCTGATTGGCTGAGGGATTGCGCAGCACAAAGGACTCTGGGACTCGTAGTTTTATTTTTTTGGTCGCGGTCATGAGGCGGCTGCCCCACTGGCGACCTCCGGACCCCCGAGGCGTTGGTGATGCAGGAGTTAAGGTAAGTGCAGAGGGCTCAGTCGGGGATGGTTGGGCCGGGTGCGGGAGCCTTTGAACGAACCCAACGGTTAAGGGGCCTTTTTATAGGTATAGATATGAATATCCCATCCATTTGCACTCCTAGCTTCCCTGAATCCATACGCCTGCTCATTTAGAAGCCTGTATGTTTGCATATATTATTATTTTTTACTTAAAAATCAATGTTAGCTTCCTGTAAGAACATACGTAGGATGTTTTAAGGATTTTAAACAATAAATGAAACAAACAGAAATTCTGTAATTAAAATAAAAAAAACAATCTCGAATCGGGGAAAGCATTCTGGAGCACAAAGATGGTTGTCAACGAAGGTTCTTAGCAAGGATCTTCTGAAGAAAGATGGCCCATTTCCTTCTTAAAAGCTCAGCTCTGAACTTCAGCAATTGAGATTTCTTTAAGTAAGATGTTGCAAAGCAAGACATGAAGATCTTAGCTGAATATTGAATTGAATTGAAATTGAATTGAAATTTATTCTTATTCCTCGTCCAGCAGACAACCCAAAGCGGTTCACAATGCATAACGTACAGCAATACAATATAGCACCAATACAAAGCAAAATACAATTTCACAAGCAAAACAACAATGCAAAATTACACAACAGTACATGGTATTACACCAACTACAATACAAAAATGCAATAAATACAAATCAGCTAGAACCACCCACAAATTCCCATGCCTTCAGAGACCCTTGAAGGGGGAGGGCAGGGCCTGGAAGCCTCTTCGCCCCCAGCGCGGCCAGGTGTGCGGCGATGGCATTCCGCTGGGCATCCCCCTCACCTTTTAAGTCCTAGGACGAGGGGGGGGCAGAAGAAAGCATTAGAGACATTTATTTATTTGTTCACTACTCTTCCCTCTTCCCCCTGGCTCTAGCCACCTTCTTTTCAGCTTCCTCTTCCTACCACTTGCTTCCCTCCAAATGGTTTGTTCTGAATGGTTCTTCCTCAGAGTAAGGCACTGAGGTCATGTGTATTAAGACAAGATGCCTCAAACCTACCCCGGTTGAGAAAACATGTCCTCTTGTTGGTATCACTCCACCTAAGATAAGGAGAGAAGTAGCAGCAGGCACCAAGAGAACTAAACAAGAGAATGACCCTCGACATCCTCTGAATGGATGTGTGCCTCAAGTCTGCCAGCTCAAATCCTGGAAGACCTTTATGGCAAGAACAAACGTTTTTGAGGGTATGCAAGAGCAAAACTGAATTAGAAGATGGAAGAAGGAGCTCACTGGACAAAGAATAACACTAAAGGAGGATAAGGACAACCTCCGGGTTGGAGAGATAGGCAGGATATCTCTCAATGCCATTTCCAGGGAATCCTAAGCAGGTGAAGGCATCTGCTTGGGAATACCCTGAAGGAAATGGTGAGCCACTGTGTGAGACAGAATGCTGGACTGGATGGGCTGTGGCCTGTTCCAGCAAGGCTGTTCTTATGTTCTTATGACTGAGGAACTCAACCTCCCCTATGTCACTTGGAGGATCCTAAATAGGCTGAAGGTCAGAGTCCCTAAATGCAAGACGAACATGCTCAAATGGGGACTGCTGGAGGATAACATGCTCTGCGAATGTGGAAAGATACAAAATCTGGCTCATTTACTGGTCTGATGATTACTGCCAGAAACATGTACCGACAAAGATTTAATTATAGTCAACAACAGAACCAAGAAGGTAGTTTCATTCTGACAGTCCAAACTTTGATCTGGACAAGAAAGAATAATAATAATAATGAAGATCACATTCTGCAGGCAACTAGTGTCAGACCAGCAGGGCTGGCTGGAATGCTTAGGTAAAGGTCGTCAAAAGCCAGTCGTATCCAACTCTAGGGTTCAGTGCTCATCTCTGTTTATAGCAAAGAGCCAGTGCTGTCTGCACCTGCAGAATTTTCTGTGGACATGTGGCAGCCATGTCTCAACACCGGAGTGCACGGAACACTGTTTACCTTCCCACCGAAGTGGTCCCTATTTATCTACTTGCAATTTCTTGCTTTTGAACTGCTAGGTTGCTTAGAGTTCGGTAAAATTACCTTTTAGGCTACAGTGCCCAGAATCTCCAGTCAGCACAGCCCAATATAATGATCAGAGTTGTAATCCAAAACATCAGTAGCCTGCAAAGGGCTGTATTAAACATAGGGTGCTTCTCAGCATGCATTAAATCAAATAAACATAAATTAACTTTTTTTCCTTTGGGGGATGTCATACCCTAACCATTAGTTTTATATAAGAAATGTGACAGACACAGAATTAAGATATTGCATTCACTCTCCTATTTTCCCACTTACAAGTAATAAAGACATTAATCCATTAAGGAGAACTTATCCTTTGAATATAAATAACAACAAAAATTGAGCAATTTGAAGAGTACTTTCAAGAATTTGAAAACCACTCATATACTGGTTTCTTGCTTCTTACATCATTGAGAAACAAAACAATTTGGATTCTTTACCATCTCTTCTAGAGACACAATGGTCTTCAAAGAGGCTTATGAGTCATGTAAGACAGGGGCATTTTTTGCTCCCTCCTCCCATTCTAGTTAATCAGAGAAAAAGATATATATATATATATATATTGCAGTTATCTTTCCAAGATAAAAACAAGCGCACACACATTTGGTCAGTTTTCAGCAGGGGGCTTTCTAATGAAAAAAAAAAGGTACTGTTTCAGATACCATATGATGTTCAAAGCTGCTATTCCCACTCAGATAATAACGAGCAAGGTCAACCGGTGCCAGTCGGGTTCAGTTTTTTTTGAAATTACATTTTGCTCAGGAAGGCTTTCCTCCCCAGCACCCAAACCAATCTGGGTATGGAACAAATAGGCACGCAGAAAAGCTGAGGCTGTAATTAGCTGGCAAGTGGACATGGGAAAGGAGGCGTGGAGCAAATTTCAAAACTGCCAGAATTAAATCGATCACTGTGGATTTGGGCTGCAAACGGTGAGAGAACCGTGTCTCCATGGCATTGTAACTTAACAGCCCCGACACTCTGGGTGTTATGACTTAAAACAGAGCTGGCAAATTATTGGGCCAGATTTCTTTCCTATGACTGTTTTCCAATGCCACAAAATCACAGCAAGAAAAATACATCTTTGTAGGAATTAGTATACAACCTACACAAGGGTGTAATAATCATACATTCATGTAGTTGCTCACAATGTGCAAAGGGTGAGAACCTGTAGCCAATGGCAGTCTCCCGCCAGCTAATACTACAAAGTGCAGTATTGTTAAGAAGTACTGACTACAACCCCAAGTAATTCCTAAGTTACTAATATTGCTAACATTTACAATGACCCTTACCAAGAATCTGAAGAAAGCATATTAAAAATGAAGTATAACCACCCCCACCCCTTTTTCATTTTTGTATTTTCAGCAACATGTGGCATCACCTTATAGGACAGATTGGAGCTATCAGGGTTATATCAATGCTACCAGAGTTTATCATTCCTAACCCCAGTTGTTAAATTTGTAGAAGTCTCCAAGATCCATGTCCCAGCAGAGTCAGGCCTGTTCCTGAGGCAAAGGGATCAAGATAAAGGCCCCTCCACTCCAGGTATGAGAGCAAACCAGAGTGAGAGTTTTATTTTTACTTCAGCACTGGTGCCGTGTCCCTCAGCAAGCTTAGGGGGTACAAGGCAGCCTGTCCAATGCACTTTGCTCACTCTTCCAACAAAAGGGAATGACTGGCAGGGCTGCTGAGGTAGATATCTCATTCTGTCGAAGGACAGAGCCAACTTGCCCAGGGTTGAGGAATTTCTTTCTTCCCAGGCTCAGCCCTAAGATCTATTTTTAATCATTGGTAACTATAGAACTTAAGAAGTAAGCATAGAGGAGTGTTCCATGTAATATATGCAGTTCTTTTGCCATTAAGTAGCAATAAAGGTGGTACTTTATTCAGCAAAGAATCCATGAGTCTTCAGATCAGATGGCACTTCCAACAAACTTAAACCTGCCCTAGAATACCCCAGCCAGCATCGGCACCCAGTTATGCAGACTGAGCTATTCTGGGAGTTCCAGTCAAAAAAGTAACTTTTCCTAATTCTAGATTGTACTGCCTGGGTTCCTCAGGGTGAGAAAATGACTGTTATGCCAAATGAAGTCTATGCTGTAAATAATATCCTGCCCATTCATTAATATCTCAAATTGAGAACCTCATTCCCCCTTAAAACAGGAGGCTTTGATGTCCACCACCCTCAGTAGTTATCTAAAGTCTTAAGCCTTGCGGGGAGAGAGGTTTATTGCATGCTGTGATGTGGTGTTTTATCAAAAAGAAATAAACAGTGAGTTCAGGGTACAAATCCACATGAGCTGAATAAGGTAATACTAGAAACGAAACAACCTATTTGTTGTAACAAACTGATCCTTGTTTAAATATCTGATCAAGGCACATCACACAGACAATGTTGATTAAGTACTTATTTGGGAATAATGCTGGTCCCATGTTCCCTGTTCCCCTGTTGCTACCAGCCTGGTGTACCTTTACTTAGAAGTATAAGCTTTTCTATTTTCAGCTACTAGTCACTCCCCCCTCCTTTGCCCTTTCATTTTAATAGATCTGCTGCTGTAAATACAAAACAAAACCTGTTCTGAGTGCTCACGGCTCCAGTGTACATTAAAAAATTATAGACACCACCTCTGGTCATACTGAAATTTACGAGGGTGTCTACACAGGCCTTTATTGTCCTGGGTAAGTTAGATTTTACCACCATTCAAAGGATGACAAACTGGCTTTAATCAGCCCAAGCTGTCATAGCAGGACTCTTCCCTTTGAGCAATGCCCCGAGTACTAAGTTAATGTGGTCACTCCCTTCCTCAAATTCATTTTAAGTTTTTTTTATGGCTATCAATGAGGTGATGTTAAAAGAAGCAGCCTGGTCAACTCTCCATTGCTTGGTTACTATGAGTTGGAAATTTTCAAAAATAGCAAAACAGAAGATTCATTCAGGCTGTACAACCACACAGACTCTCTCTAGACCAGAGGTTCCCAACCGTTTTTTGGCCATGCACCACCCCTAAGCATCTCTAAAATACTGATCCCCCTTCCCCCATGACATATAATTTTTCTTATTCAAAAAGTGAACTCCTATTAATGAGGAGGGAGCCTAAAATGCCATTCACTGTTCATAACTCATTCTCAAATTGCCCCCTTAAAAATCAAAATGCCCCCCTGTGGGGCGTATGCCCCACATTGGGAACCACAGCTCTAGACAAAACCTAGCAAACTACAATAAAAACAGCTATTGCTCGCTGCACTGAGTATGGATTTTGAAGCCCTCACCTTCCCAAAGTAACTTTTCTATGTGTTTTCTAATTGCTGCAGCAGACATGAGCCTGAACAACCTGGGTGTCACCTGCTCTAAAGGAGGATTACTGATCTTATCTGAAAACATGGAAATTCACCATCTAATTTCTTTAATGTAACTCTAAAGGTTAATTGGTCTGGAAGAGTAATGTGGGACAGGCAGCTAATGGAATACGCCTCAAGGCTTCCCTGCCTTTCTTGTGTTTTATAGAACGAGTGAGTCCAGAGTCAAATGCACACATCTGATGGCCAACCTCCTCTCTTCTCATTGGTACAATCTATGCAGATTTAGAAAGAAAGAAAGAAAGAAGCACCATATTAATGCAACAGTAGCTGAAGGCAGTTTAGTTCCACCTGTATTTTAGGCCTTGTTAAAGGGGGCTCTGTTAAAGTGCAGCAAACTGTATCCCTCATTACCACAGCACAGAACTAAAGCAAGCCTAATTAAGAAAGCGTGTGAATGTACTGTGAGGGAGGGAAAGAAGTCATCCCACATCCCATAAGGGATCTGGCCAAAATCTTCAATTTGCCAGTTATGACAGCTAATTAGTTATTCTATTCGAAATCTTTGCTTTAAATAAAAGAACTAATTATACACAAAGGTCAGTCCCCCACCTCCTGTGAAGCACACATAATTGGCTTATTTCCTCAACATTGTGTGTGTTTTACACAATGCTCTCAGGCAGATGGCTTTAACTCTTCGCGGCTGCAACTTAGTTTCAACAATTTCTGTACAAAATAGTCATGAGAATCTTAACCTCTTTGACTGAGATTTATCTGCAGGTTTTTTTCCAGCCCCTTAAAATTAGGGAACAAATTCTTCACCCACTGGAGCCTCCAAGATAGGGAACAATTATGGCTTGTAGCTTGCAGAGCACTTTTTCATGTGTTTTAACATGCCAATCTAGCAGTTCGAAAGCAAAAAATTGCAAGTAGATAAATAGGGACCACTTTGGTGTGAAGGTAACAGCATTCTGTGCGCTCCGGTGTCTAGTCATGCCTGCCACATGACCACGGAAACATCTGCAGAAGCAGAAAGCTCTGGTTCTTCAGCTTTGAAACAGAGATGAGCACTGAACCCTAGAGTTGGATACGACTGGCTTTTGAGCAAGAGAAACCTTTACTAACAATCACATCTACTACACAATATACTACTGAAAAGTGTGGGTTTTTAAGGCAACAAATGATTTAAAAAAACATCTTTTAAACAGGTACATTCAAAAACTCCATGGTGCTTTAAATTTCAGTAAGCAGTTGTACCAAAATGGAATTGTTTCATAAGTTTCAATTCACATAATTATCATGCATCTAAAGTACTGTACTGTAACTGCATTCCAATTCTTGTAAGTTAAGCACAGGTCAGTATTCAAAAGTCCAATAGGGATTTTGGGGTTCTCACTTTTCCATCAAGAAACTCAAAATACAAAACCTATAGGTTGCAAATATGAGTAGGCAGATGGAAGAGAGAGAAAATGATTTGGAATTTTACATTTTATAATAACATTTATCATTTGCCTGGAGAAAAAGATTCCTGAAATAAGGAGTAGCCTAGACTGAAAGTAGACTTTTCCAAAATCTGCAAGCAAAATTTGCAGCACCATAAGAATAAATGAAGAGGTTGTTGTAGTTCAGTCGCACAGTTAAGTCCGACCCTTTGCCACCTTACCGCACACCAGGCTCCTCTGTCATCTGCCATCCTCCATACCCCACCCAGATCTACGCCCATTCCATCAATGATGCAATCTAGCCATCTCATCCTCTGCTGCCCCCTTCTCCTTTTGCCTTTGATCTTTCCCAACATCAGAGCCTTCTCCAGTGAGTCCTCTCTTCTCATTTGGTGGCCAAAGAACTTGAGCTTCAGCTTTAGTATCTGTCATTCCAAGGAGCACTCAGGGTTGAAGTACTAAATGAAAAATTATTATAAAACTCATAAAAGGCTTGAACACTTCACTTACATCTTGAAAAATACAGATGGTTACAGCCGATTGATTATTCAAGATTAAAAAAAAGAGGAAAAACTTGCATGAAAATAAATATATTGGCTGAAGAACCTGGGAAAGTCACCTGGATGCAAAAGAACATGACTGTTTGGAGCTGCTATATCTAAGGCCAAAGCATCCATGATAACACACAGATCTAAAGTTTTCCCTACCTATTTTTCTCCATTGAATGCAGAAAGCACCATTTCCCCTTGCCTCAGGCAGCCACAATATCTTGACCCAGTCCCAGTTATGAGTGAAATTTCTCATATGTCCTAGTAAATTCACACCTGTATTTTTCTGGTTGTGTGGTTTATTTTTCTAAACCCTTCTTTTATGTATGCATGTTATATTTGAAAAGGTAGCAACAGAGTTTGGATAATTTACTCTATTTTTAACTCTCAAAACTTCCACCTAGCATGGCCAGTACTGGCAGAATGTTCTAGCCTGTGACCACATTGGCTGGGAGATTCTGGGATTTCTAGCCCCAAACATCTAAAGTCCTGGGTGTTAGGAAGAAATATACTTGGTTTCTTTGGCATTCTTTCAACCCTTCATTTGGAGTAGCTTTACAGCTATTTCTTAGTTATCTGTATTTTGGAACATAAAACAGTTTTAAGTCACACAGATCTAAAAATGGACAAAGAACCCAGAAGTGATTAAAGTGATTTATGATTTGTGGCTTCAGACTGTGAAGACACAGCATGGCATTTTGAGAGCTGAACCTTTTAAAAAAAGTCTAATTCCAACATATATAGTTGCTCTATCTTATTCCAGTAAAAGACTGGCATCTAGGAGACTGGCAAAATTAAATGAATGGCTAAGTAATCTCATTAACATTGGTCAACATAATAAACAAGCTGCATTTCAAAGACATCTCCAGTGGTTGTAAAACTTCAGAAAGTCCTCACTGCACGTACAGAAGCCTGTCTTCAAGCAATAGTCAAAGCTATTTTAGTCCAGAAAATAAGGGAAATGATTATTCCATGGGATCCAAAAAATATTGAACAAATACACTTACAAGCAAAGAAATGATCAACATTGAATCAATAATGATGATTAAGTACTTGGATATTAGAGCTGATCTCTAAAATTTGTTCGTTAGGCAACAGAATATACCACATGCTGCCGGCTTATTCAAGTCCCACACAATTGTTATGCAAAAATTTGCAAAAGAACGTGTGGCACATTTAATAGAAATTTTGAAGCAATACCCTGGTAGGATGGAGATGTCATAGGTATTTGCATATGACATGATGTCTAAATCTGGGAGAAATGGAGGAGATATAAAAAGCCTGGCCAATTCACCACTACTGCTCCCATCTTGGCAAGATTACATTCTATAAATTGTACTGTGGTGCTTCTGACAGAAAGGGGGGGGGGACTATTCTCTGCAGGTGTGCAAGAGAACACACACTACTAAGGTAGAAATGCACTAATTCCCTTGGGGAGGGAGCTGAACATGGTAGTGTGAAGTAGGAAGGTCTCATCACTGGTTCTGAGACTATTAGCCAGCAGATTACAAACCCAGTGCCAATATAAAGTGCTCATTTACAGAGAATGGCAACCTTTCCCAGAACTTCTGGAAACATGTAACATCACCAGCAGTCCTAAATTTCATCTCAGATGATAGTCAAGAACTTAGGGATACAATAAATGTAAACCGAAGATCTCATGCCACGGCCAAAGAGATTGAAAGGATTGCATGTCAATAATTGAATAGGAACCCATGTCCGATTTATTGAAGAGCCACCATCAAAGTAGATTTGTGGTGACAGATTCAACATCTAGCTCATGGGTTGGCAACCTACAGCCTGCAATGCCAAACAATCCTGCCCTCACCCTCACTCCAACTGCCACCGCCGCCACTATAAGTGGCTGCGGTTGTGTTTACAGTGGCTGCAGATGTGTTTATGGCAGCTGTAAACACATTTATGGCAGCCGCAGACACATTTACGGCAGGGGGACTACCAGTCCAGCCCCCTCAACTGTCTGATGGAGCATGACCCGGCTCCTGATTTAAAAAGGTTGCCGAAACTCTGATCTAGCTGCTTCATATGAGAATCCTGTGTGGCATTAGTAATTAGTGACTGATGTTGCTGTAGACACCAGTCAGCTGATGATATCTGGAAATGTACCAGCTTATTAACTCTTACTATAAAACCGTTTCCTCAATGAGACGCTTTTTATTAGAAGAGCACTGGCGATATTGGCAGAATAACCTTTGGATTTGAGCAGAACAGAAAAGTAACAGTTCTGCATGTGTAAAGAGGCCATGCAACATTTGATGAATCCCAACACTGGTATCACATGAGGGTTTTTTGAGAAGTGTTTTCAAAGACATTAGAAAGATTCAAAATACTGACAGTCATGCTTCTATCTCAACAGAGCTTGTCTTCAGGATACATTTCTTTCTCAAAGACAAAGAAAAATGACAATAAGAAGTCATTCGTATGAAGTTCAATAAGTAGGATACAAATGGTGAAAACAGCCATTGGGTGAGCTTGGTTAGGCTAAAAGAAGAACAAGTTTATTATGATTGACATTGATTCTAGACTTATAAATATAATCTAAACTCATACCAGTTATATATGTAACAATATCAGAGGACTTCTGAGCCTCACATGATTATCTGAACCCAGGACAATCATGTTATGATAGACAATAATACCATTTATTGTCTTCTTTCTCAGCACATCAGAGAATCATGGAATTGTAAAGCGAGGAAGGGCTTCTAAGGGTCATTGAGTCAAAAATCCCTGCCAAGCCAGGAAAGAATTAAGTCTATACCTCCTCTGTGAGATCTTCATGATTGTTTTTGGATATGCTTTAGGTAATCTTCCTGGGTCTTGTTGTTATTGCTACTTCTTTGCCTCCCATGTATTCTTTTCTGTTTTAATACTTGTAAAAGTGTTGTGAAGTGAAAAGAGGTCTATCATTGCAAGGCAGTAGTAATTTTTGCTTTTTCTCCCCTATGTGCATGCATACACACAGGCACAGAGTGTCAGCTCTGCCTTCCAACAACCTTAATAGAATTTCAGCAGCCACTGCCAAATGGCCATTTGATGTTCTCTTCTGTGTACAAAGATTAACACAGTCTGTCACAGGAGCTCTAATGCAGTCAAATGACAATTCTCCAGCCCAAAGCTTTTACAGGCCTACAGATATGTTTCAAGACTTTTGGAGCCCAAAATAATTAGAGGGCATGGGTGAGACAAAGTGAGCGCTTCTCCAACAGTTCTGCAAAACCAGAACTTAGAAGTAATTGCTTATAAATAACTGGTTACTTGCAATGAATTCTTCTGCCAATATTGAAGCCACAACAACATCACATTACTTCACTCTTGTTGGAGGAGGAGGATTATTCCATGGCTGTAGAGCTGCTAGGAGAATATTGTCCCATTCCCTGATACTGCAAGGCCAAAACTGGAGAGCATTGTGTATTTAATCTTTGTGATACTGCAGGAGAAAGATCTTGTGATAAACACAGGGCTGAGTTCTCATGATGTCACATAAGTAAAGCAGGCAAGAGGTGGGAGAGAAGCAAGTAAATCACACAGACAAATAAATACCTTTGCAATGAGCTATTAAGCCTTGGTGGCACCTCATACTGGCCCTGGGAGTAGATGGAGATTTTTGTACTGGTTTTAAATATACCTCACACACACATTTTTAAAAAAATTCCCTCCACTGATACTTGCTCTGAGATCTGCCCCTCCCAACTTAGGGACTCAGAGAAGCACAGGCAAGTCTACATGGCTCAAGAAGTGGCCAGTGATGTGTCTCAATACTCACTGAGCGAGCAATGAGGTGGCTGTAAAGAGAGTATGTTTTGTATCACAAGACTGCAGATTGTGAGAATCAGATGGGAGGTCCCTAACAACACTGACCTATGTGCACTGCTAACCTCAAGGACTGTCTACTGCTGGGATTTTCAACCTGCGGCCCTTGGGCTGGATGCAGCCTACTGCACTATTTCATGTGGCCCCTGACTGCTGGCTATCGCCTCCACCACACCAGGAAATGCCATGTGGAAGAGGAAGGGCAAAATGGCCATTTGGCCCCCTAAGATGTCTGAGGGAGCGTGACCCAGCCCCCAGCTTAAAAAGGTTGAGAACTCCTGGTCTACTGTAATACTCTTTATGTTGGGCAACCCTTGAAACTGATATGGAAGCAGGTCCAGAATGCAGCAGTCAGATTAATTAAGGGTTCAGTAAATTCAATCATATCTTCCTGATTCTGGCTTGCCTTCACTGGTTATTTGTCTACTTCTATTTTAGGTTCAGGGTTTTGGTATAAACCTCTAAAGCACTAGCTGGTTTAGGACCATCAAAGCACCTCTTCCAAAACACTGCTGCCCATCCTACTTGTCCCTTCTAGGCTTTATGACTGGAAAAGGGTATTGATGATAGAAAATCTGTTTTTAAAAAGCTTATGAACTCAAGTCCTATTACTAATCATAACTAAAATAAACCCAATAAATCAATGAGGAAACAGTAAGTAAATGCTTTCATAAATCCCATTTGATGGGTCTACTTTGGAATAGAATTACAGTGGTACCTTGTTTAACAAACAGCTTGGTTAACATAAAAATCGCGTAACAAAAGCAAATCCATAGAAAATATTGGCTTAGTTTACAGATTTTTTCCGGAACAGATTAATTGGTTTTCAATGCATTCCTATGGGAAACCGCATTTTGGTTAATGTATTTTGGTTTTTAATGCAATCCTATGGAAAATTGCATTCCTATGGGAAATTCGGTTAAAGTAATTTTCGCTGTAAGAAACGTCCTGGAGAATGCATTAATTACTTTAACCGAGGTTCCACTGTATAGGCATATTTTGTTGAGATCTCTATTGCTGCATACTTTTGTACCCCACTCTGATTTGTTCACCTTACATTTTGTAAAACCCACCTACTGAAGTGAATCTGAAAAATCTTTCAACCGTCTCTTTAGCCTTTGTTCCTAAAACCATCTAAAGGTTGTAAATTCATTTAGACTTGATATAAGCAGGGCCTCTTAAATATCCCTTGTCTGTGAGGATGGCTCTGCACTGAAATCCTGCTCGCAGGCTTCCAAGAAGGAGCTAATTGCCCACTGTGAGAAACAGCTCTCTGGCACAGACAGGCATTTGGTCTGGTTCAGCCGGGCATTTCTTAGGTTCTTAGAAACAAAAAGAATGTCACCCTTTTTGAGAGACAACTATCATACTGCCCAGGATGGGGTGACCGCATCACCCCCAAGAACATCTGTCCATCCAACCAGAGCAGACCTGAGGGGCTCTCTAACTGTACCATCGGCTAGAGGGGCTTGTCTCTCTAGTACAAGAAGGAGGGCCTTCTCTGTGTCCGCATCAGCCCTATGGAACCACCTGCCAACAGAGTTACGGCTGCAGATGGAACTGTTGCCCTTTAGGAAAGAACTGAAAACCTGGCTGGCAGGGAAGGTGTGGGGCACCAATAGAGGGGTGACCCCTGCCTGCTGGCTAGTATAATTAAGATTTCTATCTCTAATGGATGGGATGGGGTGAGTAGGTAAATTATTGCAAAATTTTAATGGGTTTTTTACTGGTTTTTAGTTAGTTGATGTTGTTTTTAATTGCTGTTAATCACCCAGAGTCATTTCCAAGTTGGGCGGCAACAGAAATTTTAAAAAATAAATAAATAATAACAATCATATTCACATCATGAAACTAACAGTAGAAGTTGTCTTTCCAGAGGTTGTGAAAATCAGAAGCTTACTGATAAACTACAAATGCAGTCTCTTTATAGCCTTACAAATAACAGTACTCAACCATAATTCTGTTAAAACTTGGAAAGATTTTTCTTTTTAAAAAATCTGTTCTTTCCCTGTTGAAAGAACAAGCAAAAGAAGAAGAAAAGAAAAGAAAAGAAAAGAAAAGAAAAAAGAGCCCAAGTTCTTTGGAGGAATATCTACAGACTATTTGCATGCTGAGCTGTCAGTCCATGCACTTTCCATTAAAGAGATAACATCCTTTTTCATAAGTCCATTTGGGATCCATTTTAATGTTATCTAAAAATCAAATCTACACGGTAATCCTTTTAATGTACTCTTGACTTTTAAAAAACAGCTTTATGTTCCTTCAGGAAATGTTTTAAGCCATTACTTGGTAATTACTATTCACCCATGAAAACACTGATCTTTTGCAATATATAATCAGTTTGCAGACTCAAAAATAAAGCAGGCTAGAATTTTGTTGAGGAAAAACCAAGGGAGGAAACAATCTTCAACCCAGCAGTCTGAATATCACAGTGATGTACTTCACCACAGAGTAAGTGAAATGTAGTATTCCTGTCTATATGTGATCAGCAACAATACAGAGATCATCTTTTCTTTTATCTCCTTTCTTAAAGTCACAATGTATAAATGAAAACAGTGACCAATGTTCCTTTAACTTTAACTGCAGGAAGTAAAATACTTTTCCATATAATTTTTGGAGCACGATCTCGCCATACTGCTACACAGGCAGGATTCAGAATGGATGCCAGAGTAGGAATCCAGGGGAAGTTTATTTATTTTGCATTTACTACTGCTACATCCTCTGCTGCCAATCAAGAGCACAGCAAAGCCTTGATGGAGTATATAACTATCTAGCAATCATGGAATTAACCTAGCAGTTCTTACAAACATTGGGCCTAAAGCTGACCAAATGCTTGTGAGATCCTGGCACATGGTCTCAAAAGAACACCTACTTGTTGAGTTACTCAGTCTCTATAGACTTCACCTCTCAAGCTCATCTTGAAATACAGGAATTACTTTGAACGTCTGTTTTATACATTCTTTCACTCCAGCAATCAAGAACATGCTGTGCGTACTGCCGTTCCCAGTCTCCGTCACTGGTATCTTGAGCTAGGACTTGGAATGAAACCTGTCTGAAATACTCAAGGGAGCTACAATCAGTGATACTTAGTTCCATGATTGCTAGATCAGTGGTTCTCATCCTTTTGTTTCTCTCCAATTACTCTATTAAAGAACTTTAGTTCCATCAAAACTGAGGCAAGATCATTCAGTTATAATATTTATCACTTATAATTCTAAGGGCAGGGAGAATGTGTACTTGGAAGCAACCATGAGTGTTCAGAGTTATTCTACCACATCAATGGGTTGCAGATAGCAAATTCTTAGTCATTCTTAGTCATTGATTTGAAAAGCCTGGGTACCACCTAGGCTACCTCTTGTGTATTCAGATTAATTGAAAGTCGCTCCAGCAATGCTTTGAAAAGACAAAATGGCGATTTCCCGCCATCAACATTAGCTGCTAGATTTGGTGCGTACTCTTCCCTTCTGAGCGTGCTTATTGTGTTAATTAGAGTTCAATAATTGGGTCCAACTTTGGATCCTGTTTGTGACTGGTTAAAACTGATATATCATGTTATGATTGGTTAGTTAAGGTTGTCTGGCAGGTTACTACATTGTATCAAAGAGTCACTGCTGGAGAGACACTATATAAGCCCCACAGGTATACAAGGGTGGGGCCGGGGCCGGATCTATGATTCTCATTATCGCTGCAGGTTAGACCACGCCGGGCTAACCTGGGGTCTTCTCTATACACTCACACTCAAGGTGTAGCTTAGTACATTGCCTCTATGGTAGAATTCAGAGAGACCAATTACATGGAACTTGTGTAGCCATCTGAGGTCCGGATATTCCTTGTAAGAGTAACCAGAAAGACTTTACAATAAACCGTTGTTCTGTTCATCATTTGCTGGACTGTTCTTTACAAGGGCCGGGCACGACAGTATTATACCAGTGATATGTATACTCGTTAAAATTCACTAAATACTAGACAATACTAAGCTAATGTACCAATGATCTGGTTCAGTGTAAAGTATCTTCCTATGTTCCTAAATCTGCTCTCCCTATTAATTTATAACCTTCTCCTCCATCCCCTTAGTTTTTATTCTCCGTTCCTTCTTCTCCTTTTTCTTTTGTCCATAATTGCCATATGAACACTAGAGGAGTGTTGGTGAATCAGCTCATAAACCTATCTAGTCCAATGTTCTGTTCACACAGTAGACAATCAGTTGCCTGTGGGAAACCCACAGCTGGATGTGAATGCAACAGTATGTCTCAAATCATTCTTCCCAGTAAGTGGTGTACAGAAGTAATATATGGGCATCATAACTAGTAGCCATTGGCAAAATTTAGAACAATAGGCACCTTAAAAACTAACAATTATTTTTCAGTGAGATCAATTATTGTGAGCTGCCTTGAGATCTTTTATGGGGTAAAGGCAGCATAGAGGTAAAACAAAATAATATTTAAAAAAATCATTGATTACTTGTCCAGATCCAAGTAGCCTTTGATAACCTTATCCTTTAAAAATGTGTCTGATGCTCTTTTAAAACTATGCAAGCTGTTTTCACTCTACTGTGCACTTGCAAATCTGTTTAGTTTAACTAAGCAAAATTTTGAATGTTACTTCTGGAAAGGACTTCCTTTCAGTACTCCAAGACTCAAAAGTAATAAGTTGCCATTACAGTTGCTATTTTTAAAAATAACTTTTTACTTTTCAGCTTCTTGAAGGTAAATATATAGTTTATTTTCAAAAAGTTCTGAAAAGGACTTAGTTATTCTTACAAGAATATTTTCCATTGTGGACTAAAATTCAACAGTAAGTATATAAAGCAGCAGCACAATCTTTTAAATCATGTGAGATCCCTCTTTTAGCACTAAATGAACCTACAAGCACAAGTATAAAAGTAACTAAGATTTACAGCCACTCTGCAAAAGGAATGTAGTTATCACTTAAGTTATAACCATGACGTAACTTAATTTTCTTATATAAAAGAAGTTATGTCCCTCTGTTTCAGAATGTCAGCAAAATTAAAGGGGGGGGGGAGGAAAAAAAGAAAAAGGGGAAAAGACAGGTGACATCACAGCTAATGACAGAGAGAGGCCTAATTGTACATACCTTAATTGGGCCCATGCTTATATGAGGCAAACCCTAGCTGCAGGGGGGGGGGAACAGTTCCCAATCAAAAGAAGTAAATCTGAAATGGGAGGGAAGCCAGATTTGAGTCTCTGGTAACCACATTAATCTGTCAAATTAATCTGCATCAAAGGCTATTGGAACCACCTCTTTGCCATGAACAAATAAGACATGTGACTATGATTTTAGTTACAGCAAAGCATTGTTTCATGTTATTTTATGTGCTTTCTGTATAATCTTTTCTCACTGCAATTCTCTAATCTCATCCAGAGTGCAAAAAAAAAAACAAAACCCCTCACTCACTGGGGGTGAAGATGGTTTTGCAATTACCTGGCCATGAGAATGAAAGGAGCAAGGGTTTACATCCTTCATATACCCATTCCTATTAACACTATTTGATCCTAGTTGATTTGTTCAGCAAGTTCATCAATGCTATAAAATATCTTCCCCTGAAGGGCACAATTAATTTATATCCAACATTTAATATATGTGACCTCTCTCTGTTCAGGTATGCTGCACATTGTGCTTCTTGTTGACCACTTAGGTCAAGAGTACCTCTGAGAACTCCTCAAAGACCACTTGTACTTTGACTATTCTGCATTAATCATTGGAAAACTGGTCAAAATACAGACATTTCAGAAGGTGATACTACTGGCTTCTTTTTATCGCTAATACATTCAAAACAGTCAAAAGAAAATACCTAGAGATATGTTTCTTTCATGGGCTTGATTAACATGCAATACCTACTGATGAAGGTTATTTAACTACACCCCTGCCTCATGGTATGAATCCAGTTGCTTTTAACTAAATGTGGAAGGGAAACTTGAGAAGTCACAGCAATCTATTCAACATGCAGTTTTAATGCACACTAGAGCTGTAAAATTCCTGGGAATTTTGAAAGGAAGGGAAAAACCCGGGAATTTTGTGGGGGAAACCAGGAAAATTGGGAAAATACTATTTCTTTGTTATTTCTGCAAGTTACATTCAGATTTTTTAAATGTGTATAAACAGTACAAGAAATGTGTATTTGGTAAAGAAATACGTTGAGCAGCCATGAAACATGCATGGAACATCATTCACGAAAAACTTCCAGAAGTGAAAAAATTTGGTTATGCAGCACATGGTTTAAATTTGCTATTTCATGACATAATGAAGATAAAGGCAATGGAAGATCTTCAGTCAGATGCCAAGAAAATGATCAGATTTGTTAAGAAATATCAGTCAGATGCCAAGAAAATGATCAGATTTGTTAAGAAATATCACGTTGTTCAACAAACATCCATGAACATTCAAAAGGAGAAAAGTGTCTTGGAAGAATTCTGCAAGAACACTGAAACTGCCATCTGTTACAAGAGGCTGAGAGTTTGATTTTCCTCTCTGCCACCATGGAGAAAAGCCAACCTGTGTGGCTTTAGTCAAGCTGAACAGTCCCCAGGGTGCCACTAGGACAGTGATGGCACACCTCCGGTGAAGTCACATGGGTGTGTGCACACGTGTGCCACTTCAGGTGCACCGGTGACACATCTGTACCTGCCCCGTGGGTACTCCCCACCCCCTACAGGTGCGCCCCACCCTCTAACACATGCTCCCCACCTTACCTCACCCAGCCACAGCCTCCTGCCTTCCCTTTGACTGAGGGAGAGGGATGGTAGGGAAGTGGTGCCAGCCAGGTGGAGCGGGGCTTCCTTGCAATGGTGCACATGCCAGAATAAAGGCCTCTGTGTGCTACTTCTGGCATGTGTGCCATAGGTTCGCCACCAGGGCCCTAGAAGAAGGGAACAGTAAACCAATTTGGTGTATTCTCTATCTAGAAAAACCTACAAGTGGCCATTGTAAGTAAGAATTGACTTGATAGGAGACCATTATATATTTTATAATAAACACAACACACACATGCCCATCCCTCTGCTAGTTTACTTATCCAGACACATTCAGATGCAACCTGAAACTAAAAAAAAAATGCTGCTGCATGCATCCCAGATTCTTGCCACTCCATTCCACCAAATTTGGTCTTCTGTCCCTCTTCAGCTCTAAAGTCAGCAGTCCATACCTATGCATCATATGCTCAGTCTTCATAAGTCTGTTTTTGGACTGGTTCCCATTAGAGATTTCCTCCTTAAATGTTTTCCTAAATATCTGTAGCTTCTTGATAAGTTTTCTCTTGCACATGAATAGTACCAATTTGGATACTTAAGTATTAGCATCCGGAGAGCTGGGCTTCCTATTTGTATCAATTATGTCAGAGAAGATAATTTTATTTATTTATTGAATTTATATACTGCCTGAGTGTTATCCCACTCTGGGCGGTGAACAAACAGAAAATAAATGACAATACAAATCAAAAACCACCACCAACAAATACATCATTAACTAAACTAAACTAAACTAAACTAAACTAAACTAAACTAAACTAAACTAAACTAAACTAAACTAAACTAAACTAAACTAAACTAAACTAAACTAAACTAATTAGCAACAGAGGACATCGAAGTTAAACCTAACTGGCTAATCTATTGACAAAGGAACAATGCCATGAAAGGCCTCCTTGAACAGGAACATTTTAAATTGTTATTAAACATAGCCAGTGATGGGGCCTGGTGTAGCCCCACCGGTAGTGTATTCCACAGTGTAGGTGCCAACACCGAGAAGGTTCTACTTCTGGTTAAAGACTTTTGAGTCATCCTTGGTGTTGGCACCTGGAGTTGCGCCAACTGTGATGTGTGGAGTTGTTCTGAGGGAGAGGCACTCCGACAGATAGCAAGGTCCCAAACTGTATAGGGCCTTGTATGATAACATTAACAGCTTGAATCTGACACGGTAGCCAACAGATAACCAGTGCATAAATTAATAGAGGATAAATTCCTCATTTTGTATTAGACAGAAGGAGCCATATAGAGCCTCTGCTATTAGAATGGTGTACTATTAGAAGTGGAGGCAATTCAGAATATGACATGTTCCACTATGAAACAAAATGATGCACATTCAAGTTAGCCAAAGCAAGCAATGTGATTTTTATGTCCCTAACCTTGCTATCTCTCTGACCTTTATCAATATTGATTCTTAAACAGGCCATGGATGCCAAGTTTCTTGAGCAGATATTTTTGATTCCTGATTGCAAAGGGGGACAAGATTTACCAAACTGATGAAGCAAGACATATATACCACCCCATAGCAATTGGTGCACTCTCTGGCAGTTTACAAGTTAATTAGCATTTTGCCCCAACATACAGGGTACTCATTTTAGTGACCTTGGAAGGATGGAAGGCTGAGTCAACCTTGATACCTGGCCAGGATAGAACTCACAACCTTTTGGTTGCAGTACAGCAGTTTAACCACTGCACCACCATGCTTAAAAAGCATTTAAAGCTTCTTGTAGTCTTTTTCAGAACAGTCTGATTCTCTTGGCAAGTCTCAATTTCACTGCCTCAGGTAACTGTGTGCCAATGCACTGAACCAGAAAGCTTGAGTCTTGCAAGATTTAGAAACACTTTGCTAACATCAGGGTTATTTTAGATAAGGGTAGTTCAAAATCAATTTTGGATTCAAACTTTTAAATGCACTCACTCTCTAGAACACAGAAAATGAACTTGCACTAAGTGGATATTTTTCAAGGATAATTTGCTACAACTCTGGCACAACTCAAAAGTTTTCAAACAAAGAAGAAAAGGCAACATGGACCTATTAGTCTTCAAAGGCCCCATTCAATCAGGAGAAATTAAATACCAGCAAATCTTTAAAAAGGTTCAGGCTTACATTTGCCAATGTAGATGTTGCCATTCAGACAGCTTAGCAAAATGTGTGTCATTTGAAGTGCTACGTATTTACAGCCGAGTTCCACACTTTTTCAGCTCCACCAGCACCTTGCTCAGTGAACAGCCACAGCACTGGAAGGGAAACATTTCTAGCCTTTGAATATGAAGGTTTACTTTCTGCCTGGAAAAATCTGAAAGTGCTTTTTGAAGTACCACTTCCAGAAACCCCCAACTAACACAGCAGCTATCAAGCTGCCTGGAGTAGGTCCGGAGGTTGTAATCCAAAAAGTAAGCTTTCCCTTTCTCCTAACCAGCTGCATAGCTCAGTAGAGAAAATCAGAGGAGCACTCTATGGGTGAGGCAAGAGTTTTGAGTACACATTTGAGTCAGTTTGTGGTCCATGGCTACTTCTCTGTGCATAACAAAACATATACCATATGGTACATCTCTGCCTACTTGTCATTGTTGTTTACTTGCTGAATAGTAGCTTGGAGGGCAGGATCTGGGTCAGGACTAGAGTGGTGAAAATGCTATATCGGTGTCATTATGAGACCGATCCGTACCCGGATATCGGAGCACAGATCACAGATACGTGGACAGGTTATGGGTGCACCTCTTGTGTCACATTTTTTGAATGCCAATCACACGGAGGAAGAGTTATGCTTTGTAGTTTTTGAAGTCATCAAATCTGTAAGTTTCGAAAGGATCGATATCACCAAGCGTTTACTGCAAAGGGAAGCCTTCTTCATTTTTAAACTCCAGACCTTAGAACCGAATGGGCTTAATAGCGAGCTAGATCTTTCCTGTTATCTGTGAACAATTTAAGATAATAATTGTATTTTGCTAGAATTTAATGAGCTGATACATCCACATATGTTAGCATTGTCCAATTAGTATATTCTGACTGTATATAACATAGCTTTATAAGGTTTGTGTTAACCTTATTTGCACTGGCTATTGACGCATAGAAAAAGTACTATTCATTGACTTTTATTTACAAAGATTATTTATTTACAAAGATTGTATAATAAGCTCTACTTTTAGCTGTATATTATGATGTTGTTTTGTTTCTTTTTAGATTTATATTCCTGAAGAAAGATTTTCGATATGAAAAGCTGCATTGTCCAGGAAACAGCTTTGAATTATTGAAAGGAACAATATCATATTTATTTTGATTTATTTGAAATCTTTAACTTGTAAGAATTCTTGAAACATTATAGACTGTACTTTGAAGATATAGTGAATGAACTCTCCTCAGTTATATATTTTTTGAACAACTATTTAAGAATTATTGAATAATTGAAAAAGAATATTATCATTTTTAAGTTACTTAAATACTTAAGCTATATTACTATTTTTGCCTCAGACGGCTTTCTGTTTTCCACTTAATTCATTGTCTGGACGCCCATTCCTCTTGCAGGTGCATTTACAGCATGTTTTGGGCTGTTTTTGCCTCTTCTGGCGCTTTTGGGCATCCACGGCAGGAGTGAGGGCAGTGGTTTTTTTTGCTATTTTTGCCACTTCTGCTGGCGGCAGTCCACATGAAATGGTGCCAAGGGCCCTGTCCTGCCTGTGGGCCATAGGTTGCAAACCCCTGCTATAAAGTATAGAGACTAGTAGGATGTACTGCCATTGTGACCATAAATGAGGCCACCAATACTTTCTGATCTTGCAAGAACATCACAGCAGCAACTGCACTAACTTTCCTAGCACATAACAGAATCTAAAATTCATTCAAAACACATGAAAGCTGCAAGACTAATTTTCTAAAATGACAGGTATTACAGCTCCAGTTTTACTGGTTGACGCCCAAGCCGGAAACTCTTTATTCTTTGATTTGGAGAGACTGACATTTTTTTTTGCAAGTCATCTTCAGGGAAAGATACTTTGCACATGGTCTGAGGAAATGCCTTGCATTCTACTGCTGCATGAACAGTGACATTCATTTGGAAACTCAGCATCTGCAAAACTTGGTTTAAATTACAGGTGGAATTACAGATAAATTTAAGCCTGGACAACTGCTATTTGAAAAGAAAAAATGAAGAAGCTGCTAACATAAGCCTAAATTAAAGCCACACACACCACTTGAAAAACCTTAAATGAATTCAACTCCCATCCCCATCCCAAGTTATTTGAAATGAGGCAAGGAAATCTGCAAGACATATAGATGAGAGGAGTGATGTCAAAGTTCAGTCCAAAAGCAATTAAGACGCCTAATGCTCAGCAACTTGACACAGGTTTGCTTTGTATTCAGAACTAGCACTAAGCATCTCAAGAGATTGTAATTAAAACCTGTCAAGCTCAAATTAAGTTATTTAGAGAGACTCAAGAAAGCTTTTAAAGTACTAAATGCCTCTGTTAATATGGAAAAAGTCAGTAGATAGACAGAGATTAAAATGGTTTAAACTTCTGTGGGCACTTGAATGATAAAAAGACAAAAACGTGGCAATTAGAGGGGACACATTCAAAGTGAATGTGTGTGGTTCAAAAATGATCTGAATAGATTTGAACCTACAATACTGGTGTTTTATTATCCATTACTATTTATTACTACAGAAGTAAATCCTCACTTCTGTCTTTCTCACATGTGAGGAGATGGAGACAGCAAAATTATTGAGAAAGTGGGTCTGGGGCTTTTGGGGGGGCTAATTAAGGAAACTTGGCAAATAGCACAAATAATGATTTGACACGAAACTTTGCACCCATTTTGTTCAAATTGTGGAGACTGTGATAAGAAACAAGTGCTCCTTGACTCACTCTCATAAATATGGAGCTGAGGGATCTTGAAGGGCTTGGAGACTCCTTGTTGAGGTGCCTTATTGAGTTGAGAAAGCCTAAGTCAATAAGAGCAAAGACTATATCTCCACCTTGTTGCTAAGGATCTGTCAGAAGATCACAGGCAAGATCCATTACAGTTCCCCAAACAACTAAAACAAGAGAGAGTCAATGAAGTCCAGTTCTACAGTTGAACTCCATCCAGTTCCAGTCTTCTGGATTTCATCTGCATTCCAACTATCCCTGTGGTATAAGATGGATACAGATAGGCAGCATTTTGGAATGGAAGTGGACCTAAATATGGCATGCACACTTTCCCCTCAAATGGGTCCTTCTGAAAAAGCAATTATGCATATGAATCACTTTTATGTCACTGACTTTCAAATGGCATTGGAGGAAACACCAGTGTTCTTTGTAAAAGTATTAGGAGAGGTCACCAATGGAAAGATTAGATGTGGCAGACAAGCATCCTTAAAAATTTAGGAGATTCCACTTCTAGTGAATGCGAAGCCACAAAAAAGTGTTCAATATGTTCTAGGATCATGATGATAAACCTTGGCACTCCAAGTGTTCTTGGACTTCAATTTTTAGAAGCTCAAGTCAGCACTTGTGCTGATCAGGGCTCTTGGGAAGTGAAGTTCAAGACCAGCTGGAGTGCCAAGATTCACCATCACTTTTCTAGGACATATCAGTCCACACAGGACAGCTCTCAACTGCCATATGCCTCACCAGCATGCCATAGACAGCTGACTTTCTGGAACTTTCCTTCAGAATCCCCTGCTGTGCTCAGCATTTCTACAGCAGGTGCACATGGGTCCTTTTCATATAAGGGACATAAAAAGGTAGAACACTTTGGTCTCATAGCAGAATGACACTTCATGTACACCAGGGGTTCCCAACCTAAGGCCTGTGGACCGGATCCGGCACATGTTGCCATTTCATGTGGACCCCCACCCCTGCAAGGGCATTCAAGAAACAAAATGGCCACCCCTTTGAAGCTGTTTGGACAAAATGGCCACCCCCATTGTGCAGCCAGGGCAAAATGGCTACCCAGCCCTCGAAGCTGACAGAGAGTGCGTGACCTGGCCCCTGCCTTGAAAAGGTTGGAAACCCCTGATTTTTTTACACGATTTACACAAACACAAAGAAACAGCACTCAAATGTATTTGTCCACATGAAGCAAAACTTCTGAATTCAATACCCCTGCTGACAAGTCAGATTAGCTCCAGTGTTTTCCTTTTTACACAAACATTTGCTAAGAACTAATGAACCTGGAAGAAATGACCTTGCTCTTTACCGAACAAAAAAAGGGAATTATCCACAAAATGTCAGATGGCATCATGAACTAATCAGGCAATATATTAACCCACACACAAAAAGATCAGTTACAGATATTTTGAGAGATTTTCACAAAAGTTCATGGATTATAAGTATCTGGGAGCCAGATTTGAAAGAACAAAATGCTCTCAAGGGAGGAGGATGTTGCATAGTCCATTTTATTACTTTTGAATCATGTTAGGTTCTTACTCCTCCCTGCCCTCCCCTCCCTTTTCACTTTATTAAAGTGAAAACCTAGTGCCGGGAGAGCAGGCTTTTAATGGACTAGAATAAGTAAAGCAGACTCTACCAAAGTCAGCCAGGATATTTTTTTTTCAAAACCAATTTTTTTTTTGGAGGGCAGCTTAAGTTCAGACTGAGGAGACGTAAATACAAACTGTTGTACAAATGCTCTAATGCCGCACAGATACTCAATTCTACCTCAGAGACACAGCACACAGGGACTTTGAGATCAGTTGTCCCTAGCCTTTTGGGACAAGGGGGCTACATTAGAATGTCCAAGGCCTAAGGAGGGCCATGTGATATAACAGTGTAACTATGTTTCAAACAAAAACCAAACTCTTGTGATGCTTGTAAAACTAACAGAGTTACTTACTGTAGTTTGTCTTTCATAAGCCACTTCAAAAGCTTTGGACTACAGCGTAAAATATTGTAGGAAGAACAAGGCAAATTGGGATTCAGAAGATGACATTCTGAGCACATTCATAATACAGTATGTAAAGAAACTTCTATCTCTCCCCATGCCTCTAGGAATTAATGGAAATGAATTAGCTAAAGATTAATTATTAGATAATTCCTTCATTAGGGAGTTTCCTTGCTTCTCTTACCTGCATTGGGTACCTTTGCTCTGAGGCCTCAGTTGCAGTGGTAGCACTAAGATTCCTGATGGGTGCTTATCTCTGGTTCTGAAAAGACAGCTGTTATTCATCTGGCCATTGTTTTTGCCACATCCTCCACCGAAAAGTAGCAGGACAACATAGAAATCCCTGACCCTACATGATACTGCAGTTCCCAAAACTCCCTGGAACTATGCTGCATGCAGCCTTTATCCTATCTGTGTTTATTGAAAGATAATTCCCAGGAGATCCAAAGTCAAATCCATGCTGAGCCACAGAAACTCACAGGGAGAGTGGAACCAGTAAAGCCATTCCTTAAATCAGGGATGCCCAAACTATGGCCCGGGGGTCAGATCTGGCCCCAACACCAATTCATCCAGCCCACAAAGCCCTTGTCGCTCCTGGAAGCGGAAGTAAAACACACCTGTACATGCATGTTTTGCTTCCACTTCCAGGAGCAACAAGGGCTTTGCGGGCCAAATGAATTGGCTTTGGGGGCCATATTTGGCCCCCAGGCCATAGTGACCAGCTCCCTGAACCACGTGGCCGGCCCACAGCCCAAAGAGTTTGGGCATCCCTACCTTAAATATTTCACTTATCTAAAGGTGATGTAAATTGGTTCTGACTCAACAGCACCTAACAATGCCCACAGAGTTCAGTGCACAGATTTAAAAAATATATGTTAAGCCCTCAATTTTTTTTGGCAGGTTTTGCTCCACTCATAAGTATGATGAGATTGTCCAGTTATGGAACAACTGGACAGGGCTTAAAAATGCAAACTGGACCAAATGCAGGAAATACCAACCTTAGTGTGGTATCTTATATGCTCATAACTCTTTGCCACCTGCACCCCAACTCTCTCCACTCTGAATAGTGGTGGTTTTGTGGCATCAGAGAAGTTCAAAATAGAAGCAGTAAAGATCATTCAAATCAGCAATGTTAGGAAGCTAGTCATAATACTCCTGGTTGTCTGGCAGTATGTAAACTTCCACAATAAAAACATATTAAATTTTGACTAATGTTTGATAAAAGTACATTTATCATTAATTGCTTTTTTTCTGAATTGCCAGAAGAAAATCACGCATCATGAATTCTAATCTATTGATTGCCTTTATCCGAGGTTTCTATACCAAATACCTTGGATAACGTCAATTTTTTTAGCGGTTTTGGACTTTATGCGATGCATCACGTATAATGCAAACCGCGAGTTTATCCGAATCGGACTTTATCCGAATCAAACTTTATCCGAATCAAACTTTATCCGAGGTACCACTGTATACAGAATTATATGTGCTAGCCAAATGACACAACAATCTTATCTAATTCATTGGACATTAGACAAAACACATGCCTCTTCATGCATGGGCAAAAAAGCAGGGCAGGGGAAGATTTTTGACCCTAAGATACTGTCTCCAAGGTACTTCAATGTGGTTTTCACTTTCACAGTACTGATGAGATCAGTGAGACTCAACACAGAGCAGGTTTAATAATGTATAAGGTGTAATACCACATTCGTCTGTCACTGGGAAAGATCTGAACCTAAATATTAAACACAGCTATACTTCTTAAAAAAAAAAACTAAGAAGCTACAGTCATCTGTGTGTATCTAAGTTACTTCTACTAGACCCAGCCTTCCCAGTTTCTTCCTTTTGCCCCAGTCTCGTGGAACTGAGATTTCATTCTTGTCTAAGAAAGCACTCTTACCAGCAATGCACAAAACAAGGGATACATATACGGACGCATGATAAACACATGGGTATGGCCAGGACCTCCCCTTAAAGTGCCTTCAGAAGAGTGAAGGTCCTAAGTCTTAGTTTGTATTTCTCAATGAGTACAAAAGGAAAAATGTTTTGGTAGCAGAAGGTAAGACCTACTAGTTTTTCTTCCTGCCCATATAGCAATGAAACAGGTGCATTCTGGGAGAAGGATATAGGGAAGACAGATTTGAACAACACTCTGTGTTGATTTATATGCTCTGAACCACATTTGAAAGGAATTTACTGCCATTTAGACAAAAAAATAAATAACATCATCTCAACATATTGTGAAAGGCTGGGACTAGCTAACTCATGTGCCTGCTCTGTTTGCTGCCAACTAGAGATGTAAAGGCCCGGGGCGTGTGTAAAAAAAATTGGGGGGAACGGCTTTTTTCCCCATTTTTTCAGAAGCCTTTTTTTGTTCCCCCCCCCCTCGAAAAAAAATGGTTTTTTTTTTTCCGAGCTTCAAAATTTCCGGAAATTTTACATCTCTACTGCCAACTACCCATAAATCTCAGCTTTCTCTTCAATAATTAGTCTGGGTGGACTAAGCATGTGTTGTGTCTGCTCCAACCATGCAGACACATCAATCGGTGGTAAAAGTACAATCATCTAATAGTCATCACATAAGCACTGTGGGGAAAAGAGCAAATCTCACCTGCATGTCTTGTTTCAATGCTACTAAAAGCACCTAGGACAGTAATGGCGAACCTTGGCACTCCAAATGTTCTTGAACTTCAACTCCCAGAAGCCCTAATCAGCAGGAGTGCTGCCTTGAGCTTATGGTAATAGAAATTCAAGAACACCTGGAGTGCCAAGGTACACCAACACAGACCTAGGAGCAGGACCAGCTCCATCATCAGACCAGGGATGGACAGGGTCTACAGGTTGTGGGCCAATTGCCTGAGCTTGCCAATTGCCTCTTCCTACCCATTGACTGTTGACTCCCATCAACCAAGTACAATGCATGGCTAATAGGAGGAACACATGTGATGTACTCATAGTATGGTTTATTTTTGCAATGGTGCTATTTAATTACATCATGTCACATTATTTCCCTTATTGTCCCCTGCCTTTGACATAAAGCTTCTAGTTGAGCTTTCTGACTTTTGAGCTCTGTTCAATTAACACTGTTCACTGATGCCATTCTAGTTTTAGTTCAGATACTTGGAAACTACACTTTGTAAGATATATTCCTTGTGGATAGCCGGTGGTTCTGTAGAGCTATTGGTTGGACAGAGCTGAAATTGCATGAGCTGCAATGGGACAGCAAATGCTGTTTTATATGCTGAATTTTTTATGCCTTTAAGGAATAAATGCATTCAGAAACAGCTGTAGGGACCTCCTTTCTCTAAAAGCAAGCAAGCAAAGTAGCATTTGCTATTCACAATTAATGGAACTTTGTTGGGAGTGGTTGGGGGGAATTAAGATATTTCTATGTAGCAAATCTGGATGGATACAAAGAAGATCACATAATAATCTAAACAGTAAATTTAATTTTGTGATTCAGTGTGGACTAATTTTATCTCAGACACATCACGTAAGTGAATAATTTTCAAAAGAAGGCACTTCTTTATTGTTTTTCAATGAGGTATCAAAATGCAGATTAAAGTATCTCAACCACTGCAGAATGTTCATACAATTTAGAGATGAGCACAACCTACCACATCAGGAAGCAGTAATACATCTTGATCATATCCTCATACAGATGATTAGGGAAACCTAATGTGGTAGAACACTGCTCAACAGCCGCTTTAAGAAAAGGGAAGGAGAGGAAAGGAACCTTAAACTCTTCTGGAAATGCATCCAAAATACTGTACAATGGGGCTGGATCCTGGCAGATTCTACGCTACAATGATACTCTTGGCCTCCCCTTCCCCCAACTTTTCAGAAAGGCATTGAAGGAATAATGCCTTTGCAATAAGAGCAATACTTACAGGGAGGCTTTGTTAGACCATCTACATCAGGAATGCCCAAACTACAGCCTGGGGCCCAGATCTGGCCCCCAGCTGTAGGGACCATACAGGCGCATTTTACTTCCACTTCTGGGAGCGACGAGGGCATTGTGGGTTGGATGAATTGGCTTTGGGGCTGCATCTGGCCCCTGGGCTGTAGTTTGGACACCCTTAAACCATGTGACTGGCCCACGGCCCGAAAAGTTTGGCAACCCTTGATCTACATCCTTCAATACAGAACTCGCAGTGCTCTCTGAGGTTTTACCAACAGCTTGTCTATGAACTGCTACTTGGAACATTTTGAATTTTTCTTAACATCACGCCGGGCCTTTTTACTGAGTCAGAAAAAAATAAATATTTTTTTTGTTTGCTTACTTATTGATGGTGCTTTTTTACTGCCAGCAGGTAGCAATCCAGGTGGAAACCATGGAAGCTTTCATTGTGTTTAGTTTCAGGGAGTGCCTCTCACCTCTATCACTTTCATTTCTTTCATGAGCCAATCCAGTCATTTGACACAAAAAGGCTTGGCTCTTCTGGATGCTTTCATTTCATTTCCCCTGTTCATTTTTTTTCTTTCTTTTTTATTTCTTCTAGATAACATCTAGGCAGTCATGAGGGGAAAGGGAAATCCACATTTTAAATTTTATTACCACTGAAAATCTCCCCTGGTGGTTTAGGGTTGGACAAATAGCATGCTCAGCTAAGCTTTTGCCAGTGTTGTGCCGGGAAACCCATGTGGGATCTGAACCTGCCCACTACTCACAACACTGTCTCGAGGTGACCCCCAGGTTATGTTGCATTTCCCTGAACAAGTGCCGCTGAATAGAAGAAGGGCCTAGACGAGGAGTTCTCAACCTTTTAAAGCCGGGGGCCAGGTCACACTTCCTCAGACAGTTTTGAGGGCCAGATGGCCATTTTGCCCTTCCTCCACCACATGACACATCCGGGTGTGGTGGGAGACCACATGAAATGGTGCCAGGGGCCGCATCCAGCTCACGGATGGCAGGTTGAGAATCACTGGCCTAGACAGTATCTCACCAACGCTCACCAGCCAATTTTGCATCTTCTCTGCAAATGTGTTATCTATAATACAAAGTGGTGACAGTGGAAACCTGCAATGAACACTTATCTCCATGTGCAAGGAGTAAGATGCTGTTGTAATGCAGGCTGATGAGGAAGAAAGTTGGGGAGAAGGGCTTGATGCATGCCCCATGGCAAGATCCATCCAAGGAAAGGTATCTAAGCATGGGCCAGCTCCCTTCTGACCCCTCTGGCTATAACTCAAGGTAAGCACAGAGGTACAATCACAGCTGGTTCCACAAAGATGGAAGACTGCCCATGAGTCAGAGCTCACTGGGAAAGGTCATGCAAACAAGTATGGGCAGGTCTTTATGGTAAGAAATGGCTGTGGTTATCCTCCTAGTTCAGTGATGGCGAACCTATGGCACATGTGCCAGATGGGGCACTCACAGCTCTCTCTGTTGGCACGTGTACCATCACTCCAGCACAGAGTTCACCCCACCGCTCTGTGCAGCAGCCCAATGGGAGTGCTTCCTCCCTCCCAGGACAGAGTTTGCCCTGCCTCTCTGTTTAGACACTCGGTCTCTAAAAGGTTTGCCATCACTGTCCTAGCTTGTTTCAAAAGTACATCCCCGTCCCCCCCCCCCACACACACACACACTGCTTTCATCCATATACACAGTGATTCCATGTCATCCAAGTTAGTTTCCTCCAACTTGCTTGGGACAGTTGATGGCACACAGCCATGTAAGTGGCAATGACAGCACAATTTAAGAACTCTACAGAACTTCAGGAAAAGAAGGAGTCTAAAGATGAAGACAGACTAAATCTGCTTGTTAAAAGCTTGGAAGAATGAAGAGGTCTCAGCTTTTTCTGAAAAGACTTTTATGTGGGCAGCAAATAAGCATCTCCAAGGAAAGCATGCTTAGAGAAGGTGCCATGGCTTAAAAGGCCATCTCTTGTAGCCTTCCATTTTTCCATATTTAAACATATGGGCAGATACTCTAACCCAGGGGTTCTCAACTTTTTAAAGCTGTGGGCCACATCATGCCCTCCCAGACTGTTGGCAGGATAATCCTGAGCCCCCACTATTCTCCCCACACCGATGACGTGGCCGCCCACCAGCCCAGACTACCAACACTCCCCTAGGACACCAACACTCCCCCCACACCACCAGTCTGGCCCACCAGCACTCATCCCATGCCACCAGTCTGGCCCACCAACACTCCCCCCATGCCACTGCTGCCACCAACACTCTCCCACGCCACCAGCCCAGCCCACCAACACTTCCCCCCATGCTGCCGCCACCGCCACTTCCCTGCTTACCGGCCTGCCATGGGTGAAGGAGTCCTGAATGTCCTTGACTGCATTCAGCCCAAGTGGCCCCCAGGAAAGACGTGGGAGGCCGCATGTATCTGCTACTTCCACCACCATCCCTGTACCCTCCATCTGGCTTGGTGTGTCCCCAACAATGCTCCATAGGAGGGCAGATGTTGTAAGTCTTCTTACAACAGCTGCTCTGCTATGGAGTGGTGTTGGGGACACACCAAGCTTGACAGAGGGGACAAGGTTGGTGGCAGTGGGAGCGAGGGTCCGGGCCAGATGGAATGGTGCCATGGGCTGGATATGGCCCATGGTCTGGAGGTTGAGAACCCCTGCTCTAACCCATGTTTCTAGTGGATCTCTTTCGTATGATCCCAAGGAGACAGAGCACTGAGCTTGAATCCTACCAATGTCAAACTGAAGGAGTCATTATAAGGCATCCTAAAAAAAAAGTCAGAACAGAGTATAATTTACTACAATGGCCTTCCTGCCTTCCAATCAGCTTCTGGTAGGAAACAGCAGATAAATTCTCTGGACTGGAAGTCAATCAATCATTCCCAAATTAGAGATGCACAGATTACTTTACCTTAGAGTGCTGAAGAGTCACCTTTGATGAGACAAAGAGGATATGTTCCTCTGAGGCCAGCAGGCTTAACCCTATACACTCTCACTAAAGCAACCTTTTCAACCTCTGTTCCTCCAGATGTTTTAGACTTCAGCTCTCAGAATCCTGGACCATTGGCCATGGTGGCTCATCCTGGAAGCTGACGTCTGTAATCTCTGGAGGACTGAAGGGTAACAACTACTGCTACAATGCAAAACCATTGGGATGTACAAGGAAAATGTGGGTGCATGTGGGCGCATGGGTGCTATTTTGTTTTTTCTGACTATCAACAGGATGAAAAACAAATCATTACTGTAGAGCAGGGATTGCCAACCTTTTGAAGTCAGTGGCTGGGTCACGCTTCCTCAAATAGTTGGCAGGCTGGACTGGTGGTCCATCTGCCTACCCCGCCACCAGAATTGGCCACTGACTCATTTACGGATGTCATAAATGCATTTACAACAGCCATAAATGAGTCTGTAACTGTCGTAAACACATTTACAAGAGCCATAAATGAGTCTGTGGCTCATTCTGGTGGCAGATGCTGTGGCTGGAGTGAGAGTGCAGGCCGGTTGATTTGGCACTGCAGGCCAGGACCAGCCCGTGGGCCATAGGTTGCCTACCCCTGCTGTAGAGGTTCAGAACAGAACCCTGTCTAACCCAGTTCTGAAACTAATAAGAGCTAATGGATTATTGCTGATTTCAACTTCATAGACAGGCAATGATTTGACCAAAATAACAGATGATCATGGACCATCAGTTTTCCCCCAACTCCAACAAAAACACAGAGGAGACTGACTACATTTTTTAAAAAAGAAAAATGTTACATGGAATGCCATTTTATGATACCAGGAAGGCTAATATTAGCACTGCCCCCCCCCCCCCGCAAAAGGGGACGATGACTATTTCCTCACTTTTAAGCAATGGAAAGTTAATTTGTATCATAATTACAACCAAGCCTGTATAGTGCTAAGTTTAGTTAAAGCAGTAAACTACTATAATAAAAATGCACCTGGGGAATATTTAGAGAAAGCACTAATGATTTCTTCCCCAGTGGTTAATAAATTCACTTCCAGATCAATTTGTTCATGATAGAAACTTGAGAACATAAACAGTTACACAGGCACATTAGAGTGTGTCTTTTTCAGTATAAATGATTTATTACAATGATTAGCAGCACATAAACAATTTAAAATACAACTCTAATTAGTTTTTTGGAAGAAAAGGAGGAAAAACCTTCCTAACTCTCTCTTCACATTATGTTTTACTTTTCTAAGTATGTACTTTTTAATTAAATCCAAATGTCACAATAAATTTAAAGTGTTTTATTACCACTCTGGCTAACTAAGCTATTCATGCAAACACCCATTATATTAGACCAGATGCAGGACAGAAAATGTCTGGGGAGGGGAGAGAGGGGTGGGGAAAGAGGCAATCATTTCTGTATTTGACAAGAGACTTTTACAAAAGGTTTAAATACCAGGAGATTTTTGGCAAGCATTTTCAGTTTTACCCAGGGAAGCTGGTCAGCTAATTGATGTTTCATACCTTTTTCAAGTTTGAAAGCATTAGGCTCCATTAAACTGTCTCTTCTGAGCTTGGAGATGCAGGCGCAAGAAAGAGAAAGAACCTAAAAGAGAGGCACTCCTATCTAACCTGGGAGCTTTGTCTTCACTGTTTTAGAACTCTGATGGTAAAAGGGTGGTTTATAATGCACATTAAACTTGATTATTCCAGACAAAGTTACCCATATTTCAGGAGTGTTTGGGACATGGTCATTACAGAAAGTTACTAAACGAGTAATGCATACATGCTCCTTTTACACTTTTGGTGCAGTTTTTGAAAAGGCAAATCATACAGTTCTCCTGCAACAAATGTTTGTGCTATATTTCTGCATCCTAACCTAAAGGAGATGTGTGAATCACTGCTTCAGATGTTACACTACAGAAGTAATGTGAGGCTATGTCACTGCTACAAACATAACATTCCCAGTTTTTTTAGTGTACAAATAGTGTAGTGTAGGAGTGGGAAACCATTAGCATTCCAGGTATTTTGGATGTCAACCTGAGGAAACTTGAACATACTCAAGGGTAATGGGTGGTGGAAGTTGTATTCCAAAACATTTGAAGGACATCAGGGATCTCACCGCTTCACACACCCTTCCAGATTCAAATTCTGTGGCAGCCTCATATGCTCCTCCTCTTTCAACTTCACATTCCATTTAAAAGTTAGCCCTGGTCAACATCAATGCAGCTATAACACTATACTATAGGTAATGACTCACAAAGGAAAGAGTACGATTCTTATGAGACAGAAGGAAAAGGATGGTAGGTTTAGCATTCCAGAAATAACGAGCAGCAGCCAGCTATACGGGCCAAACACATAACTTTATTACAGGGATAAGAACACAATTTTAACAGCGCCACAGCGACTTATATACAGGTGCAGAAAGATAAATTTTGGCGGGCTTTAACAGGATTGGTTGAAGGAGAGTGGGGTGATCGAGGACTTGTTCTCAATCGCGCTTCTCGGAGTAAGATGGCACAAACCTCGCGCTTCTTGGAGTAAAATGGCACAAACCTCGCGTTACTTAGAAACTGAGGAGAACAAAAAATGGTGGCACAATTTCATTCAATACACAACAGTAGGTGAAACCACCAATTTACTTTCAGTTCGTGCCCATGGTTAGAGATGATTTACCTGACCAGTCCGGTGTTTCTTGTAACATCGGAAGCTGCCAACATAATTAAGGTAAAAGAGCTATGTGGATTTGAATAATAAAATACACATTATTGTTCTTACTACTATGTCTCTTCTGATGCTTATCACAACCATCTAATTCTCATCTTCTCTTCAATTTCCAAGTCTTTTGATATTCTATTTAATTCACTTTCAGTTAAAGATCTAAACTGATTCATCCAGACTCTTTACCCTCCAGCTATTTCAGTATTCATCTCCTATTAGCTTGAGCCTTCTGGGTGATGAAGTCCACAATATCGGGAGGACCAAAGGTTGAGAAGCACTATACTAAGGTATAACCCCTGTAGATTCAATTTTTTCAGTGGTAGGATCATCTACAAACTGTGAAAACTAGTTATTCTGAACAATCAAATCATCATTGTAGTAATTTCAACTCCTTTTTACTTAAAAGAGCAGAACTTCCTCACATGTATATAAGTGAAAAACATGCATGTAAAAATATATCTTTCTATGGGATATTTTTTTCAGATAGACCAATCTCATTCCATTTCTCACGTAGATATTACCAAAGGTGTCTTCTCCATTACTTCCCAAAGAACTTGATCTAAAATGTATAAATTCTGGACCAGCTCAAATTCAACAACCTCGTTTGCTAGAACATTGTTTCCCGTAATGTATGATCTTCTGGAGGAATGGATTGAGTTCTCCTTTAAGCTAAGATACTATAATATAATTCTGGTTTCATAGCCTAGTTTGTAGGCAATACCTGGTATCAAGTATGCTGTAGTGGACAGAGTGATGATTCAAGAAACCAGGTTCATGTCTCTTCCTTGTCATTGAAACCACTCCATAAATATCTATTTATCTTGAAACCCCAAATAGGGTCACTATTAACCCAACTTGACAGCACACTTACACACAAAAAAACCAAACCAAAACCCCAGTATTCAAACTAGGCTTAACAGTTTCAGAAATCATGGAAGTTGTGTTAATGAACCATGACATAAGGAGTTGATGTGCATACAAAATAGGTCAAAACCATGGAAGGGAACAAGGAGGTAGGTATGCACTTTTATGTCAGACATTTTTGGTTGAACAAGCCATGCTCTCTTGGGTTAGGAATGTTACATCTGAACCCAACCAGGAGCCTTATAAAGAAATACAAAGAATACAAAGCATAGATTGCTGGGATATTACTTTTGAATCCCAGTCTGTACCATGAGGTTAAGTCCAAATGGTGAATATCTATATATACTCTGTGACATCAGTAAACAGAACTAAGGCACCTGTTACAGAATAATTATTACAACTGTTCTGTAGGCCTATCATAACCCCACCTTCAGCTTTTATCTGATATGGAAGTATGAGTAAACAGAAGCAGAAGGCTATAAATTTGGAATCACTTTTGAAGGCCACGTGCATGCATTCCATTCAGCAAGAAAATTAATAGAAAATGTAAGTCAATATACCATCCCATGGATACCATATTCACTGTGGGATTTTCTGCCTCTCCTCTGTGCTTCCCACACAACTTCAGGGGAGACATCAGATGGCTAATACAGGGTAGACAGGGCACGTGAATGGCCCTTCTTTCTCATCCTATTGTCATGTTAACGATAGGTGTGTGAGAGTATGGTGTAAAGAAGCAAGGAAAGCACGAGACACTGAAATTCTATCTGTTTTTCCCCCCTCATTTTTATCTCCTCCCTTCAGTATTATATTTCTTCATCACATTTCTGCCACCCCTTTTTAAAAGAATACACACACACACACACACACACACACACACACACACATTAGGATCATAGCACTGAAAGAAAAGGGGGAAAAGGCCAACTTCTGAGCATACCTGTATTGAGAAGAGGTCATTTGCCAACATACCACCTGCTAACATCCATATTGTTTGACTAAAAAAGCCTATCGAGAACAGTAAAGCATAGGATATAAAGAATTTCTAACACAGATTACTTACTATTGGATGGAGGCAGAAATGCTCTGTATGCAACCTACTTCTTTCAGATAGTTTCTCTTGAGCTTTTCTTTTTACCCTTCTCTCTCCTTTTCCCCAAAGCCAACAATTAAAACTTTATACCCACTTCAATTTAACAAATGTCTGCACAGATCTTTCGGGAGCAGCTTTGATACACTAAAGTTTAAATTAATTACTTATTTGCATTTGTTGGATTGTTGTATCACTTATATTATTTGTATGAATTATTTGATTATTATGACTCTGTAGATTATTGGTTGGCTTACATAAAGTTGTAAACTGCCAAGAATAGTGCTTTTGCACTAATTGGGGCGGGATACAAATCAAAACAAGCATGCATGCACACATACATGAGTCAAAGAATAGGCTACAGTTCTAGACTAGGAGCTCCCAACCTACAGCCTGTGGGCCTAATCCTGCCTTCAGAGCTCATTAATATAGCCCACGGTGGCCTCCTAGACCGCCACAAGCTCCCACCACCACCGGAAGTTCGAAAACATCACTTACTACCATGGTGGGGGTAATCATGCTGTTTTTGCAGCTTCTTGCACAATGTCCACCACTTCCCAAGGCGGTGGGAGGGAGTTTGGAGCATTTTCACTCCATTTTGGGAATTTTTCACTGCATTTCGGCAGCTAAAATGTGCCAGTTTTGAACTTCCAGTGCCAGGTGGAGTTTCCGGCTGTGCCTGGGTTCCCAGCATGGAACCGCCACCACTGCTGCTGCCACAAACATAAGCAGAGTGAGCAACCATGCCTTCGGCCCCCACAGCTGAGTGTCAGGGTCAGAAACGGCCCCTGGTGGGAAAACATTGGGGACCTCTGCTGTAGACAATGACTCAGAGATAAATTGTCCCTTACGTTTGCGATCTGAATTATTACCTACCTCATCTACTGGTGGAAACTAAGGCTGAAGTCCTGTCTACATTGTATCCCTGTTCCTGCCCCTATTTTCATGCTTCTATTAAAGCTTTTAGATAATGTTTCTAACATTGGGGGCTCAGGTGTAATTGACCAGCACAGCCAATGGTGAATTCTTCTGGCAGCTGTAGTCCAAAAATATCTGGAGCCCTGAAGTTGGGAACTACTGGATAACCTTTCATTTCTAACGTTTTGCTACTTGGTATTTGTTCCAAAGTCAAGTGATATTCCATATCTGGATGTTAACAGATGCTGCCCTATATTGTCTGTGCATACAACATTCCTTACTCCACAGCTACACCTGCAGTGAGATTTAGGAGAGAAGCAGGTGGATGGTTAAGATTATGCAGGAGACCTCCGGACAACAACTCCTATCTCTCTCAGCTAATGGCATAAACTAATGGTAATCTGTGCAGATCTATTTTGTGAGCAATTTGATTAAAATCTCTTCAAATGGTGATCTAAGCTGGCATTGGGGGAGAGGGGACTCCTGATTGCTACACACAAATGAACCATGAGAAAATATATATGATAGTAATGAATGTACTTAAAGATTTCAGAGCTGTGTGGGCAACTTGACAAATAGTTATGTACGGATGATGCAGGATGACTTCTCTAGATGTATGGTTTCCATTAGGAACAACAAAGTAAGAAAATTGGGATCCTCTTTCTTTGTTAACAAACAAAATAGCATTATACAGACGAGTATTTTTAAAAGTTGAAATCAACATTTTATTACACAGACATGCTTTATTTTGGCATCCATTAATCTACTTTCTTCTGTCAACAACTTTATTGTAACAATAGCTTTAGAGAAAAGAAATTTTTAAGAAAAAGTTTTGCAATAAGCCACAACCAAATTTTAACATTTTATGTATTGAATACATAAAACATCCATGGGAAAACCGACACCTACATTTGTCATATTTTTCCTCTGCCAGAATTCTAATACCTTACATTTAGTGATGTGCTGAGCTTACTTACACAAAACTCCTTGATATATCTGGAAAATGTACCACTCTGGGTGGTCTACAGCCAAAGAAAGTAAAAACAAACAAAACCAAACAACATTGCTAGTGTGAACAGATTAATAATACATCAACATAATAAAAACAAAACAGCAGCGTGGTGACAATTGGTGGTTCATAACATCAAAACCAAGAAGAACAAAGGGCCACAGGTTTTATTAGTAGAGTACCTCTCCATAAGCCTCTCTTAATATTATGTATTTCAGAGCTTTTGGAAAAATTGGAGGTAGACAGTAATGTGTTCACTTGTGGAAGAGTTCCACAATTGATGGGGCCACAAAGAAAAAGCCCCTATTCCTCATAGATGCTCAAATAGACCCCCTCAGTTGAGCACCTCGAGCAGTGGTGTGCTCCAAATTTTTTTTACTGTGGCCGTGGTATGGTGGGCATGGCCAGGGGGAAAGCCCTGCGTTGCACCCAAATTAGGACTACTTTATTTCAAAATTTGGATGGGCAGGGCCAGCTAGATTTTCTGCTACCAGTTCTGGTGAACTGATGCAAACCTGCTGATGCCCACCACCTTGAGATGCAGGGCCAAGAAGAATTAGATAGAGTGGGTGTTACTGGATATGTAATAAGGCCCTAAACCATTCAGGATTTTGTTTAATACTAGGACTTTGAACCTTTTACAGAAGTGGACAGGAAGCCAGTGTAGATGAGCCAGGATTTGGGTGATATAATACAATTAACCTACTCCTTTAATCAACCTGACCACCACATTCTGAAACTGCTGAAGCTTCCATATTACCTTCAAGGGATGCCTCACATAGAATGCATCACTATAATTGATTTTTGAGACTACTAATGCATGAAACAAAACTGCTAGAGTCAAAACTTCACATCTAGGTAGGGAAGTCAGTTGGGTGATGTGCCTAAGATGGAAGAAGGCAGAATGGACCATGGTAACTACATGCTGTTCCATTTAAAGTGCAGGGTTGAAGAGGACACCCAAACTACTTGTTCATCCTAAACTTTAAGGAGAAGAGAAATATATCTAATTTAGGCATAATTCCTCCCAACTTGTCCAGAGAGCTTCCCAGCAACAAGATCTGTTTTGTCAGGATTCAATTTCAGCTTGTTCATCCTGATTCAAACACCAAAGTCATGATGGAATCAAGGCAGCACATTGCAAATGAAGAGAAGGAGAGATAGAGCCATATGTCACCAGAATACTGACGATAGCAAACCAGGAATTTCTGGATTACTTCTCCCAGCTGTTTCACACAGATGTTGAACAGCATTAGAGAGAAGACTGACCCTTATGGAACTCCACAATTTAGAACCCAAGGGCTGATACACCACCCTCTGGACATAACCATCAGTAAAGGATAGGGGCCAACATAGAATGAGGCCCCAATCTTCATCCCCAAAAGTCTGTTCAGGAAGGTATTGTGGTTGATGGTATCAAAGACCATTGAGAAATCTAGGAGTACTAGCAGAATCATATTGCCTTTGACAGCCTCTCATGATCGTACAGAGCAGGGGTTCCCAACCTGAGGCCTGCAGGCTGAATCCAGCCCACGGCACCATTTCATATGCCCCCCACTCCCCAAGGGCATTCGAGAAACAAAATGGCCATTACTTTGAAGCTGTTGGGACAACATGGCCACCTCATCGTGCAGGCAGGACAAAATGACCATCCGGCCCTTGAAGCTGACTGAGAGAGCATGACCTTGAAAAGGTTGGGAACTCCTGGTGCAGAGCAACCAATGCAATTTCAGTTCTTGTCATGGCTTAAACCCTGACTGGAACGCAATTGGTTTCATCCAAGAACACTTGCAGTTGATCCTCCACAACTCTCTTAACTTGTTTGTAAATGGAATATTTACAATAGTCCAAAATTGTTCATATAATCTGTTGTGGAACTTCCTTAAGAATGGGCCAGACAACAATCTCTTTTAAACAGGAAGGAACATAACCTTTCTTGGAGAGAAGAATTGATGATATTTGTGGTTATTTCCTTTGCCAATTTTAAAAGCCATGAAGGGCAAGGATCAAGTAAAGAAGAGGTTGCTGTACAGTGAGAAAGTGCCCTGACAACTTTTATAGGCTTTACAGTTTTCCACAGGAGAAATTTAACTTGAGAAGTTCAGGTGCCAAACAGCTATCAGAAGCAGAAGGTGTAAGGGAGAGGTTTAACCAAACGGTAGTAGGACAAAGGTTGGTTGGATTACATTGACCTCAAAGCATGAATACCCACTGGGCTAAAAAAATATGGCAAGTGCTTATCCTAAACTTCTAAAGAGTTTCATATTTGCTCAGTGTGCTTCTTTATGAAGCTATAAGATTATATTATCTCTTGATTAACCCTTCTGCATATCCATAGGGCATCTCTCTATCTGAAAGATATGTGTAAACTGCATACTGTAAAGCAGGGATTCTCAACCTGATTGCTGTGGGCCGAATGTGGCCCATGGTGTCATTTAATATGCCCCCCCCACTGCCTCTACCCCACCAGGAAGTGCCATATGGTAGAGGAAGGGCAAAATGGCCATCCGGCCTCCAAAGCTCTCTGAGGTAGCATGACCCGGACCCGGCATATAAAGGTTGAGAACTCCTTCTATAAAGTGTGCAATAACTTTGATTTCCAAGTGCTGTGACTCCATCAAATGGAAAAATGGAACAAGAACAGAAACAAACCTCTTCTTTGATCTATCGAAATAATGCAAGAATGAAAAGAAACATGTTTTGTTCCCAATAAACCATTAAAAAGCCAAATTATTCTGTTACACACGACTCAGTAACAAAGACACCTTAATCAATTAAAATCACCATCTAGTTGTTTATGTCTTGAAATGAGATTAACAAGAATGATGCAGAATGTCCTCCTTACTGAATTTGGGTTTCTGGCTGGGCTGCTGTAAAATGTATCTCTTCTAACATCATCAGCCTGCTAGACCAGGGGTGGCCAAACTTTTCAGGCTGTGAGCTGGCCCCATGGTTCAGTGGGCCAATCACGTGGTTCCTCCCACCAGAAGTGGAAGTAAAATGTGCCTGCACCTGTGCATGCGCAAAACACTTCTGTAAATGCACTTGCAACTGTTGTAAACGTGTTTAGGACAGCTGTGGGTGCATTTATGACAGCATTTCATGCATGCGCAGGTGCATTTTACTTCTGCTTCTAGGAGCAGTGAGGGCATTGCAGGCCAGGTGATTTGGCATCATGCCCATTGGCCATAGTTTGGCCACCCCTCTGCTAGACATTTTTATTAGAAAGCACAACAGTACATCCCTCAATGCTTTTACAAAACGCTGTTCAGACTAGACCAGGATTAATGCTGAACTGATTTGAAGGTTCTGAGTTTGGTGATGGATCTTTTATCAGAAGAAGAGGGTTAGGAGCCTGCCAACGTTGACAGGGAGACAGCTCAGCAGTAGTCGTGAACCTGCTACATTATCTTTCTTAATTTGGGCTCATTCAACTTAAAAACCAGTGTTTGAATCTGTTATGTATGTTAACTGTGCTTGTAACTGTTAAGGCGATTCAAACCGCCATGTTCCCACACTTTCCTAGCTGTCAAACAGCGTCCCTGTTTGACAGCTACGAAATCTCACCAGACAGCGTAGTCTCGCGAGATTTCGATGTGGCGCGCAAATTAGAATCTGACAGGAGCAAAATGTATCTTTTCTCATGTATCTTTTCTTATGCAAATAAGTGGATCGAAAAATGTGCACACACTGTTAGCCAATGGGCTTGTTGTATTATTGTTACTGTTACTGTTTATAGTGTATATAAGTCCGAGTTTTGCCCCATCCAAACTGTGTTCAAACCCCACTAATAAAGAGCTGAATTTCACTACTTCATACTTCTCGTCTTCATTCCCTGAACACTAAAGAATCCCAACTGCCAGAATATCCCACTAGTGTAGACAAAGGCTATTTTGGTTGGAGCATGCTGGGAGATATAGTGCAGGAAAATAATATTTCCATGTATTATTCTCCAGATGCTGTTTACCTCCCATCATTCCTCATCATTGGATATGTTGATCAAAACTAATAACAGTTGTAGTTCAGCAATAATAGAATAACGTAACTGGTAGGAGCCTATAAGGCAGGGGTGGTCAACCGACGGCCTGTGGGCAAGCCCCAGCCCATGGCACTATTCCATGTGGACCACAACACCGACGCCAATGCACCAGAAAGGGACGTGCCAGCACAAATGTGCCCACTGCTGTTGTAAATGGTTTTACAGCAGCGTTTACGGCTGAGGGAACCACGTGATGGGCCTGGTCAGCTGTCCAGAGTGTGTGGTCAAGCCCACGGCGTAAAAAGGTTGGGAACCCCTGCTATAAGGCATTGAGTCCAACTCCTGTTTAATACTAGAAGGATCATGTGTTTCTCAGACCTGGCCTAATCTATCTCAGAAAAGAAAAAGTGCGTGAGAGAAAACAAAAAGTGGAATAGTTTTCTAGTGTTCTACAAAGGAAGATGTGATGTAATAACACATGTCAGATTCGAAGGAATGAGTAAAAGAAGAGAAGACCAATAATTTTTCTGTTTACTTGTAAACTCTGTGAGTGTTCTTAAGTGTCCACTGTGTATTGTTAAGTATGTTGTTCAGATGAGAGCATAACACTTCAAATGGAAGGCCCACATGTATAATGCTCTAAATTAACTGTGATTGCTTGAGAAACAGCACAGTCACTCCTGCAAACAAAGTAGTATTTGAATCAACCCTAACTTAATCCACAGTTGTCGAACCTCTGTCTGTCTATTGACCCTTTCAAGTCAACTGGGAGTTTACAGTCCTGTAGAAGATCTTCATGTCCCTAATCAGATTCTTAGTGAATTCTGAACAGATACGACATTCATCAGTTTGCAAACTTCTCTCCTGTGAAAACCAAGATTACTGCTGAGCTATACAATTACACTGTCCCAGAAGGTGTGTTCTACAGTTAAAATAGAATGAATTGTAGAGGGAGAGACAAATTAAAGTTACACTCTTAACACAGATGGCAAGAGCATCAAAAAAGCCTTGCTCAAATGAAACACAACTTTACAGAAATTATACCACTAACTATATTGTTCAGTCCTGCCTTTAGGCAAGGCTCTCTGCGATATAAACTGTAGCTAGGGAAATCAGGATTCAAGAAATTCCTCCAACCTCCTAGTGCAATTTCTTTCATTAAGCAGTGTTAACAATAGCCAGAATCCAATGATATACCTCCTGTTGCACTGACCATGACTACAAGTTCCAGTTTCTCCTAAAGTCATGCTGTCCACTACATGAAAAACTTGCTTCAAGGGGTCTGGAAAACAGCTGGAGCAGGGCTTTCGCTTTGCCACCACTGGGCATGGAGTTGCCACTGAAGGGAGGAAGTGAGTTTTGATTTGCTGTTGCTGGATGGCTTAATATGCCATTTTATCTTGTCAATTCATGCAGAGCATTTGTTCATTTATTTACTTCTCTTTTTTTAAACACCCCATCTTTATGACAGCAACTCAGAGCAGGGCACCACTAAGTTATAACCACCAATCGTGGATGTCATAACCATCACAATCGACATTACAACATAACCATTATATATATATATATATATATATATATATATATATATATATATATATATATATATATATATATATATATATATATATATATATATATATATATATATATATATATATATATATATATATATATATATATATATATATATATATATATATATATATATATATATATCTAACAGATCAAAAACCCAAGTGATGTTGGAGAGACAGTAACATGGCTGATACCCCACTGGTTCCTAAACTTGACTAGTTTGTACCAGTTAGGGTACAAGTTTACGTGGCTTTGCTTATACTTTAGGTAAAGGTTGGCCTTGCTTGAAAGCCAATCGTATCTGACTCTAGGGTTCAGTGCTCATCTTTGTTTACAGCCAAAGAGACAGCACTGTCTGTGTCTGTTTCTGTGGACATATGGCACGCATGACTAGACAATACCCGTCAAGCACGGCTCTGCAAAATAGGGAAATTACTGCACATGCGTGAGCAGTAACCCATTTGTGCATGCGCACCATGGGTGCACATGCACAGTAACCTGTTTGTGCATGCACTCCATGGGCGTGCATGTGCAGTAACCCCTTTCCCCGCCATTCAAATACGGGACAGCGGCAGGAAAGGGGAGGAACGAGCGCTGAAAAATGGGAAATCCAGGCCAATATGGGATACTTGTCAGGAATGAACTAGACAATGTTTAAAACCTTGTATTTCAGAACATTTATTTGAAAAACTTTGCATCATATTAATATTGCCCATATTGGTCTCCTTCCTTTAAATTAGGTAGTAAAAAACAGAATTTCCCAGTTTCATATCACATAAGTTGGTTTTTGTATGTTAAGAGTTGATATTTATCATGCTAGACAGGGTTTAACCTAGTTTTATCCTAGTTTAACCTAGCAAGCCCAAGATTAATCAATAGATTAGTCAATAGGCAACTGCTAAGTGCAAAAATTTATTCAAATAAGATCACTATTAAAAATGATGAAATAGAACTGTGTGTCGAAACTACCATGACAACATGTAATATGTGGATAAAGCTTCTGTTTCAGGTGAGGATGACTTGAAATGCTTTTGTTTGGCTGGCTATATTGCCACCTCAACTCATCCTCTTTAATAATAAAAAAATCACTCTCTCCAGCCTAACATGTCACACAAATCTGCCTGTGCATTCACATATGATACTAGCATTCCAACTAAGAATCAGAAAGCATGGATTCAAGAACTAATAAAACTGTAATCCACATTTTAAAATAAAGTCTGCTGCCAACTAGTAAGACTGGGAAATAAGGGGGGGGGGGATGTGAGCTAATGTTTGTCTGGCATAGGGACACACCTGTTTTCCTCTCACAGAATTATATTTTCATTAGCTCCTAGGGTTGGCAACCATCTTGGGGTCCCAACAATGAATGGGTACAATTCCACCATTTCAAATATTGTTTGCAGCACCTTTGCTTTTTCTATATACATGGAATGCTTCCAAATGTGTCTCCCAGAGAAATCCAGTAGCTATGAAAGTAAAAACTTGTCTTCATAGCCCAGACCCAGATTCTTCCTGCCCAGCATGGAACTTTTGTTACTGGATGGTTGCCTATCCAGGTAATGTAACAAACAAGGTATAATGGTTAAGACCATTCCACAGGGGAAAGGCTATCACTCAGAAAGGGGAGCTCATGCCCTAAATATGGAAGGTTTTGTGTTCATCCTCTATCCTTGTAAGCAGAATGTGAAAAGTCAACACAAACAATTTTAAACCAGGTGGACTAATAGCCAGTTTTGATGCAAGGCAGCTTTCGCTTACTCTGACAATCAGAGGTAAAATTCTTTTTAAAAAAAAAAAAAAAGGAGACCATCTAAAATAGGTAGTGAACAACTATTGATGGTTTCATTCTTCACCAAACCTGAGGCCCTGCAAAATCACTGAAGCTTAGATTCAAAGAAATATCAGCCTGAAAGCATGCTGAGCACTTTTGTTCAGGCACTCTGTTTGATTTATGTACTTTAAAACTCAGTTGTCAAGACCTAAGATATTGCAAGGCCTTATGAACCTTATTACTTTAAATGACAAAGCCAGTTTCACTTTCTGGAAGTCTTATGCTTCAACCTATCTTTACTTTTAAAAAAGGCCAACCTGGTATGTTAGGAATGAGATTGGGTGAATTCTTGCAGTTCAGCACATGGTAAAGCAATCATGTTCTATCTGCTAAGGGAAACATCATGCTGGCCTATATAAAGTTTATGGCTATTTCTTCACATTCTTGGCTTACAGCTGGTGTCACCCCATGTCCTACATTATATGGGACAGACCTCATTGAAAGGTGTCCTCTTTTGAAGGGCTGCCTAGTCAGAATCCAATTGAAATATGTCCTCTTAAGATGGGAAGGTAAGTGAGGCTTTTACCTGCCTATCAATGGCTGTTGCGAGAACAACTAACTGAGCAGCCCAGAGATCACCTGGTCACAGACTTCCCCACTATGTTTATAACCATACAATGGTACCTCGCTTAAAGAGCATAATGTGTTCCACGGGATTGCTCTTTAAGCAAGTTTGCTCTTTAAGCAAAACACCATTGTAAGTGACCAATTGTGACTTCTGGCGTGGGGGGGGGGGGTTACGAACCCCAATTTAGTTTTTAAGCGGGTTTTTGGTTGGTTTTAGTTCTTAAGCGAGGCGACCATTCAGAGAAAATTCTGCTCTTTAAGTGAGTTAGTCTCTAAGTGAGGCACTCTTTATGCAAAGTTTTACTCTATTTTTTAATTACCATGGTTTTTTCACAACATGCATCTATACATATAACTGGACATGCTTAAATCTTTGCAAAGTGATAGCTGCACCTCATATTGCTCAAGGCCAACAGCATATAACACACACAAAAATGAGCTAGTTGCAATGATCAGCAATAGTCCAGAGATCTCTAACCACCAATCTCCAAGGTTTTAAGATTTAAAGTATGCTTCAGTCAGACTTGTAGCAGTTTAACTGTTTTGAATACCTCCTATAGATTTATGGAATTTGAAGTCTGACAAGGTACTTGCAATTCCCTTCTAGAAGTGTCTCTTGAAATACTTCAACAAATATTGGTATCCAACTGCTACAAATAAGTAACGTTGATATTCTCAATTGTCAAAACCCCTTTTTCTTGGTAGAAATGTCAAATTTCCAGAAATTTTGAGACCATGGGTGTGGGGAGGGGGTGGGGAACCATTTATCCTTTTTTTCTTGGAAAAACTGGGATTTTTCAGAGCAACTGGAAAAGTGCAACATTAGCACTTTTAAAAAACATATTGAAAGTCACTCTGTTACTTTAAGAACATAAAATATGACTATGTACAATCTGATTTGGCATAAAATTATCACAACTGATATATTTAATATGCAGTTCATTCAAAAAATTATTACAAATGGAATTTACTTTTATTTTTAAATTTTTATTTATAGCTTTAATAAACAGAGCAACAATATCCTGAGCTGTACAGTCAGAAACTCTTTAGTTTTGTTAGTTTATATGGAGTAGGCAAATTTAAAAAACACCAAAGAAAATTATTTATATTTCCTCGATATAGCGCACTCAGGGTACTGCAGTGGCTCAAGTGGCTAAGACGCTGACTGGGAAGCGGAAGGTCAGCAGTTCGATTCCCGAGTACTGCAGGACGGAAATGAGCTCCCGTCTTCATCCCAGCTCCTGCCAACCTAGCAGTTCGAAAGCAAGAAATTGCAAGTAGATAAATAGGGACCACTTCAGTGGGAAGGAAACAGCGTTCCGTGCGCTCCGGTGCGTAGTCGCATGACCACGGAAACGTCTGCTGAAGCAGACAGCGCTGGCTCTTCGGCTTAGAAACAGAGATGAGCACTGCACCCTAGAGTCGGACATGACTGGCTTTCGAGCAAGGGAAACCTTTACCTTTACTATAGCGCACCTATTCCCATTAAAAGAAATGGGGGGATGTTTAAGGGACCACGATTCAATGAATAGGCATGCAATTTAATCAGACTTATTTTGGGTTCTTTCAATGATTGGGAAAATATTTGAACACTTTGTCTTAAGTATTTTATTCATCTTGCTAAAATAAAACATTCCATAATTGATTTTCCTCCTTTCCCCCAATTTTTTAAAAAACAAAACAAAAAAGGCTTCAGGGGTGGTGGTGGTGGTGGTGGGGAGTTGGGAAATGGTTTTTTCCTTGAATGTTTCTGGTTTTCCCCCAGACCTTCATATCTATATTGCTTGGTGTAATAAGTCACAACTACAGTAGACCTATTTGAATCAACAGACATACAAAGGAACTGATTCACCAAATCCCAATGGATTCAATGAGCCAACTGTAGTGCCACCTACTACAATTATCAACAGGACTTCAGTCATTGTCATTGTTGGCTTCTTCATATAAGGCTTGAGACATGAGCTTCAGATTAGCCTAATATCTCTAAATGAGAAGGTGGGGGAACCAATGAAGTCATGGGCTACTTAAGTAGCAATTATCCAGTAGTATCTATGTTGCAAAAGAGTATTCAAATATGAATAAAGGAACCAGTTTTTCTTGCTTGAAGCTATGAAATTGTTTGTAAAAAGCCACATGCTTCAAAATTTTAGAAATCTGTTATCTGTCTACAAGTAAGAATCTTAGGTTCTGGTTACATTTAGCCTTCAAGATCTGTTTCCAATTCATGTCTTATAAACAACAGATTTTTAAAATTAAATAAAATGTGTCACATGAAAATGGAATAAAAATATCTTCAGGATGAAATGAAATATGCAGAGTTTTCAAACCAAGTGATATTTCAACATCTCCAACAAATAATTGGTTATATCCAAACAATACCACAATTGCAGAGTAATGTTTGTGGGAGTAAAGCCCAAGGCTATGATGCATTGAATTTTAAAGATCTGATGCATTTGATCATTTTATGTCAAAAGTATAAGGGTTCTCTGTTGGTTAATGTGCAAAAGTATCAACTGTGTTAATTTACAAAGTACATTAACAGATTCTCTCAGATTTACATACAGTATTAGAAGTCTATGGGACTTCCTGGCTAACATGAACAGAAGGAAAATACAAAAGAGTCCTCTCTTTCATTTTAGGATTTCTTTGATAGCTTCTGGCAGAAAGCCTCTTAAATCATGATTCTTCTTGTTTTCTGGAAGAGAGGGTCTCCAAAATATTGGATTTTGTCAGATTTCCTTTATTAAATTATTTCAGCCTGACCTGCTTAGGTAAAATCACCTCACAAAGATATTCCAACAATGCAAGCGCGGCGCCAAAATGGCAGCCGCGCTCTTTGCGCCCCCCCCATCAGACGAAGGCATCTGGGTAGTTAGGGGGCGTGGCCAGCTCCCTTATAAAAGGGGTGGCCATGAGGCAGCCGAGCTGCCATTTTGCGAAGCGACGGAGTGGAGAAGTTTTTCCCCTCTTACCTCCGTCGCTTTTACTTTTACCGGGAAGCCTTTTGGCCGCTGAATTCTCTCGTTTTCGGCTTCCCATCGATTGGCTGAGAGGCCCACGAAGAAGAAGGCGGCTGCGAGTGCGGCTCGTGCGGTTCGGAGGCGCACTCAGGGTCGGAGGACCGCGGCTGCGCCTCCCCAGCAGCCGCCTTTGCCTGCACCCACCGGGACCGGTGGAATGGGGTCTATTCCCTGGCCAGAGAATGGGGGCCCACACACGGGGCCAGTAGGGGCTGCGGCCCTCGGCCCGCAAGCGGTGGACACCTCTCCTGGTGTTGCCCATTCTGCTGGGCCTTCCTTTATAGGAGCGCAGCTCGCTCCGAGGCCTTCCAGCCTTGGGGGGTGGTCCGGTCCCCTTCCCTGGCAGGTTGCTACATCGGCCCTAACGGGCCCGGGTGTGGGGTTGTGGCCCTATTCGGGCCCCGGGGTGCAGGGACCTGTACCCATGCCTGTAGTAGGCGGGCCGGCTGGCCCTTTGCCCCATGTCAGCGTGGAAGCCTTATTGGCCCGCGTTGCGGCCCTCGAGGCATCCCTGGCCCGGGCTAGCCACTCTTGGGCTCCCTTTGGGGTTCGTTTCGACGCGTCGTCTGCTGGGCAGCGGCAGGCGACGGGACGGGTCGAGCTGCTTGAGGCGCGTGGCACGACCTAGGCCACTGCCTCGCAGCTCCCCATTCAACAGACCGGTGCGGGTCAGGCCCCATCGACAAGCTCGACGGTGGTTGTGAGCTCCGACGCCCCCAGTGGGCCGGAACCCCCGGTGGGGGCGGCCTACGGGGGTGCAGCATGTGAGTATGCGGTCCAAGCTAGTGCACCTACACACATGGCCATGTTGGGGGGGGGGTTCCAATGGCCTTGGCCTCGCGCGGGTGGGGCAGCGGTCCAGCCGCTGGCGCCCCACCTGGTGACGACAACTACCACCCAGGGCCCCGTGGTGGGGGGTGTTTTCTACCCTGTGGGGAATGTTTTGGGGGTGGCTGGGTTAGTACAGGCCCCCTTTCAGATGCCAGCAGTTCCTGCTGTGCCTGTGTCGGCCTTGCTGACGGCGGGGTATTCCTTAGCGCTGGGTGACCATTTGGCACAGACCACCAAAGAGAAGATCTGGCGGGGGGGTATGTGGATATCTTCTCACTCCTCAACAGAGGGCCCACCAAGGAGTAGGGGAGGGCAGGATGAGAAGGATACGGAGCAGGCACGTCGTCGCGAGCCACCACGTTCGTGGGCCGACTGGTTGCCGGCCTACCTCATATACATGGCGGTGTACCTTAGGGCCCGGCCGGTTTTGGCAATTCCGATGGTCCAGTATTTGGACAACATCTACCGGGCGATGGTTGACTTTCCGGGCCCATCGTGGTTGGCTTATGACGTGTAATTCCATATGCGGATTCCCCGGCACCCCGAGATTAGGTGGGATGAGCCATGCCAGAGGCTGTGGCTTTTGTACATGACACCCACGCGCCCTGCGCCCGGGGAGAGATACCATGGTGGACATGCGGTCCAGCGGGCGGCCCCAGCACAGGTCCACTGCCAGGGGGCGGGGCAGGGGGTTCCAGCCCGCCTGCTGCGCTGGACTTTCTCGTCCAAATGGTTCCTGCAGTAGGAAGAATGGCAAATACAGACATTAGTGTCCCCCCTGTGCTGGCCCCCATGCGGCCTCTGCCTGTCCCAGGCCTGGAGGGATGCGGGGCAGAGGGAGGGGTGGACAGGGGGCGGGCAACACTGCCGCAGATGGATCTAGTTCACCGAAGGGCTCCCTCCCCAATTAATGTGGACATGTTGGAGCGCTGGCTCACATTGTACCCGAAGGGAGAGGATGCGGATATCTCCTTCAGGGTTTTAGACAGGGGTTCCGTATTCCTTTCATGGGTGATAGGTCCCCTCAGGATGCCCCCAATCCTTATCCCTCAGGGGGAGGGAGGAGGTGGCTGCTGCCAGCAATGATAAGGAGGTCTATGCGGGCAGGGTCGTTGGCCCTGTCCCTGCGCCCCCGTTCCGGGGAGCATATTATTTCAATGATGCCATGCCTTTTGGCTGTTCCAATTCGGGCTCGGCATTCGAGCGTTTCTCCACCTTCCTAGAGTGGGCTTTTGTTCGCAGATCAGGGTCCCGGTCTGTAGCCCATTCCCTGGATGATTTTATTCGGGGCTGAACGGGGCTGGGACACGTCCACACGTCTCCTCAACACATTTCAGACGCTAATGGAGGAACTTGGTGTCCCTTTAGCGCCCGAAAAGACCGAGGGCCCTCCTACACAGCTAGTATTCCTGGGGGTGGAGATTGACACGGTAGCGCAGGCTTTTAGGTTGCAGCGGGATAAGGTGTCAAAGCTAGTGGCCCTTATCTCGGACTTGCTGGCCAAGCGCATGGCATCACTGAGGAACTGCTGGTGCTACACGGTCACCTCAATTTCGCTGGCAGGGTCGTCGCACCGGGCAGGGCATTTGCTCGGCGCTTGCGCGACGCCATGGCAGGATTATCCAGGCCCCACCATAGGGTCAGACTTACCCGGGGTATCAGGGCAGACGTACTGGTCCGTATCTGGAATTTTCCCTATCCTGGGTGCTTTGATGCTATGGGGCGAGGAGTGGGCCAACTCGGTTGTCCATTTTGGTGTTACAATGCGGCTGTTGTCCACATTGTCAATGCACAGACCTCTAAATCGCCCAGGGTTATGGACCTAGTGCGCCAGTTTGCGTTGCGCAGCCTGCGCCTCAACGTTCTTTTCAGGGCCAGGCATGTCCCAGGGGTTACTAATGATATTGCTGACGCTTTGTCCCGCCTGCAGATCTCCCGGTTCCGTGCCTTGGCCCCGGATGCGGAGGAATTTCCCTCGCCACTCCCGGACGAGATATGGAACATTGGCAAGGAGAGGTGAACCGGGCGATTGGCCTGTCACTAGCGCCACGCACGCGTAAGGCGTATCACCACGCATTTAATTCTTTCAGAGCATTCTGTACCCAATTTCAAATGCCAGGAACCTGGCCGATCCCGGTAACCCATGTTCTGCGGTTCATGGTTTACCTGCATGCCCAGGGCCTTGCACCTCGCACCATAGCATCTAAGCTGTCAGCGTTGGTTTTTATGGCCAAAGTGGGAGGTCACATGGACAGCACCGCTGACTTCCATGTGAGACATGTTTTGGAGGGGTGGGTGCGTGCGCGTGGGCGTTGCCCGGACAACCACCACCCGATTTCCCCAGGGGTTTTTTACCCAATTGGCCCGGGGCTGGCCTGGCCTCTGTTTTGATAAGATTAGGCAGCCCATTTCATGCGGCTACAACGGTGGCCTTTTTTTGGAGTGCTCTGCATCGGCGAGCTTGAGATGCTGTATAAGGCGGATGCAAGTCGTGGACAGCACCACTCACTTCCGTGTGAGACATGTTTTGGAGGGGTGGGTGCGCGCGCGTGGGCGTTGCCCGGACGACCGCCACCCGATTTCCCCAGGGGTTTTTTACCCAATTGGCCCGGGGCTGGCCTGGCCTCTGTTTTGATAAGATGAGGCAGCCCATTTCATGCGGCTACAACGGTGGCCTTTTTTGGAGTGCTCCGCATCGGCGAGCTTGAGATGCTGTATAAGGCGGATGCAAGTCGTGGACAGCACCACTCACTTCCGTGTGAGACATGTTTTGGAGGGGTGGGTGCGCGCGCGTGGGCATTGCCCGGACGACCGCCACCCGATTTCCCCAGGGGTTTTTTACCCAATTGGCCCGGGGCTGGCCTGGCCTCTGTTTTGATAAGATGAGGCAGCCCATTTCATGCGGCTACAACGGTGGCCTTTTTTGGAGTGCTCCGCATCGGCGAGCTTGAGATGCTGTATAAGGCGGATGCAAGTCGTGGACAGCACCACTCACTTCCGTGTGAGACATGTTTTGGAGGGGTGGGTGCGCGCGCGTGGGCATTGCCCGGACGACCGCCACCCGATTTCCCCAGGGGTTTTTACCCAATTGGCCCGGGGCTGGCCTGGCCTCTGTTTTGATAAGATGAGGCAGCCCATTTCAAGTGGCTACAACGGTGGCCTTTTTTGGAGTGCTCCGCATCGGCGAGCTTGAGATGCTGTATAAGGCGGATGCAAGTCGTAGGGCACTGGAACTCGAAGATGTCTGTGTGAACAATATTGGGCTCAGTTGGGGGATACGCTCATCTAAAACGTATCAGCACGGCGTAGGCAGTGGAGTAGACTGCTACGATGTTCCTCGGTAGACATCTGTCCGGTTGGTGCCCTACAGGATTTCCTTGCACTGTGTGGCACGCACCATGGCCCGTTTTTCTGTCACCAAGGTGGGTCTTCTCTTACTAAATTTCAATTTGGAGGGTGCCGGGAAGGCACTAGACAGTGTTGGCCCCTCTGGGGCTCGTTGCGGCACCCATTCGTTCAGGATAGGGGCGGCTTCTACTGCAGTTGTTTTTGGGTACTCCGGGGCTGAAATACGCCGCACTGGAGGGTGGGGATCACAATGTTTTCAGTTTTGTGTTCGCCCTCTTCAACCGTGAGTACCAGTTTAGTCACTGCACTGTTTCTCACCCCCCTTTTTTCCTTGACAGACCCTGGGTGTCGTTTTACACCGGTGACAGTATGGCTGGTGGGCCGTAGCCACGTGCACAGGGCAGCGCGTTACGCTGCACAGGGCAGCGCGTTACGCTGCGGCGACAGAGTGGGGACCCCAACTGGGACTGGGTGCAGCCGCACGTCTCAGGTAGTATGGTAAGCGCGGCATGTTATGGCGGGAACTGTTGCCATTCCTTTTCTACATCAGGGATGCTGACTCGCCCGATGTCCTGGTTATGTACCTTGGGGGCGATGGCTTGGGGCAGGTCACTGGCCTATCGCAGAAGCTTGCGGTTTGCGGTGACCTGCCCTACTCACATCATGTGTGGCCTGCCACATCCCTCAATTGGTCGGACACGATACCGCGGTACGCTTACAGGGGGGCGTTCGGCCTCGAGGCTCTTGACTGAGCCGACGCTCCGTGAACGGGGCTATTGCCCGGTTCCTTTTCGACAAGGGCGGGGGACGCGTCATTAGCCTCCCCGGCGTCAGTCTACAAAATTATGAGCTTTACTCACGGGATGGGGCCCATCTGTCGCAGGGAGGTATGGACCTCTGGTTAGTGGAATGGCGAGCAGGCCTGTCGACCGAGCTGACGGTCTTGGGGGGGGGGCGGTGAGCCTTTTGGGAAGCCTCCCCGTGTGGCGGGTATCACTGGTAAGGTAAACATTTATGACCCACAGGTATCCGGCAGGTTCGCAATTGACTGGACAACACTAGACAGGCATAAGTTGGTTAAACGTTGTCCGGTCAACGACGAACCAGGCGACGGGGTGATGGCTACAGCTAGACAGCATGCATCACCCCGTGATTTCACGGATACGCGTCAGAGGGTGGGGTCATTAGTTAGATATTGACTACAGTCAACAATTTGTTTGTTGTCAACAAACAAATTGATACAAATAGATACATTGTAACAATTGCCGTTGGCAATTTTGGGTGGTACCTTACCAGTGTTACTTCGGCCTGCTTGCCTTAAAGAATTATGATTGGTCAATTACCAATAGAAATTTATAATTCGGACTAGGGCATGAATCAATAAATGTGGCCCAATGCCGTTATCCACTTTTACCAGTGTCTGAGTCCTTTATTGGGGGGTGCGCCTGCAAATAGCCTGCTCATCCTTTTCTTCTCACTTCTTATCTTTGCCTATGTTGCTGCCACTACCATATGACTCTTGAATTCACAAGCCCCACTCCCCCCCCCATTCCTCTCTCATCCTTGCTTCTTCACTTCTATATCCATAGCCAACTCTTGGTTCTGCCAATCCCAATCTTACTCTTCCTTCTTCTGCTTCATGGCCATCACCATAAGCCTCTTAGTCTCCCTAGCCTTGGCCTTTCGCCTTTCTCTCCTTGTTTCCCTGACATCACATGCCTCCCTAGCTCACCCTGCTCTTTGCCTCACTGCAGCTGACACACTTCTGTGGAGTTAGTGCCAGAACCAAAAAAAGAGTAAACTCACATTGAAAGAACCCAAGGGCGACCACTTTCAGAGTTATGGAAAGGGCCTGTACCTGAATGACCCCAAAACTAACGAGCTTCACTCTGCCCCAAAGCCACTTAACTAATAAAACCCATAAATTTTCCCATGCACATCTCTAGTGATTACAGAACTTATTCTAATTGCAGTGATATTCGAACCACAAAGCTAAAGAAACAACATTCTTACATTTTTCTTAAAGTGATAACAGATTGAGTCCTTATCATCTGAAACTATAAATTCCTCCAAATGCTCTTAGGCTCCAACCCCCATCAACAAGGAACACTGGGAGTTGCTATGGTTCTAAATTCTCAGCTCACCAGTAAGGACATCTTTCTTGATCTCTGAAATCAAGCCTAATCAAAACTTATCAAATATTTACTTTTGTGTTTGAAACCTTTCAGAATCGGACTATATGGTGTCTGTTACACTTGTGATTAAAAATGCACCTCTACACCATCCAGTACTCAGATCAAGATCTAAGTGATTAGGAGGCCTGCATGACTCTTTTGAGTACAGAAAACACAAGGATCCCTGGTTATTGATCAGTGTACTTCAAGAAATACACAAGGTTTAGTTCTGGCAGAAAAAGTGAAGCCTGCATTACTTCTGTTGGGGATGTTGTGGATGTAAGTCTTTGCCTGGTGCCCCAACTAGGTTGCAAGGCATATTATGTCTCTGACCCTTTAAGGCTTGGCTATGGAAAAAGCACAGGTGTTGTGGTGTTTCTGGTAAGATCCATGGCCACTGTATTTATGATTAAGCAAAGCCACAGACCTTAGCTCTTGTGCTCACCTCGGCTTCAATGGTGACCATTGGCTTCAATGCCCAACCCAGGCTACTAGGCCCGTCATGCCGGAAGATTTGATGCCAAGCTTCTTCTTCACTGCTTCATTCTTCTACCAACAGCCTGGAACAGGAGCCGTGCAAACCATAGAGCACACTGCAAAAACTAAATCTTCAACCTGCCCCAAGGGAAGTTTTTGCTTGGACTGCCTGCCTGCTGCAGAGAAAGATTACTTGGGGGTAAACTGCAAGCTGTTTGAATTTGCCCTTAGCCACAGCTTATCTGTGGACAGTTTTTCAAGCTGTGTAGAGACTGCATAGAGACTTTTATATATCCTTGCACCGTTATTGTTTCCCAGTGGAGCGAACTGGGAAATAGAGAGGACTCTACTGTTTGTTCTTTTGCCGCACTGTATAAATCTTGCGCCACCTGCTTTTGAGTAAACCCACTTGAGTTCTTCACCAAGACCTGTTTGCATGTGTTACTCTCACAAGGAAGAAAGGCACCGGCCCAGGTGCGAACCTTCTGTTGTGACCACTGTGCACCTCTTTAAAATCTGCGGCCCACCCTGCGAACTGTCAATTTCCATAAAATTAGCATTAAACACAGGCCAGAGTTACAAAATCTTAGGTGTCCAGAACAAAACACTGCTGCAGGAACCTGACTATTTAATGCCTATTTGCTCTGTTTCCTTCAATGGTGTGAGTGATGAACCCGCATTAGTTATCTAGTCAACGATTCATATATCACATTTTAAGTCCAAACATCTTCCCAGCCTTCCTTTGCCTCCTTCTCATACAGACATGGCATGTGAAAGAAGAAATATATGAAACATTTGTCTCTCCTTCAAGCCAAATTCTCATGTGCTGAACTGGCTATTTCCCTGAGCTGCCTTGGGTACATTAAGGTGGCAAAAGCCACTGCTACTATTGCAAATTCATATAAATATCCATAGTTCTTAATTATTAAAACTTGAACATACCAGGTATGCTTTTCCTTTAAAAGGAAATAGTATGGAAGGTGGAGGCATCATTGCACAATATTAAAATGTGAGAGGTCTACACTTTCTGTTGGTTTAGTCATACGTTATCCATGAGCCTCTGATAGCAGCCATAAAACTTTCCTTAAATTATTAAACATAAAACACCAGACTGTAATATTTTGCTAAACCAAAGTACAGACACAGACAAAGATGTCATTTCAATATTTGAAACCAGCAAGTTTAATTTAAAATAAGAGCAAACCAATAAGCTCAGAAAATAGCACTGTGTGAGAGGAAAATTACACTGCTAGAGAAAAAAAAGGGAAGGACTTAAGAAATTTATAAAAGTAATCTCCAAGTGGAAATTAGAAATCAACCCCTGGAAACAGAGTAACACAAAAGAAATATTACTGTCCACTTTCTAAATCAATATAACACTGCTACATGACAGAATTACCATGGTAACTCAAGTAAAAAGAATAAAGCAATTCTTATTATTTCAAAATAAAACCACAGCCTGAAGCCCAGCTTTTATTACAGCTGCTGATAGATCGCTGGCTTGTATTTATCTGAAATATTGCTTTTCAATCAGCTATTTTATGAATGTACATATTTCGCTGAGTAACCCACTTAAAGAGTATACTTTCTTAAAAAAGGCTTCAAAGCTAACGAGTGCGTAATGTGTTTGTGTGTAAAATTACACACACACACAGACACACACACACATGCATGCACGCACACGCACACACCCACACCCACACCCACACCCACACCCACAGAGTTGGGGGGTATTGTTTAAAGCCTAGAACTTTACCAGGGAAAGTATCACAAAATTTTGTGAAGGAAATCCAAGGCATAGATTTAAAGGATTAGGTATCTATGCTTTTGTAACAAAAATATCATAGCCAAATATTAGAAAATTAAACCTATTTCACATGAACAAATTCAGGTTTTTATTCCTTAAGTTGGTAGCTTCTACGTGTTTAAACCAAGCAAATGCTCACACTGAATGTGTTTTCCACTGCAGACCACTGATGATGTCTTGCAGGCTTTCTAACCATGTCAATGTCATGTTGCCACATGCTTTCAATTGCATGCCATCTGTACAGTATTGAATTTACAAGACAGAAGTAGTGGCAGCTTCTCCATTGGGGCAAGTAGGGTGTTAATAATAATAATAATAAAGTTTTAATTTATATACCGCTTGTCTCTTCCAGAAGAAGACTCTAAGTGGTTTACATTGGGGCGTGCTGCCTAAAGCAGGCAGCAGCGAGGGGAAAGATACAAAATCAGTAAGCATACAACATAAAAGCAAGAAAGAAAAGAAAAGAAGGCGTTCACTTCCACTCTTCCCCGTGGCAAATGCCAAGCCGGGAAAGAGGGCTAAGTCCTCGGGTGGCGCGGGGCAGCGTCCCTCCGAGGCTCGGGAGGCGGGGACGTAGCGGTGTCCCGTCTGCGGCACGGCATCTCTTTATCCCTCCGGTCGATGGAGGGCCGGAGGGAGGCGGGGCCGGTTGCCGCAGGAGGCTCCCATCCTGGGCCAATGGTGGGGGCCCAGGAGAGCTTCGGCACGGTGTCCCGACTGCGGCACGGCGTCTCGACTGCGGCACGGCGTCTCTTTTTCCCTCCGGTCAATGGAGGGCCGGAGGGAGGCGGGGCCGGTTGCCGCAGGTGGCTCCCATCCTGGGCCGATGGTGGGGGCCCAGGAGAGCTTCGGCGCGGTGTCCCGTCTGCGGCACGGCGTCTCTTTATCCCTCCGGTCGATGGAGGGCCGGAGGGAGGCGGGGCCGGTTGCCGCAGGTGGCTCCCATCCTGGGCCGATGGTGGGGGCCCAGGAGAGCTTCGGCGCGGTGTCCCGTCTGCGGCACGGCGTCTCTTTATCCCTGAAGTTGCTCTACTTCAGGCTACCCCCAGCATGCTCGCTGCGTCCCTCATTTATGTGTGCATGTGCTGGGCATGTGCTTTGACAGTCACTATTTCCCCCTGCTCCATCTTCATTTAATTGCTGTGCTGTCTACCCTTACCAACCATAATACCCACAGCCATCACTGGATCAAAGAGCAGCAGTCAACCTTGTACTATTCTTGGCTTGCATGTCTCTGGATGTTCAAAAGAACTGATGATCAGTAGCTGAAAGCCACAGTGCTCTTGCAATTAATGATTCTGTGCAATAGTTCACTGAATTAAATGTACATAGATGTGTATCCCATTGAATAAAGAAGAGACAACACTGGTAGAAAAACCTGGCTACCAGGCATAGATATTCATTCTTGTATCACCATACAATCTGAGATTTGGTTCCTGTAAAAAAGAAGGCAAGAGATTCCTAGAAAATGTTGGATGGTGATATTAGATAGAATACCTTGCTTAACTATTGATCCTTCTCACTCAGCAGATCAGAAGTAGAAAGATATGCCTTGATAGTAGTGTCTAGGCTTCCATTAGACAGTATTCCATTAAACCAGAGGTGGCCAGCCTTTTTACACCCCCTCGACAGCTTAGTGGGCCCAGGGTGGATAAAAATCAATGGTTTAAATCAGATTTTTTTATTTAAATCAGATTTTTTTTAATCAGATTTTTTTGATTTAAATGCTTTTTGAGGAAAAATCTCTCTAAAGATCGTGTTCTAATTAAGATACATTATAGTCCAAAGGTTATTCATCATGAAATTAGTTTTTAATTATGTGGCATAAGGCTGTATTAATCCATTCACAATGTCATGCTCTCCCAGAGGTTTCTGATTATTTGGGGCAATTCTTCTATCTAGAAGATATTATCAAATCATATGCTTGGTTTTGCTGTTTTCAAAACTGTGCATTTGGATCTGAAACGATAACATGCCTCCTTCATAGCAAAAAATGTTATAAAATAAACATCAGAATTGAGAAAAAGACTTTAATCCCATTGTTCCTCTGCAAATCTATGTACACAGAATCAACCTCTTTACCTCTTAAGTGCTGCTACGTTTCAAGAAGTTCAATTAATAGAAGATTGTTTGGAATGGAATACCACAAGGAGCAAAGTTTGAGGAGGGAGGGGCAAGCAGTAAAATAAAAGTGAAACCTTTTGAGGACGGAGCTCTGCATCTTGAGATCTTTATTTGTATAGCAGCCTGAAGTTTATCATATGGACCTGGCTGATGTAGTCAATGGCTGTCAGTCTAAGTTTTAAAAAATATATTTGCCACATCACTTAACATAGATGTTTAAGCAAATATAAGCATACATAATGCTATATAATGTTATTGTTTTGGTTAAATAAAACTATTTAAATGTTAAGGTAATATGAATGATTAACCTATTAAACTGGAGATAGTTCACCTTGCAGTAATTTCATAATTATCTATGTATTTCTAATGGTATATAACCACCAAATCAGTAATTTTCTGATATAACTGTAAAACTACTGTAATCTGAAAAGTTATTATTCTAAAAATGAAACCTTTATCTGGTTGTAAATATTAAGATTAAAACAACTCCAGCAAAAATGAGTCTTTATGTAGAAAATCATGAATTAAATCGAGCCTTACTGACTAGTGATTTAAATCAAAGTGATTTAAATCAAATCCACCCTGAGTGGGCCAGACCACACCTCCCAGAAGCGGACACATTTACGGCTGTCATAAATGCACCCACTTCCGCATTTATGACAGCCGCTGGTACGTTTGCGCTGGTGCATTTTATGACTGACATAAACGCACCTGCTTCCACTTCCGGGTGTGGCAGAGGCAGTGACGGCTGGATGGAATGGCATCACAGGCCAGGTCTGGCCCATGGGCCGTAGGTTGGGAACCCCTGCAATAGACGTATTCCAGCATGGATTTAAAATATTTAAGGGAAGCCTACAGGCTTTAACTTGCAGGAGTTGAGCAGGGATGAAGAGGACAGGAATTTCTGGAACTCTTTCATTCATGGGATCTCCATGAGTGGAAAATGACTTGATGGCACATAACTACAACAACAATATATTGGTATCTTTCCTGTGAAGGACTCACTGAAAAGTGTATCAGACTGTTGTACAGATTTTACTGCCCAAAACATGAAAACAAAAATGGAGGGGGGGTGTTGTTGTTCAAAAAATAAGGAACACTAGAGAACAGTAGACATGGAAAGACAAGACCTAACCAGGGTTCCTACCTTCCTGGCTCCAGAGTCTTGGAGACTCATTGTTGCCCTGGCCCTGTACCTACTAAACCAAGTGATTGGAGGGCATTTACACTAGCCTGCTGCCAAACCTTCCCTTCTGCAGTTTTCGAGGGAAAATTCAAAAGGACACCAATGTCAGGGAGACAATGTCCCTGTGACACTGGAGAAATTGTAACCATAGAACACATTCTCTGCAGCTGCCCTTTTTATAGAGACATCTGGAACAAGTTTATATCTCCGCTGCTCTTCAAGTAACCTGGCTGGTCAAACAGCACATACACCCACTGGCTGCTATTTGATGAAAGCCCCACCTTCACCCACAACACAGCCAGGTTCTGCGCCGCAGCATGTAAGATCAGAAGAACAATCCTGGAAGGATCAATAATAACAATAACAATAACAATAACAATAACAATAACAATAACAATAACAATAACAATAACAATAACAATAACAATAACAATAACAACAACAACAACAACAATAACAATAACAACAACAACAACAACATCTGTTGTTCCCATAGTGATCTGAGCCCTTGGAGCAATACCTAAAGGACTCCCTAGATATTTGGAAATTTTGGACTCACTGGACTTGAACCTCCTAACTCTCCAAAAAACAACTCTACTAGGAACTACATATATACTCAGACATTACTTTAACAGTTCTTAGGTCCTTGGTTAGGGCTTGAACTGTTAATTTTATTCCAGTCCTCGACTGTGAACCAAATGGTTGATTTGTATGCAATAATAATAATTTTGTGTCAGAAATTATTCTGGGTTGAAAGGATTTTTGCTGGGGAAACTCTGCTCAGGGGACGCCCGAATAAGGCTCCTTTCATGTCCCCCAAGAGCTGGGACAGAGACGGGTGCTCAATCCGTCATGCAGTACCCGGGTCTTGAACTGCCGACTTACCGGACTTCCAGCTAACAAGGTGAGCTTCTTAACCACTGAGTTACTGCAGCCAAATAAACTACTAGCGCTACAGTGTCTTCACCACTAAGAGTTACTCATTCAATCTTCCTTTGATTCAATTGAATAATTGCTCCAGGCCACATAAAACTGTGTGCAAATCTATGGAGTATAAATTCTCAAGATGTTGATTTGGTTGTGTGAATGGTCTACACAACAACTGCAGGGAGAAGATATTAGTTGTATTCCACCTCCCCCCCCCCCCCAAAAAAAACCTAAACAAACTTTAGATTGATATTAAGAAATATCACAAACCAATCTATGTGGTTTTGATTACAGCTAAGTGTATTGAGAAAGGTGCAAAAAACAAATTGTTTTTGAACTCAAAGCTTTCAGGTGCATGAGAGCCTGCAATACAAACAACACTTACCTTTTTTCCCCCATTTTTGAACAACTATACACATTACATGCTGATTGATGATACTGTACTATACTGTTCAGTAAAACATTTTAGGAAGGCATACACAATCTCATGCTTAAGACAGCCTAAAGGCCACTATGGGGTTAATAAACCTGTTTTTAAAGCCTATTTGACTGGGCAAAAAGTGGAGAGGGAGGGGAGACTTATCAAACACTTGTCCTGATAGAGCAGAAACAAGTCTACTTCTGTTTTATTGACTACACCAAGGCATTTGACTGTGTGGACCACAACAAAATGTGGCAAGTAATTAAAGAGATGGGAATACCAGAACGCCTCATGAGAAATTTGTACACGAAACAAGAAGCAACAGTTAGGACAGAACACGGAATGACAGAGTGGTTTGGAATAGGAAAAGGAGTAAGACAAGGCTGCATTTTGTCACCCTGCATATTCAACTTATACACAAAGCACATAATGCGCAATGCAGGGATGGAGGAATCACAATATGGGATCAAAATTGCTGGGAGAAACATCAACAATCTGAGATATGCAGATGATACCACCTTAATGGCAGAAAGTGAGGAAGACCTAAAGAATCTCTTGACTGGGCTGAAGGAGGAGACTGCAAAAGCTGGCTTGAGACTCAACATCAAGAAAACCAAGATAATGGCAACAGGTCCGATCAGTCCCTGGAAAATAGATGGGGAAGAAGTAGAAGCAGTGACAGATTTTACATTCTTAGGATCAAAGATCACTGCAGATGGGGATTGCAGCCATGAAATAAAAAGACAACTGATTCTGGGGAGACAAGCTATGAGAAACCTGGGGTGAAAAGCAGAGACATCAACTTGAAAACAAAAATTCGCATATTCAAAGCAATGGTTTTCCCAGTGGTAATGTATGGGTGTGAGAGCTGAACCATTAGGAAAGCTGAGCGCAGAAGAATAAATACCTTTGAAATGTGGTGTTGAAGGAGAGTTTTGAGAGTCCCCCGGACAGCGAGGAGAACAAATAGGTCAATCTTAGAAGAAATCAACCCTGACTGCTCCTTAGAAGGTAAAATAGTAAAGATGAAGCTAAAGTACTTTGGACATTAAATGAGAAGAGAGGATTCACTTGAGAAGGCCTTGATGCTGGGAAAGGTGGAGGGCAAAATAAAAAGAGGGCGACCAAAGATGAGATGGCTAGATGGCATCGTGGACACAGTGGTTACAGAGCTGGGTGGGCTGAGGAGGATGGTGGAGGACAGAGGTGCCTGGAGGACGATGGTCTATAGGGTCGCAAAGGGTCGGAATCAACTGTGTGACTGAACAACAAAAGTACATGCACAATTCAAAAGATTCTTATAGTTAAAGTTGGTCAACTTAGTCTTCACTAGCAATAAGAGATCTGCTCACTTCCAGTGGTACTTTCTGTGTTGCATATGCCATACAACTTGTGTCAATATAATACACTAAGTGTCAATATAAGACAATCACATCTATTTGTAAGTTTTGCACACAGGCGTCACACAAGCAGGCTGCCAAAATCATCAGGTTTCATCTGTACACATTTACACTGCTAACAGCCAACCCTTACGTTGTTCTGCCTTAAAGGAAGAGGTAGATTTTATTGTGATGACAACTCTTGTCAGGTGTGCATACCTTCAAAACAAAGGAATATGGTCGTATACTCTTTACATGAATGTTTCTCCATAAAGGCTGGGCTCTGAAACAAACCATTGCAAGGCAGCGCTGCTTTCAGGGTACCAGTCCTTACATTTCATCCCTTTGTTCCACCTACAACAGTCATCATTTTGTGTCCAGTGTACATGCTCAATCATTGCCGAGCTGATTTTCAGGGATCATTCTTCCTTCAGAGTAACTATAGCTGATCTAAAATGCTCTCTCTTCCTTAAACCATGACATTCTAACACGTCTCCTGAACCACTATCCCTTGTGCATGGGTGATGCTGTTCCAACTACACAGAATTATAGAATAATAGAATTGGAAGAGATCTATATAAGGTCATTGAGTCCAACTCCCTGCTTAATGCTCTATCCCAGTGTTTCTCAACCTTTGGCCCCCAGATGTTCTTGGACTTCAGTTCCCAGAAGCTCTGATCAGCAGGTCTGTTGACTTGGGCTTCTGGGAATTGAAGTCCAAGAACACCTGGAAAGCCAAGGTTGAGAAACACTGCTATCCAATTCATAAGTGTTGGCACTCAGCCTAAACACTGGAAAACAAATGCCACCCTACATAAAATTCCTTTGGGACATAACACATCAAGCTCCTGGACTATACCATGATATGCTGATTTTCTATGTGAGGGGATTTTTCTGCTTTTCTTTTTTTGTATATACAGGCAAATTCAACCCTGTAAGTACCCCTCTCCTCATCATATGAAGTTGCAAAGCAGAGACACAGGCTTAACGCCCCAGTGAGAACTAAGCCATGGTCTCTGTCTATATTTAGAACACTTACTAGAGTCTTAAAGCACCTGAAGTCTCAGACGATCAGGTAGAGATTAGAGAAAGGGCAGAAAACACAGTGGGAGAGGAAGGAAGAATCCTGTTCCATCTAATTCACTGAAGTAAAGGCAGGCTTGTTTTTTTTAAAGGCAGGGTACATTTAGAATGAAAAGGGAACAAAGAAGAGAACAAGTAAGAAGGGTGGTAGTTAAAATCTTTATTCAAATAAGCCCTTTTCCTCAGGAGATGAGTGAAATCTTGAAATATGGAGATTTGCATTTACATGCATTAAAAACATCAGTGTGACACTTCTTTTTAGGAAAGGAAAAGTGAGTGGGGGGAGCTGACCCCCTCCCCATGTGCTCCTTTGTTGCTGTACATGACAAAATAGCGACTGAATGTTTGCTTTGATCCCAGCGCATAAAGGGTGAAGCTTTTAGGCAAGGAGCGGCAGGTGATCTCAGCTCTTCTGCAAGTCCTAATGCTCCTAAAAGCCACTCTTCCAGTTTCTGTAATTGGGCATCAGTAGTTAATGTAGTATTGACTGCATTACATGCTCCTGTGCATCCTCTCTCTCACTAATGCCAATTGCATCACCTTGTACATTTACCATATTGCTTAGCCAATAGCTGTTAAAAGCAATTCAAATCATGAATCATATAGGAAACTTTCAGCAAGACACAACATCCAAAGAAGACAATTTACAGTTGAGTTAATCTGGGTACATTAGTGAGACATGGATTCAGGAAGACAGACCAATTTATGTTACTTTAGTTTTACCCTTTATTGCTTTGTATAGGCAAATGAATGGAAGGGTGTGGCGTAAACCAGAGAAAGGAACTCTGTTCAAAGAAACAGTTCCATTCTTTTCAGGGAAGTCACAAGGTGCAAGGCTGTTGCCTACTATGGGCTTCATAACCATAGTAGAGTACTTATATGGACCATTTTCTCTACAAAACATGGTTTTAAAAAATAAAGAATTCATTTTTTCCCCAAATGCAGGTGAAAAAGAGCCAACTATAAAAACACAAGGTAGTGCATATGAACTAGGGCAGGGTTGCCCAAACTTTTTGGACTGCTGGCCGATCACATTGTTCAGGGGGCTGATCACTACGGCCTGGGGGCTGGCTCCAGCTCCCAGGCTGTAGTTTGGGCACTCCTGTGCTAGGGAATTACTAGGGATCACACAAGGTCAATTTTCTTCAAGGCAACCAAAGCATACCTGTCAAGCACGGCTCCGGACAATACGGGACCTGCGCAGAACTGTTCTGCGCAGGTCCCTTCTATGCATGCATAGAAGCCTTCTGTGCATTCCCTTCTGTGCATGCGTAGAAGGGTTCTACGCATGCGTAGAAGGGACCTGCACAGAAGGGGATGTGCAGTAAGTACTTTCCTCCCACTGCCAAATTACGGGATGGAGGTGGCTCCAGGAGGGAAAGGAACAAAAGCGGCATAAAACTACGGGAAATCCCGGCCAATATGGGATACTTGACAGGTATGAACCAAAGAGGTTTTACTAGCCTCAGTGGCCTTTTTCTCAAAGTCCTCCAACTGCCTAAATGTATTGGCATATGCAGGTCTAGCAAGGTGGCTATCAAAGCCACAATTTTAGCAACTCTTGTCAAGCTAAGATTCCAGGGCAGGGTATGGGGGAATAAGCAGCTCATTAGAAAACCCTGAACTGACATTCAAGCCTTCAGAAACACCCATCACCATGGCTCTGTTTTTGGATGGGGTCTGAAACAGGAGGTCCTTGGTTCAAATCTCAGCTTTGTCATGAACTCTCTTTGTGACATTCAACTGAGTCAGGACAACCATTGGGGCCTAAAGGAATTGGGAGGACTCACTCTGCCCATTTCCTCAGCAGTGGGATGTTCTGTTGGAGCTACCGAATCTTAAAAGCTACCATCCATTTCCCATGGATGTGTATTAAGTTGCCAGTGTGCAGATATTATTATCTAATTATTATAATTAGAAGTATATCTACAAGCTGGCAACTTGATACACATCTGTTTCCATATTTCCATCAAGTGAACAGTTTTGTCACCAGACTCTTGTGAAGAATTCACAGTAATGCAGTAGGCATATCTCCTGACTGTATTCCATTCCACCATTTTGACTAAATACTATTAGTTCAAAATTACAAAGTGGAACACTTAGGCTGCAGTTTAGAATCCATTCACAAACCATCACAGTAGCTTTAATTGTTAAGTGGTTTCAAGACTTTATTAGAAATGTGGGCCTTGGAAGTATTCCCCAGAATGTGTTTCTGTCAGAATTGTGATAATAGAAAGCAAATCCACCCTTAAAAATAATCCACAATACTGGCACTCTAGACCTCTAAAAGGTCCTTTTAATAAGATCCAGATTTGTCTTTAAAAATATCTTGGAACTCCCTTGAAAGGACTGCATGCCGCGCTGCTGCCTAAACAAAACTGATCAATTTAAACAGCTGTGGTAAAGCTCCAGCCATTGGCACCGTCATTAACAATTTAAAGCATGGCTGCCTTTATCTTCCTTCCCAGTTACACACTCATTATACTTCCTTTCATTTATTAGAAATCAAGTCCACTGCAATATGTTCCCATTTCTTCCATACAAACCGAACTCTGCTTGTATGATTGCAGCACGTGATTATTCTATGGAAGAGGGGGCAGCAATTGCTCAACGTATTTGTGGTAATCCAATTCTTTTCATTTAAAGTATACAATTGTTCTTCTAAAAAAATCCAAAAAGGAAAGCATAAAATAAAACATTGCTCCATCTAATGATTTCTTGAGTGAAGAATGCTACTAGGGACTGAGTGTATCTGTGTGAGTGAGTGAGTGTAGAGATACATTAATAAACAATAATAACCAGTACAATTCTAACAAGTGTCTGTGAACCTGCAAATGAGCACAATATTTGTCTTTATATGTACGGGGCCCATGGGTGCACACGCCTGCATGTACACATAGACTAACTTCATTATTTTCAGGATAACATCTGCCTGAAGCCTTCCTACAATTTCTTAACTTACCGCCAATCTTCCTCAAGTGAGGAAGTCAGTATAAATGGCTCTAATGAAGTTTATTAGCTGCTAGTTCTAAACTTAAATCTCTGTTGGAAATAATGACATTTCTGTACATCACCTTACTCTTACTTACTTCATTGATATTCTATTCTCCTGTTATTTCATTTACAACTCGTACTCTTGATCAGCTATTCCATTTCAGGCAGCTTACAAAAAAAAAATCCATATTTGACTGAATGTAATGTATTCAACCCAGCTTTAAAATAACATACGAAATGTATCTGTCTACAAACAATTTCAAAATGCCGCTTGAGAGTGTTGAACAGTAGCATCTGGGATGCAAATGGGAACATCGAATCCTGCTGAGCTAGGAAAGCTCCTGTGTTGAGGTGGGTAAGATATCTCTTTACTTGCCTTTGCTGCCCCACAACTCGCTACAGAACTAAAATGCTTAGCTAAGATCCTCAGAGGAAGGACTGAATACTGATTAACCAATAAACAAATCTTCAGTCCAGGTTTGGGACTTGCACTGAAAAAATATCACATACAGATCCCCGTACTGATCACAAACAAAGGCCTCTAGTTTGAAAGTTGCATTTACAAAATGAGTCCAGCTCTACCTCTGGATTTCAAACGTGAAGAACTAAAATGCTTCCCAAATGAAATCAATTAATCCTCCAACCGTGATAAATTCCTTAACCATTTGAGAGACAGATATTTCAGACTCTCTGACCCTTTATCACCAGACCTAATGGACTACTTTATTAATAATGTACTGCTCTTAAAAGGAACATTTTTGAAGATTCTGTACTTCCAGTGTTTTGTAAGAGCTGCTATGGGCAACAGATTGATATTTTATCATCACTGGTGAGCACAGTATGAAAATGGAATGCCAGTTGCTAGAAAGATAAAACCTGTATCCTTACAAATCAGGGATTCTTCTGTTGTGTTCTTAAAAGTAATATAACTTCAAACGTATACCTTTATACATGTCCCACTGTTCTGCCCAGTCTCACTCCCAAACCCCTCATGAACTACAGTAAAACAGAGCAGCCAAATTTGTTCTTATACAGGAAACTATTACCTAACAACATCTGGAATCAAAAGCACAATTAAGGATTCAGACAATTTTGATACATTTTATGTTAGTTTCAAGGAACATTTTGTTTTCTCTTAGAACAGCAAGTGAAAACTGCTTGCTGGAAATTTGGAACAACATTGCATATGCAATTCGCACTGATCCGATGGACCGCCATTACCCATATCAGACTGCCTGGATCTTAGGATCTTCAAGAACGATCTTCTCAGTATCTGCTTCCAAGCTATGGAACTCCTTTCCAAGGATGATTAGGCTAGCCTGTTTCCTCTTGTCCCTTGACAGAAGGAAAAGCCAATTTTATTTAAACTGTTTTTGGCCAGTGATAGATTGATGAGGGAGAGCCATTTAGGGATGTTTGATGCATTTTTCCAAGTACAGTGGTACCTCATACAATGATTTTAATCCATTCCACTGGGCTTGTTGTTGTATGAAAAAATTGTTGTATGATACATGCATCGCATAGCGATTTTCCCTATGGGATGCATCGTACAACAAATTTTTTTGCTAAGTGGTTTTTCCCATTGAAAAATTGTTGTATGATTTTTTCCCATAGGGAAAATTGTTATGCAGGACGTCATTCCCCCAAAAAACTTAATTGTTATGCAATTTCGTTGTTATACGGGTCAATAGTTGTATAAGGTTTCACTGTGGCTTTTTTGAAAATTATTTCAAATCATCTTAACTTAATTCAGCACTTTTTAGAATGTGATAGTTTATTTAATATTGTTTTAATATTGTAATTTATTAAAACACTATTCAGTAAATTATTGTAATACTTACTTTCTTCTCAGCAATCTTAGGAATAATCCCAGGTGCAGTGTGAAACCATCACGGCACCTGGTACAACCTAATTTCAGTGCTTAGAACCTTTACCAGTGTTTTACCATAAAATCTTACAGACTCCATGATTTCAACATTAAGCCGAGCTTTTTATTCGCAGTTTGTAATGGCGTCTTAAAGATATTACTCAATATACATTTTGGATTTTTTTTTACAGTAATCACAAATATCTTTGCTTTTGTTAAAAAAAACAAGTAAGAAAGCAGAATAATAACGGATCAGACTCTTAGTCCACTGAGTCCAGTACTGTCAACAGTCTGACACCAGATCTCAAGAGGTTCAGGCAGAATTCTTTCTTCATGTTAAGTGGAAATGCCAAAACCTGAATCTGGGGACTTATACACCATCCACTCAAACTATCTTCCAATCAACATTTCTAACAGCACTTTCAGTCTGCATTTTGCAAGCCTCAGCTTATTCATTCTCACAAATACTCCATGAATATTTCCATAGAACAAGGGAGAAAGGATAACTTACTCAAGGTTGCCCAATGAATCTGCGGAGAAGGGATATTTTGAACTCCTATTCTTGTAGACAGTTCTTTCCAATGGATAACACAGGCTCTCTGTGATTACAAGCACTCACTGTTACCTCAGAATAACTTATTTTCTCTTTGGGATAGATAAAACAGATTGGTGAAAGTACCAGTGATCTGAAATCCTCAGGAATAAATTTCTTCCAAAACACTTTTTCTGCATCACACTTTTGAACGTCTGTTCATTCAGGAAGAAATAATTTCCAGGCTGTTGTCCTAAAATGACAGCATTGTATTTGGACCACCAAAATGACTAATCACAAATGAAGAGCCAGTTTATTATACGCAGCCACTTAGCTTCAGTCACCCTTGTTCTTTCATTTTATTGTTTTACTTTTATGCAAGAATACAGTACTAGTACTACTGTTGCCAACTTGCTGGTCAAATAGCTCAGTGAGTTAGGTATCTGCTGCAGAACTAGAGGTTGGACGTTTGATTCCCCACACAGGAGAGGAACCAGCCTGTGTTGCCTTCAGCAAACTGCATAGTCCCCAGATGCCCACAAAAGAAGAGAACAGTAAACCATGCCTGAGTCCACTACACCTAGGAAACCTGAAAAGAGTTGTCATAAATCAGGACTGTATTAATGGCACACTATTATTTAATTGCCAGTTTAATAAGCACCAACAGTGAGCATAGGAAGTGAATTATATCTTCTAACTAACCATATAATATAGTTAATGCTATTCTCAGTGTTCAATATGGGTGAAGAATTTTCTAGGTTATCCGTTACATTTTGCTAAATAAATAAATAAAACCACCAACTCTTTCAATTGCATTTACTTTCACCACTGCCAGATTAAGTATTTTAATACGATCACCAATGATCAAAACAACTAATAAACTGAACCTAGCACTATTTATTCTGAACCTTCCTTCTTCAAAAAGGACAGTACCATCTTTTGAACTTATCAAATCACATAATTGTGGCAATTCTTTTCTCATTCATTTAGTCACAGGCTTTTTCTTGAAACATGTCTACTCCAAATCAAAGATTATCAGGAGGGTAAGAAGATATTCAGAACTGCTTGTCCTTGAGTTTCACAAGACCTACCTTACACTAAACATTAACATTTAAAAAACATCTTGGAGCAATTATCTTGTTCCTTCTTTCACACCCTATCAATTCCCCCCACCACTATCAATGTACTAGATATTTCCCATTCCCACGTCTGAATACCTTCAACATCCCTTCCTTCCACTTCAGGGTTATCTTTAGTCTGTGTCTTCTTAAATGCTCATAAGTATGCTGCTAATGGTATCTTACATCAAGTCAATGAGCCTTTCTTGCTCAATTTATCTACAGGCTTTGACTTGTATTATTATTAGAGAATTCTTCCCCAACATCAAATGGAGTTCCTAAACTGACCCCATCCTTTCTACAGCTGTGATGGAATTATGTTTTTTCTGTTCAACAGCTACTCTACAAGATGATGATCAATCTCTTGTTCTACAAACAGATGGCACTTCCAACAGCAGCAGTTTCTGGAAGCACTCTTATTCATCTCTTTCCCTGCCTCAATGTATCATCTCATTTTTTTAAAAAAAAATTGTAATTAGTGCATTAAGAAGATAAACAACCCTTCTCTTTTAACATAATCTTGAAAGAGCTTAGTGTTTCTTATGGTCAACTTTTCCTTCAACTGCAGAATTAGAATTCTGCATATTTCAGCTGCAATGTATACTTACTTGTGAGTAAATGCCACTGAATTTAATAAGACTTACTTCAGAGTAGATGCACACCACTATTGTCATTTAGAGAGCACAAAACCACTAACTAACCAGTATGTCCAGATAACATTAGTTATTATTTTGCTTCTGTAATCAAGAAAGCAAAATGAATCAGAACATCCATGAAGGAAGGCTCAACATTTGAACTTCAGAGTCCTACAACAACAGAAGCTTAAAAATCAAATACAACATCTGAACATTAGTTGTTGTTGTTGTTTTTGGGGGGATGGCGTCCCGCATAACAATTTTCCCTATGGAAAAAATTGTACAACAACTTTTCAATGGGAAAAGCACTTAGCAAAAAAAAATTGTACGATGCACCCTATAGGGGAAATCACTATAAGATGCATGTATCATATAGCATTTTTTCCATACAAGCCTCGTGGAACGGATTAAAATCGTTGCATGAGGTACTACTGTATATTTTTAAGCTCCTATTACATAACTATATTTTTATGTTGTTTCGCCAACCATGATACTCTAAAATCAAATTGTTGTGAAAACTTTTATCAGGCAGGCAGAATCCATGAGATACTGTATTTAATTGTATCCCATTTAAACAAAAAGGGTTAAACAAATAAAACTAAAGCATTTCTGTTTAACATTTCTATTGTGTATTTTTATACGACAAGAAAGACTATGGGCGAGGAAAGGGATAGAATTTGTATGATTCGTACCTTAGATTCATTACAGTTCAAACTGACACTATAGTTTCTCTTACACATTTGTTTCTATATTTCCCAGATAGCTATATTTTATTTTGCTTTATCCACTGGTTCGGTTCCCCTCTTGAAAACGTAGCAGCAAACTCAGGCACAATTATACAAGTCCTATTGATTTCAACAAGACCTATAAGCACATAACAATTTCATATTTCATTGTTTCATAAAGTGTTTTTATTGCTTTGACACCAAGCTCAGTCTCAAATGTGCAACACCCCCAACTAAGTGTAAACTAAACAGGACCACTGCAAACATGGGAGATATTGCTTTCATTGAACATTTCAAACTCTGAAGGGGAGTTGGTTCTGACATATTTCTTATTTCTATGACTGGTCTGATCCTAAAGATGTCTACTTCAAGCCAGCCACACAGAGAACATACAGATACAGTACTTTCTTCCTAGTACTGTAAATATATTCAGGTTCATAGACTAAGAGCACAAATATATGCAAGTTTATGTAGATGTAAGCCTAACTGGGACTTTACAATAAGGTAAATACACATACCAATGCAACATCAGTAACCTTATGACTAATAAAATTAACTATTTGCATTTAAACTTATTTTATGTATTTCTTTTCATATTTATTGACTTCTGTTCCAAAGAGCTCTTAGTTCATCAGTGAACTACAGTAAGTCAACAACTGCCTTGAAACACTTCTGAAAATTGTTACAATTACTTCAGAGGGGACAAAATGGTCTGATCAAGAAACTGCTACCTGTAATGTGCATATTTGTCCACTACTGTCTCTGATCATTAGGGCATGTGGGGTTCTCTTGAGTGTTTCAGAAATCTGCAGCACCTTTTTAACCAAAAGCAACAGTGTGGGCAAAACATATTTCCTTGAATGAAGTACTACCCTTCAGCAGAATTTAAAGGGTGAATCACAGAAACTGGCACGTAAACTGCAGGCTGAATTGCTGGCCTATGAAACCTTTCAAACCAAACTTTTGCTCTACCCAGTTTGGACTTTGACAATTCTTAACAACTTGTTCCTTCCATTATATATAATCCAAGTCCTTATTGGTGACCCAGAAGAGGCTAGGAGAGATTTGCTAATTTACATTCTCAAAAATCCAGAAATCTGACAGAAATTAAACAGTGCTAGACAGAATTTTCTGACAACAGGAAGGTCCAGTTAATTCTGAATTTCATAGCAACTCTTTCTCACCTATATGATTGTCAGCTCAAACCAATAATTTTTAAAGAGACATGATCTGTTGGGGAACAGTTTTTGTGTGAAAACAAGTTTGGCTGGTCAGTTTTAGCATAAAGGTTTGACATTATATATATATATATATATATATATATATATATATATATATATATATATATATATATATATATATATATATATATATATATATATATATATATATATATATATATATATATATATATATATATATATATGAATGAATGAATGAATGAATGAACTGGTAAAGTTTAATGTGAAGCATGTCAGAACACAGTCCATGCATTTAACATTACAAATTAAATGTATCTTGTTAGCTATTGCATGTAGATTTGATTAAATGGTTACCCAAAATTTCAGATAATTCTCTCACTTTTAAGCGCATCACTTGACTAAGGTTTAGACACTATTCTAGCCATGCCATCTTACTAGTCATAAAAAAGTACATTAAAAAGAAAATCAGGATCATACCAGTGTTGAGCATACTAGTGTTGCAAACAAAACACTGACTTTATATATTCAAGTTAATAACAGTGTTTTAACTAAATGTATAGAGTAAGGTAAAGGTTTCCCTTGCTCGAAAGCCAGTCGTATCCGACTCTAGGGTGCAGTGCTCATCTCTGTTTCTAAGCCGAAGAGCCAGCGCTGTCTGCTTCTGCAGACGTTTCCGTGGTAATGTGGCAGGCATGACTAGACACCGGAGCGCACGGAACGTATAGAGTGGTCTTCAATAAAAGCTGAAAGTTTTAAAAATATCCTCTGACTGTAGCTGCAGTATTAAACAGCATATAACTAGGAGGAAAATTAGTTATACAGTACTGATTCCCAGCTTCAGAAGCAAGAGATTGCCTTTGGTTCTTACACTCCAGTCCCAACTCCAGCTAAATCACTGTCCAAAATATATTCCTATTAAAATATGTGTTTACTATCAACAGACAATGCAAACATATTTCCATACACACTTAGCAGCTATCACTTCAAAAGTGCAAGAGATGACACGATTTAATAGCATAACTACACACAGAACTGACATTTCACTTAAAACACAACACCTGGGAAGGTACTTCCTTGCTTATCCTTTACCAACTTGAGGGAAATCACACAAGCAAATTAGCAAGAAGAGGAGAGACTTCTGAATCTCGTCCTACTATTGCCTCATTATGCCCCACAGTATACTCTAGGTGCAACATCATTTGCATACCAGACAGCACGTCAAAGTTAGAGAAAACTGTTACATAAAACTGTACCACAACCTTTGAACATTCTCTCAATTTTAACCCATACCCACTCACTCTTGCTAGTAGCAAAACAGCTTCAGATTCAAACAGGCAAGGAAACTAAACTTTTAAAAGTGTCATTCAGTGGATAAAATGCAGGATACTTTTTATTATAACAATTTTGCTACCAGCCCTGTCAGAGGGATTTAGCAACTATACCTGCTAACTGGTATTGTGTTTATTAAAAAAGAGAGAGAAGGGCGTAAAAATTTCCACTAGCAACTTGGAAGAATCACTGATTAAAAACAAATTTTAAAAAAACCACAATATCAGTAAACAGGAGAGAAGATGCTCCTGATAAAGAAGAACCATCTCGCTTCCAGAGGTTACTCTCATCCAACCCAGGTTTATACTCAGGTATTCATCCACTAGAATCTAAAGTAAGAGTAACTGGGTGAGTTTACTTTCACACACCCCCCACCACCACCACCCTCCAGAGCAGAAGAGAAAGCATACTATTCCATTCCACAGGGGCATCAAAATGAATGGAAGGCAAGAAAGCCCAGCAGACACACTTCCGTTCCGTTTTCTGCACAGAAGGACCATCACAGTGAAGATCCAGAGTGATGCTCAAGGAATTTCTGCTCACCTACCGTCCTCCTTGTCCAGCACCATCATCTCAGGGCTTACAGGAAGTCCACGAACAGATGCTCTGGCCAGCGTCTCCAGTCACCTCCACTCACAGGAGAAAAAGAACTAGTCTAGATGAGAGCCAAGATGAGCTACTACCAGTAACACCTGATTGTCCCTTCCCAGCGAAAGAGCTCTAATTATCCAGTTGTCCAGCTTTTAACCTAGATTGCACTCAGGCTGAATTACCTTCTGAAAACGAAGCACTTTGCAGATACAAAAGCCGCCTCACCTACTTTCATACCTCAGAATCGCAAGGAACTAAAACTGCAATTTAGAGAGAGAAAACCCAGGGAGGGGGGCAGGAGGCTGGGCTCACAGCTATTTCTTTGGTTCGCACCTTCTAAATGGCTCAATTTGCACAGTATAATCTGTCTTGATGTAATTGCATTTGATAGCCCATAACCTTGGCTGTTGCGACTCTACAGCTTTCAGCCTTATAAAGTGTTTTCCCCTTGGATTTAAGCTGAATCTCAACCTAAAATTACTATCAACGAGGGGGAGAGGAGGGGAGGAGAAAATATCGGGAGTCTAGCTACGGCTGCCTCTGCCTTTCCATTTGTGTGAGCTTTGCACCCTTGCCGCTGAATAAATGCACTCATTTCCCAGGGACCCCCGGCTTATTCTTCTGTCAGGTTTAATGGAGAATTTAATGGAGAATTTTCAGCTCAGCAGCACCACCTGCAGCACCGACTGGGATATAACCAGTATATTAACTTGATTTAGCTCTCTCTGTTCATCCCCACTAAAATTAACGGAGATTTGACTAATAAGACATTTAAGGCAATGTTCAGGAGCTGGGAGGGCAGCTACAATCACATGAAGAGAGCAACCATAGCAAAAAAAAGCCCCAGCTGCATTGTTCATCTTATTTACACACATGCTTTTCTCCCAAGCACAACCCATCACCTGGCTCACTCTATTTGTTGATTTCAAACAGGTGAAATCTTATTTTTCAGAAACAAGTGTTTTCCACATTGCAAAATATCCCGTTTTCCAAGCAAATTTGCTTTTGAGATTTTTCAAGGCTGCAACGCCCACTGGTGACCTCATTTTGTGCATTTCTACATATTTGGATTCTCTGTCTCACACGCACCCACTAAAAAGGAGAAAAGTCATTCTGCAAACACTTTACCCCCTTCAATCTGTGATAAAGATGGGTAACTCTTCCACCTTAAACTGTGGCTGCAGTATGCCAGATATCCAGAACTGAATGCCAATCTTACACTGCTCTTTCTAAAACCAGATTGAGTCATGTCAAATCACGACTAGTGATCCAAATAGGGCTTTCAAGAAAAGTGAGAGAATCAACAAGCAGTTTTACTAATTCCACCCCACCCCCACCCCCACCCCAATGAGTTTCCATGATCAAGCAGGGCTTTGGATCCAGGTCACTGGAGTTTTATTCGATCACTCTGTACACTACTCTACACTACACTGGTTATCCATTATTTATGTCTAAAATGTAAATAAAGTTACTCCACATTTGATTTTTCTTGCAGCATATATATGCGGTGGCTTGAGTGGTCTAACTAGGCAGTATTGCCCATCTCTTGTCAGTGATGTTAGGCCGGGACTAAAACTCACCAAAGCGTCCTCTGTTGGATCCCTTGGGCAAGGTGAAAGCAGAGGGCACACGTCATGGTCCGCCTAGCCAGCGGGTGGCGTGATATTCTAATGGTTAAAAAAAAAAAACAAAAACCCACATACAAATGGACTTGATTTCTCAAGTCCATTTGCATGTGCAGAATGTCTACCAATGTGCGGACTCCTCACTGAATAATGACTCCAAGGTATCCAGGGTATAGTATAAAGAAGACACAGTCATTCCAACATTCTGCTCTGTGTTGTGGTACAGCAGTTAACGTTGCTGTTGACAACCAAACCTCAGTTGAAATCCCACTGTCTACCTACATGAATCAACTGTATCCACAAAAGTATTGTCGTATTTCTATCGATACAGCTAAGGCGTAGACTTACAGGATGAGCTTCTTAAGTACATAGCACTCGAGACCAAGTTTCCAAACACTTTTGTAATCCAAGAAAACATTTCATCACAGTTGCCATGATACCTTCCCCTCTATTCTACAACAGATAAAAAAGTCATCTTTTAAAAGTATTATAACAAGCTCAAGCCAGATAGTTTTAATGCCTGTTTTAATTAGATTCCTTATCTATAGCTCAAATGGCTTTGCTTGTCCCCTTCATTCTGAATGCTTAATCCTAATAGATTTTGTTGTATTTTATGTCAAGCAGGTCATTTTGACAGAGAACAATTTCATTCAACACTTAAAGATTCTGTTCTTGTTAAATCATTATATATTTGCAAAGGAGAATATTTTAAGGCACAAAAAAATGATGCTATTAAAAGTGGGATTTTGATAACATGGCTCCTGAATGTATTTAATTCAGAAGTAAATAAATCTACTTGATTCTCAGTAAATTTACTCATCAGTTTTGAACTGCAGCCTTAAATAACTACATTTTCAGGTTATCATTTCCTTCAAATTCTAACACAGAGAGCATCTATTCAGTTCACTTTCAGCTGGCTTGGGGTTCATTATGAAGAATTGTAAAAACAAATTCATTTAAATTCAAATACAATTAGAATTATATTTAAAGTTACAATACTTCATAGGAACAATCAGCTTAATCAATATTTAATAAGCCTATCTCGTTATTTGTAGTGATCGGCTGAATCTGCTGTAAAGGACAGGACTTCAAAGCTGTTTAATCTATGTATTTTACCCATATGCAGAAATATTTCTTCTTCCCCCATTCATTCTATTTTCCATCACCAGAGTATGAGTGTTTAAATCTTCCAAAACTAATAATTACATGCCTTCATGTCGATCCCGACTTGTGGTGACTCTTGTCAGGATCTTCTGTATCGCTAAGAAATTAAGAGCACAATCCAACCACTATTAAGCTCTTCAAAAAGTCCTACTGATTTCAAGGAAGAGTCAAGTAAACACTTATTCATTTCTGATACTGAACTCAGTGGAGCAGAAAGGTGTTTTTTTTAAAAAAAAAACCTTTGCAGGATTGTGGTCCAAAAGTATTAACCAAAGCTCCTTCCCTTAAGCCATGGGTCACTATTGTTCTATATTCAATTGACTCTAGGAACAGGGGTTCAGTTCTTTGCAATTCAAATGCAGCCTGTATGTCCGTATTTATGAGTTTGCATGACCCCAGCGTTGGACCTATGCCTGGCACTAGATTGCTTTATCTGTGCATAGTCACTTTATGAAGAGTTAAAGGTGATCAAGGCAACATTTAGACTTGAGATCAAAAACTTTGCTACTTTAACCATATTCATTTAACTTTCCTCATCTCAACATAAGAATCCTCCACTTTCTACATCACTTTCTACAGCACTAGTCTCATTACGGTAACTTACTCTGGACATATACAAAGCGATGGTGCCTCAATGACACAACTTGATACAGTTGTAGGACACATTAAATCAGAAATGTGTCATTGTTTTCTTCATTCACATATTCAGACTATTATTCCTCTCCTAGCCCATAGGTTTAGGCTTTTAAAGGTAAAGGTCGCCCTTGCTTGAAAGCCAGTCGTATCCAACTCTAGAGTTTAGTGTTCATCTTTGTTTATAGCCAAAGAGCAAGAGTTGTCTGCGTCTGCAGACGTTTCCATGGACATGTGGCAGGCATGACTAAACATCAGAGTACATGGAATGCTGTTTACCTTCCCACCAAAGTGGTCCCTATTTATCTACTTGCAATTTCTTGCTTTTGAACTGCTAGGTTGGCAGAAGCTGGGACAGAGATGAGAGATCACTACATCATGCAGTACCCTGGATCAAACTCCGACCTTCCAGTCAGCAAGTTCAGCATCTTAACCACTTGAGCCACCACAATCTAATAAGCTCTTACTATTAATTTAAAAAGCATAGAGAAGGCTAAAAACATCCACTACCATTTTACTTCTACATTTCCATAGGACTGGTATAGTTTATGGATAGAAGGATAATTCTCCTCCATCATTTCAGTACTAGCCTGAACTTAGTTCTTGATGACTGAAAAGAAATGTTGGTATACTGAGAACTTTACAAACTGCAGAAAAGATTTTGAATGACCACCATTCTGGATTGCCTAGAACAGATATCAAGAGCAGTTTATAACATTTTATAACATTCATGATGACCTCAGTAGCCACTTCAAGAGGAACAACTTTATTACAGAATCATTTCTTTTACACCTCCAGTTCAGAAATAAGTGCCATTGCTAAGAGAGTAGAGAGTACTAAGCATACCTTAGGAAGAATTATCAGTTAGCTTAGGGAGAAACCCAGAATTTACAAAAAAAATTTAAAAAATCCTAACGAGAAATAATGAATTAGAACAAAATTTGCTAACCATAGCTAGGGCAGAAACAGATATAAAATGGAGCAGTCATGAAGTACCTTGTCTGAAAATATAGTTACAGTAATACGTGGCAGGCTGAAACTGTGGCAAAACTAATTAAATTCATCAGGCTCAAATATGAGTTTGTTAAATTAAGATGTTTTTCTCAATAAATAAATTATACTTATACACAAAGAGGAAGTATGGATTTAGATACCAGATACGATTCCATATTAAAGGAACCGTAGCGTATGACTGATGTTTAGACTTTCTCCCATATTTGGATGTACTGTACATATTTTTAAATTTTTCATTTATTACAATATGTCAGTTATGCATGTTGACATTTATGTTGTACAGAGAATTGTTTGCACGTTGCATAACTTTTTTAAAAAAGTTTTAAAAGGAAAAACACGGCGTTCGGGGGAAATGTTAACAGGGAGAAAATCCATAACTTCAACTACCCCCAATGCTGTGTGGCACCAAATACTGACTATTGGAAGGAGAAAGGAAAGGCTAAATAAGACAGGAAAATAGTGTCCTCTGGCTGGCTGCCAGGAATAGTGGGCAGAAGCCCTCCCCACGACATCATTTTTCCTGTTGATCCCACATGCTTAATAGTCATTACTAGCACTTTATGGTCTAATAAGGCTAAGATTTTCAGAGAGGAAGGCAATTTTCACTATTAAGATCCCTCCACTCTAGTTTAAACAGAAATTCCAAAGGCCAAGAAAACTTCTCACAGCTCTCATTTTTAACCTGAAACTATACAATATTCCCTTTAATGCTTTGTAGATTAGCCAAAGCTGGAGTCCAATCAGGCAGGCAAAATAATATCCAATATAAGAGCACACGAATCCTGTGTTCCCTCCACCCATGCAGGGAAAAAGTTTCTTCCTTTGCTTTCTGTCTCTAATTTCTTAGGCACATTTAAAGAGGCATACATTTCTCTGCTGGAATAACACCCTTCAATATAACTCTAATATTTCCCAGGCACCAGTTCTGTTTTGTTGCTCAGATCTCCACATCCCTCTCATCAGGGGTTTGTTCCTTAACATTTCTTCTTTTTAAGAGCATCCCATTCTAATTTCCTCTTTACCTTCACTACCATCCCCATTATATCCTTTTATGCAGCCATTCATGAGAGTTCCTGGAATGAAGGCTGTTGAAAACTGTCTGGATAATCAATGTTTCTAGTTTCACTTCCTTACACCACCATCATTCCAGCTCCCTGAGCTCCTTATGTTTAATGAGTGTGTCTGCAATACTTGAAAGAACCCAAATACCCCCATTAGGAAACTCTCTTTAGATCTCAGTCTCTCCTCATAGCTCACCTGCTTCTCTTACTACCTCTGTGGAAGCAGCGTCCTGCTGTTTGACCCATCAATCATATTTAAACAGGTATAGGCTGGCAAGTCACTTTGGGCAAAATAAAATAAAATAAATGCAGTTAAGGGAGAACAGAATGTCACCTGGTTCATTATAAAATGGTATAAGGAAAAGAAAAAACTTTTTTGTCTAGTCACATAAAATCTGTAAGATTTCTGTAGCACTGGGATTATTTGGTGCCGTTCACATGTCAAAATCAGAGCAGATGGAAATACAAGTGAAATCCCACGGGAACCAAGCAGCAATGAATTAACCTTGTTTAATTATACTGACATTACTTAACCTCTTACATTTTTGTCTTTAGGGGAATATACAAAAGGGAAAGGATTTTAAAAATAAATAAATTATACTAGTTACTATGGGGATCCCGGAGTGAGACCTAAAAGAGTTTGTTCCATAGATACAGACATTTGTTATGATTGAGATCTAAGTTTTTATGACTTCCCCAGTTTGGGGAAGAGGGTGAGTGAAGAAGGGGTAAGATCCCAGCTGTTTCTTGAATAGCTTTAGGAGACAGTGTTGAATTTTGATGAGGTGGGAATGAGAAGATATGTTTCTAACCAAGGTGCCAGTTTGAGCATCTAGACAGCTGGACATACCACCCTATAAATACATCTGAATATATTTCAAATTCATAAAAGCAAGCTGATAAGAGAACACTTTTAATTCCTAGATAGAAATAGGAATTTTTAAAGCACAAGTGATCATCAATCTGGATTCCACCTGCCAGCTTCCCCTCTCTTCTAGAAATAGCACAGAAACCTGTTATTTCTAGAATGTTTTTTTGCAACATATGCTGCTCAGTTTCCTCTCATTCATTATCTGGGACCATAGATTGGTTATTTCCCATAAGTCCTCAGAGTTCCAATGCAAGAGCCATGAAGTTCATATCAGTTTTTAAATGTTCCAGCCTCACTGCACTGGAGTTCAAATAAAGTTGGTTTCCGTAAATTTCCTAACTAGCTATGACAATTTTGAGAAAGCTACTGAATTGTCATGTTTTTCATTTGTGATCATATGGAGCAACTCAGAAAAGAAAAAAAGATTTCTAACTGTTATGGACCCATTGAACAAAGTGAGGGAGGGTCCCCTAAATGAAAGTTTCCTTTGGAAGGTAAATGTTATTTTTAACATGGCATGCTCTTTGACACACCGCTATGTGCTACAAACCATATTCTTAATGCCATTTGGTTAAATGATGGCCAACAGCCTAAGTCTGCCACATAGATGAGATGGAGACCTTAATTCAGCCTCAAAAAACTTCTCTATGCTTTGGTCCCAAACAAATAGAAGATACGTTGAGATGCAACTTTCATTGTGCAAATTGTCCTACCAAGCATTTTACTATGTAATCCTTCTGTGTTTTTTCACCTCTTCTTACCACACACACACAAATGTTGTGGGTTGGGGGGAGAGAGAGAAGAAATGCTGTTACAGTGTTATCTGTATGTATCCTAATAGTATGAGCCTGTTCACTTCTACCTGAGAGTAAGGTAAAGGTAAAGGCCACCCTTGGTCGAAAGCCAGTCATATCTAACTCAAGGGTTCAGTGCTCATCTCTGTTTATAGCCAAAGAGCTTTCTGCACACGTTTCCGTGGACATGTGTCAGACATGACTAGACACTGGAGCGCACGGAACGCTGTTTACCTTCCCACCAAAGTGGTCCCTATTTATCTACTTGCAATTTCTTGCTTTCGAACTGCTAGGTTGGCAGGAGATGGAACAGAGATGGAAACTCACTGTCGTGCAGCACTTTGGTCTTAAACTGCTGACCTTCTGACCTTCCAACCACTAAGCTACCACAGTCACTACCTGACAGTAAACCCTCAGTCAAAATACTATGACTTACTTGTCAAGATGCACAGATTTAGTCTATACAACTGTACAGGTTGACAAAAAAGAGAGTTGTAACATGCAGTAGATGCCCTTGGTTTATGGCAGAGAAAGTTATGGAAGACATATCCCTACATCTGTGTAAAAAGAAATGGAGAGAAAAGACTTCATGTTGAAATAGTAATGTTAAAAGAGTCACACTCAAAGCAAATGTGATAATTTTGAAAATGCATAAACAAAAGAATGGTCAGAGAAAATGCCCCCGAACTGAGCTGCTCTGACCTCAGGACAGGCCCAAACCAGCGTGCTCTTTAGCCTGCACTAGTATGATGCAAGAATAGCCCCAGTCATTTTGACAACTGAAATGAGCAACAGAAAACTTATGGAGCCCCAAGAGTTGTCCCATGCATCATCCAGCGATGAGCCAGGCTTGCCACGAAATGAACACACAACCACACACAGCCAGCCAGGTGCTCTGACAGGTGGCTTACGATCACACGTGTTTTTTGGCTCCGGTTTGCATTTTTAGGGGTACAATTTAAAACATGCACAACATACACCACCAGATGTCCAGGCATGCCTGTGTTATATTCTGATAAACCACCACCACACCACCCCGCACATTCACAGCTAACCATAAAAAGTGAGAAGTGGAGGAGAGATTTCTCCCCATAAACTGCAGGGTAAACTCTTGTGGGGGAAAAGTCATCGCTGTGGAAAGAACTAGTGAATCTTTACAGGTCTGCCTACTCAGAGGTTCACCAAAATTGCGGGGGGGGGGGGGGGAGCAGGCAGGCACCAGGGAGAGCAGGAACTCTGTTAGCTGACCAGTTCCCCAGTTGTCCTTTAAAAGCCATTTCATCATCTTTAAAACAAAGGCTGTTTTTCAAATGGTTATCCCAAAGTAGTAAAAACCCAGGTCCTCCAGTTAAAATGAGAACAGGGCTCTGAATTTCTCAACTCCAAAATTCACACACAGAGAAGGAAAACTTCCAGCAGCAGCACCACCCCCACTTATTTTTTAACACCTCAGTGCCTTGAGGAGCCCAGCCTTGGAGGGCTCCCTTTCTACTCAGAAGTAATTGCTCTTTTCATTAGCTTAGTCTTTTAACCCCGGCCTAACTTCTGTTCTCTTTTCAGCAGCAACCCCCCCCCCCCTGCCCCAAGGAGCTCAGCATGAATTTCCTAGACCAGGGGTGCCCAAATTATGGCCCGTTGGCCAGATCCAGCCCCCCATGCCAATTCATCTGGCCCACAAAGCCCTCGTCGCTCCTGGAAGAGGAAGTAAAATGCACCCATCCGGGCGTGTTTTACTTTCGCTTCCAGGAGCAACGAGGGCTTCTCGGGCTAGATGAATTGGCATAGGGGCCGGATCCGGCCCATGGACCAAAACGTTTGGGCACCCCTCTCCAAGACGGTCTTGACATGGGCTCTCTTTGAAACTTGCCGGCTGTCCGCTTAACCCACCCCCCTCACCTCGTCCGTCCCGCCACCCCACCCACCCCCAAAGTATACATAGGCCAGCACCTTCACCCTCATCCCAGCCTAAAAAAAAGTAAACCCTTTTCTCCCCAGAAAACGCCAAGGAGCCTTTTTGTGAGGGAGTTTAAGAAAAGCCGGCAGCCCCACGCCTCGGTCGTAATAGCTTTTCTTCAAGGCGGGAAAGTGGGGACGAAGAGGCGGTGGATACACGCCGGGAAATAGAGAGATGTATGTGTGTGTATATACGTGTGGTGGTGAATTGATGGGTTTTTAAGGGAAACGGAAGGTCACCAGTTCGATTCCCGAGTACTGCGCGACGGAGTGATCTCCCGACTTTGTCCCAGCTCCTGCCAACCTAGCAGTTCGAAAGCAAGAGATTGCAAGTAGATAAATAGGGACCCCTTCGGTGGGAAGGTAAACAGCGTTCTGTGCGCTCCGGTGTCTAGTCATTCATGCCTGCCTCTGCCTCATGACCACGGAAACGTATGCAGCAGCAGCAGACAGCGCTGGCTCTTCGGCTTTGAAACAGAGATGAGCACTGCACCCTAGAGTCGGATACGACTGGCTTTCGAGCAAGGGAACCCTTTAAGGGAGAGGCGAGCGAGCTCATCCAGAAGGCTCTGAAAAGAAAGTGATGGAGGAGGACGAGCGCATCTGAAGGAAAAAGGGGGCTCTTAGGGCACAGAGGGGTGTGTGGAGACCCAGTGGGTCGCGTCGAGCAGGGCTGGCGCCCGGACTGGTAACCCACCCACCCATTTCAGGGAGAGGAGGAGAAAGAGTCAGAGAGCGCGCTCTCCTTCGCACCACCACCCCGGGCGAGCCACGGCCTCTCCCCCCCCCCCTTCCTCCCTTCGCTTCTCGGCCGCTCAGGAAGAGCAAGGCAGGGAGGGAGAGGGCGCCGGGCAAGAGGAAGCGCGGGAGGGCCCCAACTTCCCTTCCGTCCGTCCGTCCGTCCTTCCCTCCCTATCCCCACCCACCCCCTTTCTCTCTCTCTCCCGGCGCGCCGCCTCCGCCACCTACCGTCCTCCTTGTCCAGCACCATGGCGGCGGGGATCGGCTGCCGCCGCCGCTCCGTCTCCGTGCCCGGCTCGCCCTCCAAGCCGCCGGTGGCCGAGTCTTCGCTCCGTTGGGAAAGGGAAAAGGGGGGGAGGCCGGCGGCAAGCCCTGCGGGGCTGGCGAGGAGCCCCGGACGAAGCGGACCCGGGGTCGACGTCTGGGTGCTAGTCTCTCTCTCTTTCCACACACCACCACCTCTCGCTCTCAGTTGTTTCTCCTCTCTCTTCTCCTCCCCCCCCCACCCTTATTATTATGTTTTTTTGCACGTGCACTCTCACCCCGGCTACAGTTGCACGACTTTTTCACCCAGATCGAATGGAAAAAAGGCGACCTCCCGAAGGCCCGGCGATCTCGATCGCTTCAACCCCCCTTTTCGCCCACTTAACACCCCCCCCCCCGCCGCCGCCCCACAAGGCAGAGGGATCTGATCTCCCCTCCCTTTCCTCGCGTTCCTGAGAGACACCCCCTCTTCTTCTGCTGGCAGGGTCGTGCCACTCGCAATGCCAGTTTGGAAATGGCATGCACCCCCCCAAAAATAAAATAAAATAAAAAAGAAACAGACACGAAGAGGTGAATTGAGAACTCTCTTCCTCCTGTCTTTCCTTTTCCCTCTTAACCTACTCAGAGCCTCACGATCATCCTCGTCATTAAAAAATAATAATAATTTGTTGTTGTCACCCTCAAATCCCTCTCTTCTGAATGGCAGCTGACGGGATCCTTCGCTAACCCCGGTTTGTGCTCCGGCTAGTGTAAAAGCAGCCAGCCGAGCTTCTAAAGTGCTTTCCCCTTGATTTCACTCTTAAATCGGAAAAATAATAATATTCAAAGGAGAAAGCGCGGCAGGGCGGGCGCAGAAAAGGACGGGAAGACGCGAACCTATCGCTGAGGCAAACGCGCTTGGCTTCCCCGAGTTGCTCGCTCTCGCTCGCTCGCCCGCCCGCCCGCTCTTCTCGCTCTCTCTCAATTTATGTGCCTGCACTCTCCTCCTGCTGCTGAATAAATGCGCACATTTCCCAGGGACCCTTAGATTCCCCTGTTAATTAAATCAATTCATTATGCTCAGATCTGATTAGCAGCCCCCTTCCCCCCCTCTTTGAATCAATTATTCAATACACAAACATAATTGCCTGTGCCAGAGGTGTCTAAGTATTAGCTTATTTAACTCCAAGGACACTAATTACCCCTAGGGCAAGGGAACTTTTCTCATTAATTCTGACAAAACACAAAAGCACAGTTAAAGTGTGTGTGTGTGTCTGCGTGCATATCCCTGTGTGTGTGTATGTGTGAAAGAGAGAATTGGGAGGGAAGGGAGTGTATAGCTGGGGAAAAGAGGCCTTTCTGACACACGTGCTATTGTATAAATAAGCTCTTGTTTTCTTCCTACCGACATCACTGGGTTGCTCTCTATATTTCTCTCCTTTCCTCCCTCTCCCCCTTTCCCAGCCTTGTATAACTTTCAGAAAGTATAAAGCAAGAAGTGAATTGCAATGAAGTTAGGTGGCATGATTGCCTTGGAAAGTGTGTTACAAGCAATGTTCTTCAATTTTTCTTTAAGGTGTCAGAGAAGATTTAAAAATATCTGTATATCAGAGCAGGCAGTGATATGAAAAAAGCCTGTCTGCTTTTTGTTACCTACACATACATCTTAAAAAGGAGGTGTGTGTGTGTGTGAAAGAAAGCAACAAATGACACATAATTTGCTATGTAGTAGTAACAATGGTGAATTGTTTAGGATCTAAATTAATGTCTGTGCCCACTAGGAATGTACAGCAATACCTCGCATAACAAAAAAACTCCATTCTGCGAGTTGCTTCGCTATGTGGTTTTTTTCATTATGCGAAGCTGATGGGAGATGCCCTGGAAAACAAACAAACAAAGTTCATTATCTGGGGTTCCCATTGACCGACTATACCCCGGCTACCGAAAACCCCACATAACGAATGTTTTTTTTCCGTTTTGCAGGGTATTGCAATTACCTAACGAACACTTCGTTATGAGATTTTTTTATTATGTGAAGCGTTCGTTATGCAAGGTATTACTGTACTTGCTTCCTATGTTGGCCCTATAATGGGTTTGATTTTCCCCTTAGCAGAAACCAGAGGGCTGGAAAGAGACTGGGCAGAACTAATACAAACTGAAACCAAGAAATTATATGCCGACATGCACATACCTTCTTTCCTTCTCTTCTGCCCCCCTCTCTCCCCACACCAGACTGTTTAAAAGACAGGACTCGCAACTTGCAAGGCATCTAAGATGCTCTCCCACCCCTCCACCCACCCCAACCACCATCGTGAGAATTTCTGTCTTTAAGAAGTAGCTGTAATTGATTCCCTCCGCTCTTCACTCCCTTATACCAGACTCAGAGTTTGCACTCTCTAAAGACTCCTTTTGTGGCTGCCCTCAATGCGCACAGAGGTAGGGAAGATACGCTTTTTGTTTCCTCGGGCAGTGAATGAGCTGATCCATTAATCCATTTGGCTTTATATAGGAAGAAACGAGTATTAATAATGCCACTCATCCTAGGCTTTAGTTCATTTGCCAGCCCTTCCTCCTCCATCTGACCGGGTTCTTGTAACTGTCATTTCAGGGCAGTTCCTCTTGATGAGGGTACACTCAGCTTAGGGACTCCGGAAGATGGCTAGCTAAAGCTCTACTGGTTTGAGTCTGGCTTATGTGTTTATTTAGTCCCCACCCTGTCCCACAATCCCATGTTGTCTCGCTCACCCATGTCAGAACTCTTGTGATGAAACTGGTTTATTTGGCAACGCTGCCCATTATCTTTAAAGAACACCTTGTCTGTATCACTTAAAGCCAAGGAGAAAGGGGGGAGAGACAGGACCCTGGCAAGATAGCTGCCAAGTGAGCTTAACTTAATCACACTCTTTGCTTCTGCAAGTATAAATATGGCTTGGAATATAGCATTGTGTTCCATTAAGCTCAGGATGTGTTTCTGGGAACAGAAGGATAAAAACGTGTTGAGTTCTGTATCACAACAAACCTCGTTAATTTTCTGGTCTTTAATTTTCAGTGGATGGCATATACTACACCCACAGGAACTTGGAATGCTTAACTCAGCGAATCACATTTTCAGAGAATACAATAGTGTTCCAGACCAGGGAGAGATCATTTGGTAGCAAGTTTTTTAACAACTGGAGATAATGTGTTGGGTTTGATCCTGTCTGATGGACTTTCATTTGGATTATAGCAATGGATGACCAGTATATAAAAATGGAAGGGATTTTCTGATTGGTTTATGTGATAAAGAGACACTATGAATATATTTCATTGTACAATTTATGGAATGTGATAATATGATGCACCCTCGTATTGAATTGGACCCATGGTCTCCCTAGCCTGTCATTATCTCTTCTAACTGGGAGCAGCTTTCTATGGTCTGAGACAGAGGTCTTTCCCTGCCAGGGCTGGACTTACCATTATTGCAGAGTGTGGCATCTGCCTCAGGGGGTACATACTATGGGGCAGGAGGGACAACTGTTTCCAATTTAGCATGCTATGCCCAGGCAGTCTGCATTGCATAACTTGATTATAGAATTCATGGTGCAACTTTTGTGCAGCGCACCTGTAGAAGTCCTTTGTGAATTTCTCCTCTGGCTTGGTGTGATTTTCTTTACTACTTGTGTAAATGCCAGTTACTCATGCAGAGTTGTGCATTTCAGCCAATGGTTACTAGAAAAGAACAAAAAGTTAGTCCTGGAAAGTGAGGAAATTTGGAGGTAAGTGAGAATGAGAATGGACAGGAAGAACATTTGAAAATGTAGATATATATTTTTTGCTTATTATACTACATATTATCTTTTACCTACTCACCAAATGTCCTCTCTCTTTAAAAAAAGCTACAAAATTTACAATTCTTGATTTTACTTTCAAATGAAGTACTGTATGCTATTTTCAGTTAGAGCAATCCATTTAAAGAAATGAGACTTAAGTTAAACTAACTTAAGCCCCTTTTATTTTAATATGTTAACCACCGATTCCTACAATCCCAGACATTATTATGTATCTCTTTTCACCCCTCACTATTGGCTGTGCTAGTTAGTACTGATTGGAATTGCATTCCAACAACATCTGGAGCATGACTCTGTTCCTTTTTTTAAATTGAATTTTTCAAAAATATATAAACATACAATAATGATACATCATAAAAATACATATTTTTAACAAAAAATAACTAACATATTTGATAGTTGATCCCATACATTTTTATACTCATCTTTATAATAAAACATCTCTTATTGAAAACTGGTTTAGTAGTTAACATCTAACCTACTTCCAGAATTGTTCCCAAATATCTTTATTTATTGCTACCACTAAATCTGTTCATAATATACCATTCAATAATAGTTTAGTATAAGTACAACCATCAAAATCCAAAGTACACATAAAATACACCCTGTGATTTATTTACATTGCCCTGGAAAGCTCAGAGTATCTCATTATTCACCTCCAAAAGCTACTTTGTTCCGGTACAGGTCTGTTTCTTTCTGGGCCCGCAATAGAGTGATCCACGAAAGGTTTCCAAATATTCCAAAATCTGTTCTCTTTCAGCTTATCTCTTTTTTCTTTTTTCTCCCATGTCAGTTTATCGTTCAAATCTAAATTCCACATGTCTTTGTACAATTCCTCCGTTTGTATAGTTACCTCAATTTTCCAATGTCTAGCAATACATTGTCTACCCATTGTTAACATTATTTCTAATAACTCTTTTTCTTCCTTGTTTAAATTCATCCCATCCACATATGTGAGCATAATGGTACCAGACACCAGTTTGATCTTTTTGCCCAATATTTCATTAATCTCTTTTTCTATTCTACCCCAAAAATCCTTTATCATTTTACAACCCCACCACATATGTTCATAAGTTCCTATAGTATCTTTACATCTCCAACATAAATTGTCCTTTTTGTTATCAATCTGGTGTAACCTCACTGGTGTCAGATACCATCTCCACAGCATTTTATAGTTGTGTTCTTTAATTCTAACTGACATAGTTCTCATTATCCTCTTTTTCCATTTTTTTCTCCATACATCTTTTTCTATCTTTATATTCAAATCCTGCTCCCACTTCAATTTCAAATCCTCAAGTGGATCACCCTCCCTATTTATTAAAATATAGAGTTTACTTACTAAGCCCTTAATGCTTCTATCGCCTTTCCTAATTTTTAATACTAGTTCTTCAAACTCTGTCTTTTCTCTATCTATATCTATTTCTCTTGCATATTTAATATTCCAATTATTTAACCTTCATTATCTGAAACCAATTCAATTTCAACTGTTCGAACAACTTTTTCTTCCTACTTTCAACACTGCAAATCTGTAACCAGTCTTTCATCAGGAAAACATCATTTTCTTCCAATATTTCCTTTATTTCTTTGTTTATTTTTAATGGAAAACAGGCCATATCTGCCAGTTCCAGAATTGGGGAGAAATTTGGTGCCAGATCATTCTTCAACCTTTTCCACACACTCATAACTCCCTTCATCATTATATTATTAATGGTTATCTTTCCTACTTCTGCTCCCAAAAAAACCCTTTTGCCTATCTTCTTATAATCTTTCATCTCCAATTCCTCCCATATCGTTTTTCTCTTGCCAAGATCTTCACTACATTCTTAATTTGAAAAGCACGGTAATATGCCAGTAGGTTCAGCATTCCTAAGCCCCCTTCTTTCTGAGGTAGGTACCATAATTTCTTTGGTAGTCTAGACTTTTTACCTCCACTACAAAAGTTATTGAACAACTTTTGAAACTCATTGATTTCTTTGTCTTTCAATTGAATTGCCAATGCATCAAATAAAAAATTAATTCTAGGTAACAACATCATTTTAGCAAGTGCAATTCTCCCAAACCATGACAATTTCATCTTTTGGAAACTTTGTATTCTAATCTTAATCTCCGTTTTTAAGATATCATAATTCATTTTTTTAAGGTCTTCCATACTATTTGATATATGTATCCCCAAATATTTCAACTTATCTTTAATTTGAATATTACCTAGTCCCTTTATTTTCTTAATTTCCCTTTCACCCATATTACACAACATCATTTCCAATTTATCTCAATTTATCTTCAAACCCGTGATATCCTCAAACTCCTTAAGTTGCATTCTGACCTTCTCTGGATGTTTAACAATTATCAATGTGTCATCGACATACATGCTTATTTTATTACCCGTTATCCCTTCTATTTTTACATCCTCTCTTATCATTTTTGCCAATATTTCCATTGCCATGATAAACAATATAGGAGACCACGGACAGCCCTGTCTGGTACCTGCCTCTAACTTTACCCCATCTGTGACATCATTTTCTCTAATATTGGCTGTCCCTTTCTGATATAATAAATCAATTACTCTTCTAAATTTATCACCAAATCCGTAGTTTTAATTATTTCCTTGATCAAGGTCCATTGTAGGGAATCAAATGCTTTAAAGATATCTAAAGATATTAAACCCACTTTTTCTCTTGTTTGATTCACATTATCTATTAAATCTAATATTCTTCTAGTCAAATCTGCCATATGCCTCCCTTTTAAGAAACCCACTTGGTCTTCATTTATATATTCCCCCATGAACTTGTTTAAACGATTTGCCAATATTGCTGTGAAGATCTTAGCATCTTGGTTTATAAGAGAGATTGGTCTGTACGATTCCACCTTCTCCAAATTCTTTCCCGGTTTTGGCAACAGAACAATTGTGGTTCTATACCATGAAGTCGGAATTTGCCCACCATCTAATATATAATTATACAATTTCGGTAATTTTGGTGCCACCACATCTTTAAATTCCTTGTAGAAATGGGCCGGTAAACCATCCTCGCTTGGAGCTTTGCCTAACTTCAGCCCCACTATTACTTCTTTTACCTCCTTTTCCAAAACTTGCGCTTCCATACTATCACGATATTTCTGTTTTATTCCACTTGTTGTTTGCCTCTCTAACTACTTTTTAAGCTTCTCCTCATCTATCTCTTTTTTGCATACAAAGTTTGATAAAATTTCTTCACAATTTCACACTTGTCCATAATCTTGTTACATCTTACCCCTTGATCATTAACCAAAACTCCCATTTCTCTTTTTTGTCTTTTAGCTTTTGCCGCTTTTGCCAATAATCTTGAATTTTTATTATTGAATTCAAAATACTCCCTGTGTAAATAAATCAAATCTCTTTTGACCTTTTCTATTTCTTTAGCAGCCAATTCTACTTTCAATCTTTGCAGTTTTGTAAAAAATTTCTTATCTTTGTTTTTTAAATGTTTTTCCTGTAACTGTTTTATTTCTTTTTCACTTTTATCTTGTGCCAACCTGTATTTTTTATATCTGTTACTTGCCAACTTTATACATTCCCCTCTAAAAACTGACTTCATGGCATCCCAAACCATGTTAAAATTTACCTCATCATTATCATTCCATTGCCATCTTTCCATCCAGCTTTTTGTAATTTGTTCTTTACTCTTTTTATCTTTAAATAAACTGGGATCGTACTTCCAAGTCCTCCTTCTTCATATTTTCAGATACAAATATATAATCTATTCTGGAATAGGAGTTATGAGCGTGTGAAAAATACGAGTACCCCCTTTCGGACCCCTTAATCTCTCTCCAAGTATCTTTCAATCCTAATGCAGCCATCCAATTATCCAAAGTTTTGCCTTTAATGCCTGCCCCACACCTTGTTACATTTGTACAATCCAAATTTGATCTCACTAAATTAAAATCACCCACCACTATCATCTTTGCTGATTTTTCTATTTCCACAATCTTACGAATTTTTTCTAAAAAAATTAGCTTGACATTCATTTGGTGCGTAAACATTCACTAAAGTTATTTCCTCATCATCTATTTTCCCTTTTACTATCAAATATCTGCCTTCTGGATCCGAGATACTTTTTGTTATCTCGAATCCTATTCTAGTAGAGATCAAAACTGCAACTCCTCTTGCTTTTGATGTGCCAAATGCCTTTTCGTAATGTTGCATCCACCCTAAAAAGATTCTATTTGCATCCTGTGATTTCTGATGAAGAAAGACTTTCTGAAGAAAGACTATGTCTGGTCTATCCTTCCTCACGGCCACTTCTAGCCTCCTCCTCTTGAGAACAGATCCTGTACCTTTTACATTCCATGTTAATACTTTAATGCTTCTCATATTTTAGTTCAACATCCTCTCCTCTCTCTTCCAAGTTCTCCATTGGGCATGCTACCTTTAACCCAAAACAATTTAAAAAAACATATAACATAGAACATACAAAATCAGCCTCCCCACTTTCTTTTTTTAAAAAAGCCGCCTTCATTCTCCAAATGGGGGAGGGGGGAACATGCAAGTTGAACTTAGGGGTTAATGCTCTAGTGCACCCTTCCCATTATAACACCAATTTAAAAATAAAAAACCTTGTATCATATAAGAATTCACAACCCTTTTACCATCTAACCCTTACCTATCTCTTCCTCCACCACAATCAATGGTAGCTCCTCCTCTTCTCGTCCCCTGTTGCCCTCCGCCTGTGGCGCCACCCGCTTCTGCACCCTCATAGTCTCTTCTTATGCCACCTGATACCAACAGATCTTTTCTAAGAGTTACCCAATCCTCTGAGCCCGTCTTAACCAAATCAAGCAAACTCAGGTACTCCAATGGATCAGTCCCTACATCAATGACCTGCATTTTTTAGAAAAATCTAAGCTGCTGTGGAAATCTCCAATTATATCTTATGCCTTTTTTCGTCAACAATTTGGTTACCGGTTTCATCTTATATCTCCAAGCTCGCTCCTTAATAGAAATGTCATTATAAACTTCAACATCAGAGCCATCGATTTTCAGAGTGCCAGACCCAGCTTGTTTTAAAAATGCCATTACTCTGAGCTTATCGCCCCAATTTGCAAATTTAACCAAAGCATTTCTTTGAACAACTTTTCCCCTTCTTGGGCCCACTCTATATGCACTTACAATATCTTCCTGAACAAAGTCCTTTCCCATTTTCAAATTATTTAGCCATTGAACAATTCTATCTCTTAGCTGGTTTGGCGTCCTTTCAATCAAATGATGTATCACAATGTTCTGCTTTCTCATCAAGTCTTCCATAGCATCTATCCTTTTTTCATGCTCATCCATTTACATCTTATTCTCCCTCACACCTTCTTGAGTCTCTTTTTTTCACCTTTCATGCTTTTCACTTCACTTAGCATCAGCTTAACATTTCCCTCTATTTTTTGCAAACTTAGTTCCACTGTTTTGGAGAAGTCCACAATGGTCGAGACCACCTTATCATTCTTATCCTTCACTCTTGCCTCCTCCATCTTCTCAATTTTCTGAAACAATTTGCCAAATTCAACCATGATTTGGGTCTGATCATAGGGTTCAGGTGATGATGATGCCGATGAGGGCACCTCCTCCACTGGTACTTTATCCTTTCTCTTAGATTTAACCACAGGCTCCTCCTCCTTTGCATCCTTTGCCTTTCCTCTTATGACCTTATCCATGGTAACGTCGAATAAAAGTTTCAATGCTGCAATACTCTTGACTCTCGGTGAAACCTCCCCTTGAGCCTGTTCCAGTATTGCAAATATTGTAATCAGTGATAATAATTAATCCTCTGGCTTGGTTATAAATTTAGCAAAAATTTGATTGTTCTATTCCACAATCATCAAAAATCCAAAAACAAATGATGTCCAATAATAAAGGGTTTCAAAAATATATAATCCACTTGTTAAGAACCACACCATATATTTGATGATGCTTGATAATACCAAAAAAACCAATGTTAATTTTAATCCCTTATTCTTGATTAAAAAATCAATAAAAAATTGTTATAATCCACTTCCAGCAAAGACCCAAAAAACAAAAACAAAAAAAACTTTAAAGGTTATAATCCACTCATTACGGAACAAAAAAAAATAAAATGGGAAAGAAAAAAAGTACTTTCCAGATCCAATCTTGCTTGAAGAGATATCCTCAGTAATACAGAGAAAGACAAAAACACACCACCAGGGACTGATTAATTTGTATCACAACTATGAGACTGTTACCGTGCCTTGAGATAGAGAGGGATACACTGTAGCAATATAGAGGAGAATAACTATATGTTCCAAAAGAAAAAGATTCTGAGTAAGAAGATTTAAAAGTTTAAAAACCTAGTCAAGCAGACAAAACCGGTGAAGCAATGCTCAAATTCCACTTCCATAAAGATTTCCTTGTAATCCCAGCAGTGGCAGCATAGTCACGAGGCGGTCCCCGCCTTCCTCTCCTCCATCCGTGGTTCGAAACTCGGGCTCGTCTTTAATTCTTTTTAAAGCATTTGGAATCTAAACCACGACAATCTGCACGTTGTTCCCCCTTTCCTTCCTCTTCGTCCAAACAGCACCAAAAGACCAGCTCTATCCTTCTACACAAGCCCGGTTTCGGCAGTGCTTAAGTTTCGTTTTTAGGGAACCGCCGCCATTACTCAGCCCTCCTCCTTCTTCTTCCCATTCAATTTCCTCAGCACTTACTGCGACTTTGGGACCACAAGACTCCACAGAACTCCACTTTGAGCCGCTCTTTCGTCCTCCGCCGCCCTTGCAGCCACGCTGTTTTGATTGCATGCCTCCGAGCCTCCAAACCTCCAGGTCAGTCTATTCCGAGCTCCTGTCCAACCTCAGCCGCCTCGATCAGCGCCGCTTGTGCCGTGTCTCTCTCGCCACCTGATCTTCAGATTCTGAGCACTTATGACTCCCTCTTGATACCAGCAGCAGCCGGAGGATCAGGGCTTACTTTAAATTCTTTTTAAAGACTTTTTTTACCGCCGGTTTGTCATCAGTTTACAAGTTAAGCCACTTTTGCAGTGCAAGCAAAACAAAGTTCTTGTTACTCCATGGCCATCTTGGCCACGCCCCATGACTATGTTTCTGACTTGGCTAAATTATCTTTGTTTTAAAACAGTGGCTGAAATCCTGTTGCTAAGCATAGTAAATCCAGTGTGATTTACTACATTAAGCAACAGGATTTTAGCCAGTGCAGATTAACAGTTATCTCTCACTGAACATATTGTGTCTTTCAACAGCATTTGATTCTGTTGAGCAATGTATGCAATTTTTTCAATTACCACGACCTGTGTATGGTGCTTTCAGGACCAGAAAAGCTGAAATGTTGGCAAAGGAAAAAAATTCAAAGGAAGAAGCCATGTTAATCTGTTAGAACAAAATGAACAAAGAGTCTTACTGTCTATCTATTGCCTCATGTCACCTTAAAAACTAGCTGTAAGGAGTTTATGTGGCATGAGATTCAACTGAAAAATGGACTACAGGCTAATAATTTTTCCTGGGTTTAGGATTGTACTTGGGAATCTTCAGGAAACTCTGTGGAACTGAGATTGTTGGAAATCACCTCATACTAGTGTAAAATTGCTATAATCTGGAGTTAGAAGAGTAAATTCCTGAATATCATCAGTTGAGCACTAGGTTAATACAGTTGCCTGATTACATGCCTGATAAGATTCAAATCTGAGTGAATCATCTAGCTCCAAACCCAAATGGAAAAAGCATTCCCAGGAATGGTGTAGTATTTTGAGACACTGCATTATGCTAAACTTACTGATGAGTAAAATAGCACAATATTCTTCTTTTTTCAGACCAGAAATAACAATAATTTCTGTTAACATAGACAGGAGCTCTTGGCTTCACTTCGCTGTGAACAGAAATGTGTCATGGTTTGAGTCCAAGAAATTCACAAACGAAATAATCAGCTTTGACCAAAAGTTCCTGGAATGTGTCTAGTTGCCAAGAGGACCCACAACAATATGGGAGTGTCTTTTTTTTGGTAAGACCAGATATTGTAGTCCTCTCAATGGACTACACTGAAGCACTAAACATAGAAATTTTGGCAGTTGGACTGGCTATATGTATAATAACATTGATTTAAAAATGATTTAATAGATCATTCTGTTTAAAGAAACTGTCTAATAGAGAACTCCCACCAACTTATCAGTTTGAAAGCAAGAAATTGCAAGTAGATAAATAGGGACCACTTCGGTGGGAAAGTAAACAGTGTTCCGTGCGCTCCGGTGTCTAGTCATGCCTGCCACATGACTACGGAAATGTCTGCAGAAGCAGATAGCGTTGGTTCTTCGGCTTTGAAACAGAGATGAGCACTGAACCCTAGAGTCGGATATGACTGGCTTTCAAGCAAGAGAAACATAATATGGAAAGCTAAAACACTTTTTAGTTGGGAATTTCAACAGGCATACCAAAATTTAACACAATAACAAAAATGGCAAAGCTGTTATAAAATAGACAGAATCCCCTACAATGTGCCTTATATGTGATTCAACAGCTTTCACATGTCAACTCCCTGAGACATGTTTTATTTGCATAATAGGACAGCCAGTCCTGCCAGTAGTATATTAATAGCCCAGGACTTGATTATTACAACACATTGAAATATGAGGCCACATTATCTGATACATGTAGTGATCCCCAACTGACTTTAAAGTACAATCCAGTTACTGTATATTGGTTTGATAGATAAACACTTAGCTGATGTGGCCCGATCATACATATAGGAGGATTTCCTTCTAGCTTTCTTGCATTACCTAAACAATTTTATGAAGGGGTCATGTTACTTTTTTCTGGTGGTTTTTGAAATCTATCTATAATCTAAATCTATATTGAAGGTATTTAAATTCATCACAGGATAATAATAAATATGCAGCCTTCATTGGATGGAAGAACTTAATTCATATTGAAATATCTTTCCTTTCATTCTGAATAACAGTTATTTAAATCCATCCTGATAATAAATCCTTGGCCTCATGGTTTACATTTCAAGGATATCACTGTTCCCACAGTCATCTAGGTGGGTCATTTTCCAAGAACATGAGTGGATTTTTATGAATTATGCTAAGAGTTATCTTCAGAATTGAGCCTCAAAGTAGTCTTGTTAAATTCAAAGGTAAACAGTTCTACATTTTACAAAATGCTATTATTTAAGACACATAATGGTAGTTAGCATTGGTTCGGTTGAAAACAATGATGGGCAAAGAAGTGCAAGATTGTTCTAATATGGGGGATAGGGGCAAGTCTTGTATCTCCCCTAGGCAGTTGATGGTCCAAATAGTGGAGTAGCACCGTATCCCCATTTTTTGAGATTATTAGTTTATGTCTACATAATGCTAACTGTTACCAGTTGGTTTATAGTCCTGGTAATTTTTATTGCACTTTATTTTGGTTAAAATGTTATGTAAGCAAGCAAGCAAGTACAAAATAGGCTTTTTGGTTTGAAAGAAAGACATTGTTCCATCTTCGTTAAGTGCAAGATATCTAGGACAAAATTACCTGCATTGAAACTATAGTACTGTTTCTGACATTCTGGAAAATCAAAGCCAAAAGAAATCTCATAAAGCGAAACCCCCAGAGAATGTATGTGCAATGCCTATATGACAGCAGAATGGCACTTTGGCTATGAGGCTGTGTAGTCTTCAGTGACCTTCTCTGGGAATTCACAGGTATTAAAGGAACTACATGATGTGGCTTCACTACAGCTTTTTGATCTAGTCTGCAATAAAAGTATTGGGATGATCTCCATTCTTTTCAAGTTGTATCAGGGAACATATAAATGCACGTGGTAAAATCAGATCAATATTAGGGAATCTACATCAGAGAAAACTTTCTGCCAAATTGTTCCTTATATCCTGGAATACAAATATGTACAGACTGGTTATGCATAGTGGTTTACCTATTCAAAATAAAGGTATTACACGTGAGTAAAACATAAAGCATTTCCCAACTAGAATGGGGAATAGTGGGAAATCCTCTCAAATATGTCCTTGTTGTCATGACAATTCTCTTAGATTCAGCCCCTAAACAGGGAATACGCCCATTCCATTCCTCTTAAATGGTTAATCACCTATGGCCTTTCCCAGCCTAGACCCCTCCTAATATGTTGGACTACAATTCCCAGCCTCCCCAGCTAGGTTGTTTGATAGGATGCTGAAGCTTTGGTCAGCACAGATACTGAGTACCAAATTGTAGAAAACGACAAACAATTATTGGGATAGTGCATGTTTTAACATCTTAATCTTCAGATTTCCTCCCATCCCTTCACTGAAAGAGAGGAGTTTTGAGAGGGGAGGAAAAGAAAGAAACAAATAGATTATTATGAACTCTAGACATTTATTGAAGGCACTATGATTGTTTTTCATTTGTAAAGAAAGAGAAATTCAGGGAAAGGTTATCCTCATATTAATTAAACTTAATCTATTTTGACATTCCTGACATGCTGCCCTGAATGGACTTCAGATCCACAAGTGATTGAGAACATGCAGTATTACCTAGCAGAAACTTCTAGGAATTGAGGCCTAGAGAATTGAAAGTTAACCATTAGGATGGCTTTCTGAGGGGAGATGGCTGCGACTCAGGGTCAAAGTACAAATTTATTTTATATTTATCCCAGACGTCCCTGGGATCTCTCCCAAATCTTGTAATACATAAAAGGATCCTGGGTAGACCTAATTAGGAAAACCTATGGATCACAAGCTGGAAAATATACCTTTTAAAACTGCAGCTGTCAGAATCCCCTAGCCAACATGGTCAGTGGCAATGGAGAATTTTACTGATATTGTCTGAAAAAGTAACATATTTAAGAGTGTTCAATCTGCAGGACACATGGAGAAGAGAATGGTTGGAAATTTTCAATGTGTAACTGAAACACCACCTGGTTTTGACCAACCTCACAAGATATGGGCTAGCTTTAATAGAATATGTACACGGCACGGTAGATGTGCAGACTTTACATAAATGGGGGAAACTACCGGGGAGCTTGGAGACACTACCGGGGAGCTTGAAGATGCCACCGCCACTGAGCCGCCACATCCTCCTGGCCTCATCACCACCAGAAAGATAAAAGGAGCTCCCCAAGGCCGCGGGGAGCTCAAAGACGATGATGCCACCGATCCGCCGCACCTTCCTGGCCCCTCTATCAGCCAGGAGGAGGACAAGGGCAGTTGATTGACTTTGTTCTTGTCATGGTTCTGTTGCTGTTTGACTTTGTGGGGCTTCTTAAATGAGGTTTTCCCTTCTGTACCTGTAATATTGTTGATATTGTGCTTTTTGATGCTTTCATACCTTGTAACTCTAATTGTAATTATTGATACATAGATTGCTGATATTTTGTATTATTGTGGAATTTATTGTAAGTGTATTGAATATTTATTTTGTATCATTGATTATTTGTATCATATTGTACCTATATTAATTTGTTGTAGCTGCTCTGAGTCAGCCCGTGCCGAGTAGAGCGGGATATAAATCCTATCCAATTATCAGCATGTGAGTGCAAAGCACTGCAACAGACAGTGCAACATTTATAGAACAGGGGTTCCAACCTACAGCCCATGATGCCATTCCATACAGCCCATCACTGCCTCTGCCGCACCTGGAAGTGGAAGTGGGCGCGTTTACATCAGCTATAAAATGCACCCATGCATACACAAATACACCTGTGGCTGTCGTAAATGTGGAAGTGGGTGCGTTTACGACAGCTGTAAATGCACCCACTTCCAGAGGGTGTGGTCCAGTCAGCTCAGCCAGGGGGCATTGTCAGACTCACAATGTAAAAAGCTTGGCCACCCCTCTTATAGAACAATGTAGCCTTAGAGCATATGTGGGCAATAGTGAAGATTTTCTAAGGGATTTTCAAGAACTAACTCAAAACAGCGGTGGGAGTAATAGAAAGATGGCAGCCAGCCATCCGCAAGGGAGAGTGCCTCCCCTGATGGATCGCTGTCTGCTGCCTTCCCCCCCCCCATTAACTTTCGAACGTTCTTCGAAACAGTTAATGGGGGGGGGGGAGAAAGTCAGCAGATAGTGATTGGTTATGGGAGTCACTCTCCCTTTCAGATGACTGGCTGCCACCTTTCTATTACCCCCACTGCTATTTCGCACCCCCCCCAAAAAAAACACATCCGAACCACCCACTCACAGATAATAACTGCCTGGCTTGCCGGGCACAAAAATGTTAGTAAATAAATAAATCTAAGATAGTTTTGGGTTGGGATGTTCACTATTCCATCCATAAATAGAGGTTTGTAATCAATTAAATCAACTGTGTGGACTTGGTATTTCATACAAGATAGAATCCCCCCACGTGGAGGAGCTTTGTTGTTCCAGTGACAAGACCACACAGCCAACAAACCTGTACAGCAGTTTGCATGAGATCTTTTTTACTTTTTCTGCTCATAATTGGCAAGTGACATGGCCTCATTAGCTCATAGCTTACTTTCACTATGCATCTGCTCATGGAAGTGATTTCATTGTGAGAGAACTGTTTCATAGTTTTAATTTCTGGTAAAATTATATTTAGCTGCATAAGAGAAGCCCAGAGACCCACAGAAGAGAATAGCTACAAGTCTTCCAGAGTCCACTGTTTCTCATTAACTGGCACTCAAAGTCTCACAATTGTACAGGTTCACTTTTCCCCCTGTTTTTCAGAAAATCTGTTTGCATGGGTGTTGTAACCTTGAGGCCTTATGTCTCCAGAAGATCAACTGTCTTTTTCCCCTGATTCAGCAAATATGACTCATCTGCCTTTCTTTCAATTTTAATGCCCAAATAATAAGTTGCATCCTCTAACTCTTTGATTTCTGCCTCTTTGTTAAGATTGCACACAATCTCTTTGTACTCTTGTTCCCTTTGAGTAGCTACAATTAGGTCACCTACATATGCAAAAAATAAAGTTAAATGGCCATTTCCACTTCTGATATACAAGCATTCATCTGCATCACCATGCTGCAAGCCATGCTGCAGTAGCACCTTCTTTGATGTCTTGTTCCGGAGCTGAGCAGCTTCTTAGGTCCATACATGTCTTTCTTTACTTTGCATCAAAACAGGATGTTTTGATTGATGAAGCCCAGTGAGTGTTCCATATAAAGCTCCTCAGCAATCTCCCCTTATAAAAATGTGCTCTTGAAGTTTAGGTGCTTGACTTACATCTTTCTGGAGTCTGCCACACTCCGGAGCATTCTTATTGTGCTGTGCTTGGCAACAGGAGTAAAGGTTTAATCAAAGTACAGTAATACCTCGGATAACAACCGCATCACATAACGACCAAATCGGATAACAACCAGCTATTTGGGGAAAACAATTGCATCAGATAACAACCATTTAACGTTATCCAATGCATCGTGTTTGATCTCTTACCTTTTCATGCTGTTTGGGGCCGAATAATTCACCATCATTGGGTACATTTTTCCTGCTCCCCACCTCCCCAGCAGGCTCTAGGAAGGTGGGAGGACCTTTTCTGCTCTATTCCCGCCTTCTTAGGAGGTCCCTTGGCCACACAGCAGCTTCTCCGGAAGGGAGCAGCCAAATAGATCACTCACTCTCTCCCCAAACAAAGCCGTGGTCTGAGCACCAATGTGTTTGGGGAGAGTGCATGATCGCCCTCTCTCACCCCAAACAAACTGGGTTGCCTGAGCCCTGGTTCCCTTTCTGAGGAGGCTGGAGAGAGGGTCTTGGCTTGATCCGCCTGCCTCTTTGGAAAGGGCAGCGGGGATTCCACACATGGAATCCCCGCTGCCCTTTCCAAAGAGGCAGGAAGATTGACTCCCAGTTCCCTTCCCTCTTCGGAAAGGGAACCGGGCTGTTTTTTTAGTGTTATCCATTGTGTGCATCGGATAACATCCAAAATCGGATAACGACCAGACTTGTGGAACCAAGTTTGGTCATTATCTGAGGTATTACCATACAGTATTCATGTTTGTGTAGGAACCCTTTGGCAACTAGCCTTGTCTTGTAGAGCTCCACTTCTCTATATGCACCAAAATGTTTCTTGCCTGGTGATTACTTAGCCAGTATCCAAGCCTCATTCGTGTGCAGTGCTTCTATCTCTTCCTTTACAGGTTTTCTCTGTCTGGCAGCTTCAGCTACTGGTATCTGCTCAATCTTCTTCCAGGTCACTGGCTTGTTTATTGGCAATGACCTTGCAAGGTAGTACAGTCAAGGAGCTGGTACACATTTGTTGGGTTGCTGATTCTGGAACATCTTGTGGTGTAGGTGCCTCTTCCAGTTCATCAGCCTCAACATCTCCATCTGTGTCCCCTTCTCTTGGAATATTGCTCTCAGCTTGTGCATCTTCACCTTCCTGCTTCATATTTAATTCACCTGCATTTAGGAAAGGTCTGACATACTGGGATTCATCTTCAGAAGTATCTAACACAGTCTTCTTTTGTTAGTTTTATTTTGTTCATCAAAATAAAACCAAATGCTTATGCTGGCTTCACCTGTTTTTTTAAGTTTGTTGTTTCATAACCTTTGCTTTCAGGAGTATAAGCAAGCAAAACAGTTTATTCAGTTCCAGACTCCAGTTTGTGCCTTTTCTGTTTTCGTATATAAGCCTATGCCAGGCTTCCAAAACCGTATGCTTGGTACTCTGACATGCAATATCTCAAATGGTAGTTTCGTGGTGTCTTGGGTTGGCAAGCTATTCTGGAGATATGTTGCTGTCATGATTGCATCTTTGCATCTACAAGCATGCATCTTGTCATTTCTTAAAAGAGATCTCAGCTTCCTTTTGGCTGTTCCATTCTGCTCAGCTGTGTGTGGAATGGTTCTCCTGTGCAAAATGCCTTGTTCCTCTAGGAAAGTTTGTGTGTGATGTGAGATGCAGTCACCACAATAGACTGTCTGCAGAGCCTTGGGTTTTCTTTCAAATTTGTTGCTCACCATGGCCACACACTTCTTCACGTATTATGTATATCACTCTTTCCTTCAACAGGTAGTTGACACAGTACTGTACTTTGAAAAATCATCCACAAATATTGTTGTTTGTTGTTGTTCAGTTGCACAGTCAATTCCGACCCTTTGCAACCCTATGGACCATTGATCCCCAGGCACCCATGTCCTCCACCATTCTTCTCAGCCCACCCAGCTCTGTGCCCATAGCGTCTACAATACCATCTAGCCATCTCATCTTTAGCACATGGCTATTATATTCTAGTGAAGATATATTAAGTAGCTTGCGCACAAGGCACTGTGTATCAGATCCAGTACTCTTGCACTCCTCTCAATCCAGGCACCACTCTTTTTTGTGATACAAATTATGCACCTGGATTATAGATCTCTGCCTACAAAGTGACAATGCCATAGCTCCATGCTGTTGATATTCTCTTGCACTATGTTGATCTGCCACCACCATGTAAAATACTCAGTTTAGAAACACCATTAGACTTAAAAATTAGAAAATATATTTCTCCATCTCTCTTTACTATGCACAGTCCATTTTCCATTTTAAAATATTATGGAAAATTTTTTGTCATCCAAAGCTGATGCACTTAACATGTTGCATTACAGTTCAGGAACAAACAGGACATCCCTGATAGTATTCTTACTTATTTCATCTGGCAGCTCATGTTGCAAAAAGCCAGTCTCTTTTTCTTCAATTTTCATTGAATCACCATTAGCAATTTATGTAGTTCCACTAGATTTTTCATCTAGATTTATAAAGAAATCATTTTGAACTGTACAATGACTGGCATGCCTTGAATCAATGATCAAGTATTTGATTCTCTTTTACAATAATGGGCCATAGGTTTCCCTTGCTCGAAAGCCAGCCGTATCAGACTCTAGGGTTCAGTGCTCATCTCTGTTTCAAAGCCGAAGAGCCAGCGCTGTCTGCTTCTGCAGACATTTCTGTGGTCATGTGGCAGGCATGACTAGACACCGGAGCGCATGGAATGCTGTTACTTTCCCACCGAAGTGGTCCCTATTTATCTACTTGCAATTTTTGCTTTCAAACTGCTAGGTTGGCAGGAGCTAGGACAAAGACAGGAGCTCATTCCGTCCTGCAGTACTTGGGAATCGAACTGCTAGCCTTCCACCTCCCAGTCAGTGTCTTAGCCACTTGAGCCACATACATGCCTTTTATTTACATCTCTTTCCAGCATTTCCTTGCATCTCCATTAGAGTCAGGTTCCACATATTTTCTGCAATCAATTTGTTCTTTTAAAACTGTTACTGTTCCTATTGTTGAAGAATCTTAGGGGAATGTCATACTTTTGCCATATGGCCCATCCTCAAACAGCTTTAGCAGCTGCATGATTGGCTCTGAGGCATGTACCTTCTCTTGCCTTTCCCATTTGGCATGAAATTTGAACCTCTTGTAGTTCAGTTCTTAGGGGAGCCATTTAATTCTATGCACTCATCCCTCAGACAGTGCAAACACTTTGGAAAACCTATATGCTTGCTACACAAGATAGGTACAGGAGCATCAAAACATTCCTCCAGTGGCGCTATGAGAAATCTCATTCTATCACTTAGTTCAAAGCCAGTTACACTTAAGTTGTGAAACACTACTAATAGAGCAGAAATGTTCACAATCTTGTTTCTTTTTAAGATAGAGCCATGCAAGTTCCCTAATAAAAACTGCCTCTGATTTAGAACTAGAATAACTATAGGACCTCTCAAGTGCCTTTGGCATCTCTTTTGTAGTTTCACAGCCTTTGATATAAATAATCTGTTTATTTGAGAAACTTTGTGAAATTATTGCTTTTCTATAGAATCCTCATCTTCCCATGTGGCTTTCACCTGCGCATTGAGTGTACTTTATTTTTTGTAAACCGTGCACCTTTAATGCTCTGAGGTTAAACTGCAGCCTTTCAACTGATAGTAATTCAGAGGTTACCTATGGAAGTTGCCCAAAAATGCCTTGCTGTGATTAAGATCCATTTTATCTCTTTATTTTTCTGAGCAGGTCAGCTTAGGAATCTCAGAAAGGAAAGAACAGCTCTTTCTCTTTCGCTAAGTTATGATGTATTTTTGGTTTAAAATTGGGGTTTGGGGGAGAAGAGAAATGGCTAACATTGTCAAAGCACAATCTTTTTTGGGGAGGAAGTTGTTCTTGAATAGGGACTCAAGACCCATTTATTTTACAAAGTTACAAAGTACCAGTTCATATTAGAAATGAGAGCAAATATGCTGCCAGAACTGTCATTGCAGGCGCACCCCCCAATAAAGTACTCAGACACCAATGAAAGTGGATAACGGCATTGGGCCACATTTATTGATTCATGCCCTAGTCCGAATTATAAATTTCTATTGGTAATTGACCAATTATAATTCTTAAGGCAAGCAGGCCGAAGTAACACTGGTAAGGTACCACCCAAAATTGCCAACGGCAATTGTTACAATGTATCTATTTGTATCAATTTGTTTGTTGACAACAAACAAATTGTTGACCGTAGTCAATATCTAACTAATGACCCCACCCTCTGACGCGTATCCATAAAATCACGGGGTGATGCATGCTGTCTAGCTGTAGCCATCACCCCGTCGCCTGGTTCGTTGTTGACCGGACAACGTTTAACCAACTTATACCTGTCTAGTGTTGTCCAGTCAATTGCGAACCTGCCGGATACCTGTGGGTCATAAATGTTTACCTTACCAGTGCTACCCGCCCATGTGACCAAAGTCAACAGCAGCAACAGAAAAACCCCTATATCAAACCATAGCAACAGTGTGGGATGGGCGAAAAAACCAGGACCCAAGAGCCAATTGTGAGTCCCAGCCAAAAATTCCCACCCGGCCCCGAAGCGACCAAAATATCACACTGTTAACTAGGGAGGGGGTGGAGGGGAAAAACTTCTCCACTCCGTCGCTTCGCAAAATGGCAGCTCGGCTGCCTCGTGGCCGCCCCTTATATAAGGGTGCTGGCCACGCCCCCTAACTACCCGGATGTCTTCGTCCGGTGGGGGGGGGCCGCAAAGAGCGCGGCGGCCATTTTGGCGCTGCGCTTGCATTGCAGGCGCACCCACCAATAAAGGACTCAAACACCAATGAAAGTGGATAACGGCATTGGGCCACATTTATTGATTCATGCCCTAGTCCGAATTATAAATTTCTATTGATAATTGACCAATTATAATTCTTAAGGCAAGCAGGCCGAAGTAACACTGGTAAGGTACCACCCAAAATTGCCAATGGCAATTGTTACAATGTATCTATTTGTATCAATTTGTTTGTTGACAACAAACAAATTGTTGACCGTAGTCAATATCTAACTAATGACCCCACCCTCTGACGCGATCCGTAAAATCACGGGGTGATGCATGCTGTCTAGCTGTAGCCATCACCCTGTCGCCTGGTTCGTCGTTGACCGGACAACGTTTAACCAACTTATACCTGTCTAGTGTTGTCCAGTCAATTGCGAACCTGCCGGATACCTGTGGGTCATAAATGTTTACCTTACCAGTGCTACCCGCCACACGGAGGGGCTTCAAAGAAGGCTCAACGCCCCCCCCAGACCGTCAGCTCGGTCAACAGGCCTGCTCGCCAATCACCCAACAGGAGGTCCATACCTCCTCGCGACAGATGGACCCCATCCCCTGCATACAGGCCATAATTTTGCAGACTAATGGCGGGGTGACGACTGACCCGCCCCCAACCCCTGCTGACAATAAACTGGGCAACAGCCCTGTTTACCATGTGTCTAGCCCGGTCCAGGCCCTGGAGGTCGAACCCTCCCCTATACGCGTGCCGCGGCACCATGTCTGACCAAACGAGGGTTGTGGCGGGCCACACGTAATGCAGGTAGGCGAGGTCACCGCAAATCGCATGCTTCAGCGATAGGCCGGTGACCTGACCTAAATCATTGCCCCCAAGGTGTATGATCAGGATGTCGGGCGGGTCAGCACTCCGGCCCGAGAAAAGGAATGGCAACAGCTCCCTCCACAACATCCCGGGCTTACCATACCATGTGAGACTTGCGTATGCACCCAGTCCCAGTCGGGGTCCCCACTCTGTTGCCACAGCGTAACGCGCTGCCCTGTGCACATAGCTATGGCCCACCAGCCATACTGTCACCGGCGTAATACGACACCCAGGGTCTGTCAAGGAAAAAACGAGGAAGAGAAAAGGAGCGGTGACTCAACTGGCACTCACGGTGAAAGAGGGCGGACATAAAATTGAAAACATTGCGATCCCCACCTTCCCATACGGCGTATCTCAGCCCCGGAGTACCCAAAAGCAGCCGCCATGGAAGCCGCCCCTATTCTGAATGAATGGGTGCCGTAACGGGCCCCTGGGAGGCCAACACCGGCCAGCGCTTTGCCGGTCACCTTCCAAAATTGAAATTTAGTAAGGGGAGACCCATCTTGGTGACAGAAAAACGGGCCATGGTGCGTGCCACGCAGTGCAAGGAACTCCTGTAGGGCACCAACCGGACAGATGTCTGCCAAAGAACACCGTAGCAATCTTAGTCCACTGCCTACGCCATGCTGATCCGTCTTAGAGGAGCGTATCCTCAACTGAGCCCAGTCTTTGGCCACATAGACATCTTCGAGTTCCAGTGCCCTATGACTAGCATCCGCCTTAGACAGCATCACAAGCTCGCTGATGCGGAGCGCTCCAAAAAAGGCCACCGTTGTAGCCGCATGAAACAGGGCTGCCTCATACCTATCAAAACATAGGTCCTGCCAGCCCCGTGCCAGTTGGGTAAGAACCCCAGGGGAAATTGGGTGGCAGTCATCTGGGCTACGCCCACGCTCCCGCACCCACCCCTCCAAAACATGTCTCACACGGAAGTCAGTGGTACTGTCCGCATGTCCGCCTACTTTGGCCATAAAAGCCAGCGCTGACAGCCTGGATGCTATGGTTCGAGGTGCAAGGCCCTGGGAATGCAGTTCAACCATGAATTGAAGTATATGGGCCACCGGGATCGGCCAGGTATCTGACAGCCGGAATTGGGCACAGAATGCCCTGAAAGAATTGAATGCGTGTTGATACGCCTTACGCGTGCGTGGCGCTAGCGACATGCCGATCGCCCGGTTCACCTCTTGCCAAAGGTCCATATCTCTTCCGGGAGTGGCGAGGGAAATTCCTCCGCATCCGGGGCCAAGGCACGGAACCGGGAGATCTGCAGGCGGGACAAAGCGTCAGCGATATCATTATTGACCCCCGGGACATGCCTGGCCCGGAACAGTACATTAAGGCTCAGGCTGCGCAATACAAACTGGCGCACCAGGTCCATTACCCTGGGTGATTTGGAAGTCTGTGAGTTGACAATGTGGACAACGGCCGCATTGTCACACCAGAAATGAACAACCGAGTTGGCCCACTCCTCACCCCATAGCATCAAGGCCCCCAGGATGGGAAAAAATTCCAGATACGTAAGATCCCGCAGGCTGGTGGCCACCCACCATAGGCCCACTTCCCATTGAAGTACATCCCATAACCCAGGGACCCAGAGGCATCGGACTGTATCTGGAAACGAGGGGAAGCCAGAAGGTCAGACCTCCAAAATGACACCCCATTGAACTCCCTCAGGAACTGGAGCCAGATAAGCATATCTGCCTTAATGCCCTGGGTTAGTCTCACCCTATGGTGGGGCCTGGATAAGCCTGTCATGGCATCGCACAAGCACCGAGCAAATGCCCTGCCCGGTGCGACCACCCTGCAAGCGAAATTGAGGTGACCATGCAGCACCTGCAGTTCCCGCAGTGATGCCTTGCGTTTAGCAAGCAAGTCCGAGATAAGGGCCACTTTCCTTGACACCTTATCCCCTGGTAACCTAGAAGCCTGCGCTACCGTGTCAATCTCCACCCCCAGGAAGACTAGCTGTGTAGATGGGCCCTCGGTCTTTTCGGGCGCTAAAGGGACACCCAGTTCCTCCATTAGCGTCTGAAATGTATTGAGGAGACGTGTGCACGTGTCCCAGCCCCGTTCACCCCCGAATAAAAAATCATCCAGGTAATGGGCTACAGACCGGGACCCAGACCTGCGGACAAAAGCCCACTGTAGGAAGGTGCTAAAACGCTCGAAGGCCGAGCACGATATGGAACAGCCAAAAGGCATGGCCTTATCGAAATAATATTCACCCCGGAACTTAAAACCCAGCAACTCAAAGTCACCCTGGTGAACCGGCAGGAGGCGAAAGGCAGACTTAATGTCGCACTTAGCCAACAGCGCACCCGGGCCACATGAGCGCACCATGCGCAGCTCTTGGTCAAAAGATGTATACCTGACCGAGCAAAGGTCATCAGGGATAGCATCATTGACCGATCGGCCGGCTGGGTAGGACAAGTGATGGATCAGGTGGAACTCGCCCGGTGACCTCTTGGGCACCAAGCCCAAGGGTGACACTTTAAGGTTGGGGAACGGGGGTGCAGGGAAAGGGCCAGTGACCCTGCCCGCATCAACCTCCTTAGAAATGCTGGCGGCAGCCACCTCCTCCCTCCCCTTAAGGGACAAAAGGTTGGGGGCATCTTGGGGGGACCTATCACCCTGGAAAGGAATACGGAATCCCAGTCGAAAACCCTGAGGCAGGTAAACCGCATCTGCCCCCTTCGGGTACGATGCGAGCCAGCGCTCCAACATGTCCACATTAATTGGGGAGGGGGCCTTTCGGTGGACCAGCTCCCTCTGCGGCAGTCTTGCCAGCCCCTTGTCCGCCCCTACCTTTGCCCCGCACCCCTCCAGGCCTGGGGCAGGCGGAGGCCGCATGGGGGCCAGCGCAAGAGGGACACTCATGCCTGTACCGGCAATTCTTCCTACTGCAGGAACCATTGGACGAGAAAGTCCAGCACAGCAGGCGGGCTGGAACCCCCTGCCCCGCCACCTGGTGGGGTGTCTGTGCTGGGGCCGCTCGCTGGACCGCATGTCCACAATGGTATCTTTCCCCAGGCGCAGGGCGCGTGGGCGTCATGTACAGAAGCCACAGCTTCTGGCAGGGCTCGTCCCACCTCATCTCAGGGTGCAGGGGAATGCGCATACGGAATTCCTCATCGTAAGCCAACCACGACGGGCCCGGGAAGTCGACCATCACCCGGTAAATGTTGTCCAAATACTGGACCATCGGAATTGCCAAATCCGGCCGGGCCCTGAGGTAGACCGCCATGTATATGAGGTACGCTGGCAACCAGTTGGCCCACGTACGTAGCGGCTTACGACGACGTGCCTGTTCCTTATCCTTCTCATCCTGCCCCTCCCTCTCCTCTTTGGTGGGCTCTCTGTTAAGAAGGGAGAAGATGTCCACATACTCCCCACGCCAAATCTTCTCTTTGGTGGCCTGGGCCAAATGGTCCCCCAGGGGCAAGGAATACCCCGCTGTCGGCAATGCCGACACCGGCACAGTGGGAGCCATGGGGATCTGGAAAGGAGCCTGGACCAACCCGGCCACCCCTAACACATTCCCAACTGAATAAGAGGTACCACCCAAAACGGGGCCCTGAGTGAGAGGTGAAGTCACCGGGTGGGACGTCGGCGACTGAACAGTCGCACCACCCATGCGAGGGCACGACCACTGGAATGCCCCCCCACGTGGGTAGGTGTGTGGGTGCACTAGATTGAACCGCATACTCACATGCAGCACCCCCGCGGGCCACCCCCACCGGGGGTTCCGGCCCGCTGGGGGCGTCGGAGCTCACGACCGCAATTGAGCTCGTCGACGGGGCCTGACCAGCATCAGCCTGTTGAGTGGGGAGCTGCGAGGCAGTGGCCGAAGCCGGCCCACGCGCCTCGGGCAGCTCGACCCGTCCTGCCGCCTGCCGCTGACCGGCAGACAAAGGATCAACCTGCACCCCAAAAGGCGCCCCCAGGTGGTTAACCCTCGCGAGGGATGCCTCGAGGGCCGCAACGCGGGCCAGAAGGGCCTCAACACTAACGTAGCCCCCTAAGCCAAGTGGGGGCAAAGGGCCAGCCGGCCCACTGGCTGCAGGCGCCGGTCCAGGTCCCTGGACCCCGGGGCCCATATACGGCCACAACCCCAGGCCCGGCCCCTGCAGGGCTGGGGGGGGGTACCCTGCCAGGGGAGGGAACCCAGCCACCCCCCATGGCTGAAACCCCCCGCAGGAAGCTGCGCACCAATAGAAGAAGGCCCCGCAGAATGGGCCATGCCAGAGGCAGTGGCCACTGCTTGCGGGCCGGGGGCCACGGCCCCAGCTGGGCCGGTACACGGACACCCCGCCTCGGGCCAAGGGGCAATTAACCCCATCCCACCGGTCCCGGTGGGCTCAGGCAAAGGGGGCTGCTGGGGAGGCGCAGCCGCGGTCCTCCAACCCGGCTGGCGCCTCCGTGCAGAACGAGCCGCGTTCGCAGTCACCTTCTTCTTCGAGGGCATAGCAGCTAAACGATGGGAAGCCGGAAAAGTCAAGAAAATCAGCAGCCAGAGGCTTCCCTAAGAAAGGCAAGAGCGATGGAAGTAAGAGGGAAAAACTTCTCCGCTCCGTCGCTTCGCAAAATGGCAGCTCGGCTGCCTCGTGGCCGCCCCTTATATAAGGGTGCTGGCCACGCCCCCTAACTACCCGGATGTCTTTGTCCGGTGGGGGGGGCCGCAAAGAGCGCGGCGGCCATTTTGGCACCGCGCTTGCATTTTGAGGAAGATTGACACAATATATTTAATTCTAGATTTTTCTTTGGGCATGCTGCAAGAAAGTTTATCATGGTGACTGCCTGAACTTCAAAATTCACTACTGCATTACTTCCTACAATAAGCATTTAGTTTGAACCTGAAGGCAGGGGATCTTCTTGATCTATTAACTACATGGAAAAGAAAGAATATACTGACTGTAATTATGTGGAGCTGAAAGGGAAAGTTCCCTTTCCCTCTCCCCCAAACTATCAGATTTCGTCTCACATCTGGATGCAGAAAATAAGCATAATATTGAGAAGAAGGAAAGATCAGTGTCATCCAACAGCTGGAAGCACTGCAATTTGTCAACATCCCACTGGAAGACTTTGAAAAACTGGCATGGTGTGCCAATGATTCACAGTAGACAAAGAGATGTGCTGAGATGGCAATGATGTTGATTGAAAGCTATGAGAAAAGCTTTTTAGGGTTTTAGAAAACAATATTACAAGTGTGCTTTTTGGAAAGCTTTTGCTTTGCTTGTGTTTACCATTGCTCCTCCCCTCTCCTTTCAGTTGAGAGCCTACATTGAAAAGCTGGCCATACATCTCATGGTATTTGAAAGGCAATTATTACAGAGGCACCAATACATTTGGAATGGAAAACAGAGTGTGCAGTCAGCAGAGTGAGGGTGTTGGGTGTGGAAGCGTGTGGCCCAAATTTTTACCCAGCCATGAAACTCAGAGGATGAATCACAGAGACAAGGTATCATTTATGAATTTGATGCAGGAATACAGGACAACTAACATTCCCATTCAATACTGGGGTTTTTTGTTTCTTGAATTTTTTCCATTTCTCCCCTAGGTGTTTATTAGGTGTTCATAACACAAATCCTTTCCACAGTGACTGGAATATGATACTAAAATTTAGATTTGGGCAGAACAGTGTTGGGTGAATGTAAAATATCTGTACAGAAAAAAATGCTTTTTCAGATTACAGTTCCCCAAATTCTCCAGCCAATCCAAAAAGTAACTTTTTCAAGCTCTATGTTTGTGTACCATCACAAACATACAAGCTTTCCATGAGTCAAGCCACAACTTTATCAAACCTAGTCCTGGTGTACAAAAACTGTGTCAAGGTGGCATCATCTGCAGGAGTTAAGTTCCCAAAGGAGCTGTTCTAGAGGCAGAGGTGACCTTGTTGTTGTTCAGTCACACAGTCAAGTCCTTTGCAACCACATGGACCATAACATGCCAGGCTCCAGGCTCCTCTGTCATCCAGAGGTGACCTAGGACTCACTGGATTCAAGGCTCCTTCATTCTTCCATGTTGTCTCAGTATTATGTCCTTTGTCTATACCAGCTTCAGGACAGCATAGAGTTTTTCTGTTCCTTTAGGTTCCAGTGTGAAGGAGAACATTGAAGAAGATGGACCTTACAAAAGATGGTGAGGAGGAGTTGTTGGATCATCTCTCTGTCATGGTTGGTGGCAGGATTAGTGAGGTTTTAGAACTGGCAGGCAATCTATTCCGGGCTGTAGCCAGGATGATTATTATTATTATTATTATTATTATTATTATTATTATTATTATTATTATTATTATTATTATTATTATTATTATTATTATTATTATTATTATTATTATTATTATTATTATTATTATTATTATTATTATTATTATTATTATTATTATTATTATTATTATTATTATTATTATTATTATTTTGGGGGACAGAAGGGGCAAAAAAATTTCAGGAGGGGCAACAATGTCACACTCACATATATAACATTGGCATCACGGGATGGGTTGGGGGCCCTGTTTGCTCAGAAGGGTTTTCTCCCCCCCCCCCGGCTATGGCCCTGAAACTATTTCTTCTTTTGCCCCCTCAGGATTGCTCTGTTAAGCACATATCTGAAGACTGCTGAAACTGGCCTTCTTGTACAGTATTTCACTTTCAGATGCAAAATTTTCCCTTTTAGATTTTGAAAGTGACATCAGAAAAACCCAAATGTGACAGCAGCCTTAGAAAATGCAGTCTTTTTGTTAAAAAAAAGAGCTTGCTATTTACTCTAAGCTCAGCCTAATGCAATCCATCCTTAAAGGGTCCTTTCTGATTGATGTTTGGAATCTAGGAAAATACCCAGAGGAGCTGCTCAGGGCAGTATTTTACTGTGGGTTGCCCATGTGAATAATTGGCCAAACCTTTCCCAAGGGGTTCGCCCGGCCTTCAATAGATCCGGAGACCAGCCAGACTTTGCTGGAAAGGCAATTGGGGTACAGGCTAGTTAGATAGTTTGGGGGGGCAATTCATAAAGCCTTGGCTGATGGCTATGATATAAATAGGGCAAAAGCCAAAGATGATGACTCTAAAGGAAATACACAATCCTCCGCTTCTGGCTAAAGATTAAGTTGGGCAAATAAGCCGTGCCAGACAGCAGAAGAATTAGGCACCCGGAGTCAATACACATAGACTCCGAGATTAGGGCAGGAACAATGGGTCTCACCAACCCAAGGTAATTAGGTCCAAGATGTTCAGCAACCCTGGGTTCAAGATCCTCAGCAATGCTCAGCAACCCCAGGGTAACTTCCAAGAGCTGACGTGGCAGCTCGACCACCAGAAGATGTCGCATATGCAAGCCTTCTTTATTAGGGGGTCACACGCATCCTAGGCGTGCATCACCCCAAGGCAGGGTAATAAATACGTGCCACTCAACCCAGATCGGGGCTGGACTTCACCGCACGATTGTCTTCCTTGCGGCCAGCCACTCCTACACCTGGGAGCCATTGCAACATTTTACCAGTCTAGAGAAATCTACTCAGGAATGACTGTTCCACCTGAGGACTCCAGCTTCCTTAAATTACTAAGTAATGCTTTTAATTTGGCTTTAATTGATATGTTTTGCCATGTTGTGAATCAACTGTATTTTAATCTCCATTTCTTTTAAAATAAAGATTGGCATGGTTTTTGTGCCTCTTCTCCTTACACAATTTAAAGTTGCATCCCATTTATGGTGCCTTTAATAGGGTTTTCAGAGCATGTGAGATACTTAAGGAGTGATTTTACCCCCTCCCCCAAAAGAATTTCCATAGCTAAATCAGGATTTGAACCCAAGTCTCCTGAGTTCTAGCACATCTCTCTGTCCACGACACCACAATGGCATACCTTAATGTCTAGCCAAAAACAGGTTTTATGCTTGGACATAAGACAATGGAGAATGCACCAAATTCCCCCTACATTGTCTGAGGTGAAACTTGATGCTTCAAGCTGATGTGACAAACTTCCAACTTCCATCTTGGTGATTTTTTTAACTCAGAACTTGAAAGTGCAACAGCTGCTCAGGATGCTTCTTCAACTATCTAAGCTAATAAAAAGCCCTGCTGGACTAGAAAGCTCTGTTGGTGAATTTCCTGCCTCTGACAAGGCTTCCTCCAAAATGATGATTCTCTTATTCTACTTCAGATATTTCTGAACCAGTGATAACCTTCTCAAAGGAGCTGACTTCACAACAATAGTAACACAAACAAACAAAAATCAATAAAAAAAATTACTGCCAGGATAGAGGTTAACTTGAAAGACTTGGAACTATTGGTCCCAGAAAAATACCCAGAATTTCTCAGTGTTTAACCATTGGACAAATTAAATTTCAAAAGAATTGGGGAAAAGCAAGTAATGTAAGTGATCCAAGGCAATAGTAGCTTCCTCCTCGTACTTCCTCCTCTTTAATTTTCTCCTTTCTTCTTCTGTTCCAGTAGCAGACTTTCTCTTTTTATTTTTATCTAAGTGGACTCTCTTTAAAGCTTTTCAGTAGAGAATGTGCTGTTTCTTTCTTCTTCCTGGTTAGTTTCAGTTTCTCCTTTCTCTGGCTTCCTAGGAGCATAGGAAGCTTGTTTTACTGAGTCAGATCCTTGGTTCATCCCACCAAGGGTTTTCAAATCTGACCTGGGGCACTCCAGTCAAAAAGAAGAACTCTGTCCATTGGGGTATGGTTCTCTCCTAGCCCTACTTTGAAATTCTCTGGTACTCCCTTGTAGTTTCACCTCCGAGCACTAATCAGACCACACTCTGCTTAAGATTCTGACATCAGAAGAGATTAGGTGTGTTCACACTAGTGTTCCTCCCATTTGATATCAATGACTTCTTTACTTCCAGTACTTCCACCACTCTTTCTGCTATTTCCCATACAGTCTTGTGCTCCTATGAAACCAAAGGGATTACAGATTTCCTGGAATAACTTCACTCATATGCTAATATTTATTTGTCCTGGCCAGAATGTCACCTGCCTCACTTATCCATCTAATTCTCTTTTTCCTCCAGATTCTATAATCTTGTGATTACTCTCTCTCTCTAAAAATCTCATTTTGGGGGGAGTCAATATACTGTACATGTATCTGTTAATAAAATAGTGAATGGTGGGAGAGGGGAGACAACTGTACTATTATATGGACAATGAAAAAAGGTGTTGCAACCATTCCTTTCATAGTGAAACCATCTTTTTTCTTGACTATTGAGGTAATGGTATCTTTAAAACACCACAGGAATAACCATGTTTCCTCTATTAATCTTTACTTCTTTACTTTCTTCCTCTTTCATTCCCAACAGCCTTTAGCAGATCATATGTGTGTGTACATCTGACCTTTCACCCGGGCTCTTACAACACCCACCACATAGCAAGTCCTAAGGTACTGAACTGAGCATCACTCAGTATGAATAGAAGAAATAAGATTTTATTAAAATAAAAGTGTTAACAGAACATTTCCTTCTACACCTAGACTTTAAACTCATTCACCACAATCTTTTACCTCTCCCCCACTTCAATCTCTCTCTCAGACTTCTCTCTCTCAAATCCAAGACTCAGGCATTTGTCACAAACGCACTCCCCCTCATTATCTAGTCCAGGAGTTCTCAACCTTTTAAAGCTAGGGGGCGGGTCATGCTCCCTCAGACAGCTTCAGGGGCGGGATGACCATTTTGCCCTTCCTCCACCACATGGCACTTCCAGGTGTGGTGGAGGTGGTGGTGGGCCATGTGAAATGGTGCTGTGGGCCACATCTGGCCCATGGGCCACAGGTTGAAAATCCCTGATCTAGTTCTTCTCCCAGCCAATCAGAACCATTCTTACTACCATCCCATGCTTCTCACTTATCCTTCTACTTACCAAAGTTAAATATGACCAGGCATCAGATAACACGGGGAAATGCTAAATTCAAAATGTGATGTTGGTGGTGAGCTTTGCAGATGTCACAGACTAATAAACACAATAAATAAATCAAGCAGAAAAAGGCAAAGATGAAAAAACTCAAGTTATTGCGCTTCAAACTATGCCATCCCCGGAGAATAAGATTCACAGAAAAGCCAATGATGCTGGGGAAAGGTAATAGAAAAAGCAGAAAACAGGGTATAAAACAGATTAACTCAATAAGGTGTTGGGTCTGAAAGCTATTCCTTCAGACTAGGCTTGTCAGATATCAACCCAATAATCAATCAGACAAGAAGAGATCAATCACACTGTCTTTAATTTGGCCAATGAATAACACTGGACAATAAAGTTCATTATGATTCAGGAAAAGTGCTGCATCAGCCCCACCCTTTCTTGTAAGTCTTCCTTTATACCACTTCCCAGGTTTCTCTCTCACTCCTCCCTGGATTTCCTACCCTCCAATCATTCTCACATGCACATTCCTGAGGCATTAGTGCAGGCAGTTGTTTTTAACAAAGACCTATTATACTCTGAGCAAAAACGCTCACATGACCACATTTCTAAGGAAAATCATTCAGGTGGTTACAAGCAATAACATTATTATTTATTTAGTATATTTATTTAGTATATTTTTATACCGCTTTCCTCACCTATTGGTGACCCAAAGCGGTTTACAGACAAACAAAGATGGTAAATTACATAAAACTTGAAATACAATTAAACATTGTGGTTGAACATCTGAGGGAGCCTAAGAGATGGCATTCAGGCTCAATGCCAGTGACGGAGCCTGGTACTCAACATCCTCTGCAACATCCTTGGGCATCTTAAGGCCCATGTCATGGGTAACAGCTGCTCTTACTCCCCTCCAACCAGCTGAGGGGAGGAGCTCAGGGGGCTCTGTACCAGGGACAAAGGTGGAAAATGTCCTCCTGCCACGGAGCAACGGTCGCTCCCACTTATATTATATTGATTGATTGATTGATCCCATCAAAGGGAAACCGTGCCATTAGATATGAGCAGGGTGGTAATGATGGTCAGGCCATGAGTTTATAGGGTTGCTCTAATCTGGGAAGCTGAACATGAATTGAAGACACACAGCAACAAAGGAACCTGTGGCTTTCTAGATGTCTTTGGGCAACTTCTTCCATTGTACATAGCCATCATCCAGACCATCTGAGGATGATGACATAAAGTGATTCCCCAACTCCTGAACTAAAGGGACAGAACATTAGAGATGTCCTCACTTCCTGGTGCAATATTTCTGATTCTATGCCACAGGTCCATAGCTATCATCCATACCAGCTGAGGATTATGACATTAGGTCAATACTTCTGATTCTATGCCACTGCTCATGAGATGCTCCAGTGTACTCGCAATGCATTCCCACTCTTTGAGAAGACTCCTTCTATGTCGCCCATTTCCTGATTTCATTCCCTCTGTGGCTTACCTTCATACTGTGGGACCAAAGACCTGCCTTGCAGGGATGTTCATCAAAAGTAATCAGTAGAAGCCACTTCTAGATTCCAAGAGATAAGTCCAACAGTTGACTAATTACAGCATTGTTTTTAAACTGAGAATACAAGTGGATGTTGTCATGATATTTACCCTCTTTCAGGGGTTTAATCATACTTTCCTGTCACACCTCACCATTTGCCTTCTTACCAGCAGCGTCTGCCTCCTCCTCCATGGGCAACTCCCCTTATGAGTTCCCCTTGGCTCCACTTGGCCCAGGCTAGCGAGGGTGCAGGGAATCAGAATTAGGTAGCATAGATGTGGACTGTCAACATCTATGTCCCAATTCAATAGACACAAAGGGTCTATGGTTAATAAGGTTTATTAAGTAAGTTAAGAAAATGAGTATAGCATAAGGAAGCAAACTTGCAAATGTAGTCACTCAAAGTACATACAAAAATAAAGAAAACTTATCTGTTTATCTTGGCCCTCTGGCCCTATCTGACTCACAATTACATTCTGTGAGGCCCTCTCATGGTTGGTCCACAGTGAAAGAGAGCGAGCAGTTCCTTGCATAGTGGTTTTATCATCCTGATATCAGTCTTCCCATGTGGGGACTTCTAGCCAATTGAAATTAATTTACATTCTTCTGTCTCTCGTTGGAATGTCATATGCAGGGACTCCTACATATGAAATTCTCCATCTTGAAGTACTAGGTAATTAAGTGGCTACAGGGATCAGGGAAAAGCACAGTTAGAACAGGGTTTTTCCATGACAGATGTGGAAGTCAAATTTGCATTTATAAAAAGCTAGGATTTGGGAACAAAATGTAAGATTTCTTTCAAAACACTGAAAAGGAATTAATATAAACCTCAATATTTCTGTTTAAAATGCACTGCTTAGTTCTCCTAGTGTGGATTTGTTCTATAAACACCCTTGCAAACTATCTATAGTGCCTTGGAAGTAGCTCCAATTTGCATAAATATACTTCAAATATTTATAGATCGGTAGATATAAATGTGCATTTAAAGATGACTACCAAAGTGCATTACAACAGAAAGCTCTTATACATCTTCCAATTAATTCAAATAATTGCACACTGGCTTATTAAATTACACATTAGATAGATAAAATATGACTTACCGTCAGTTGCAAGCACTAAAATACTTTTAGAGAGGAGTGTGCCTGCCAAATAGTCAGTAATAGTGAGGGTGGAGTTGAAACGTTGCTTTAATATGGAGGGCTGTGGGGCAAGGAGTATGAGAAAGAAAGCTACATGCTCATTCTCTCCTTGCTCTCACATATACTTTTAAACTGTTTGTCTACTGTTGTCAAACATATCAGTTTGCCATCTGATACTTGATTGTGTGAACACTAGAAATGTGTGGTGTGATAGACAGCAAGCCAAATCAACCAGCAAGATTGCTTGCTGTGATATGCAAAAGCTGTTTGAGAAGCATATCAGTCCCTATCATTCTTCCACATCTAAATGTAGTTCCTTTTGTATATTTGTTGCTGCATGCCTTTACACTTCCAAAAACATTGAAATATTCAGCATTTCAACATGCTATCTACAACAATAGCATTGCAAGATTCAGCCTTGAAGAAGAACAGTATGTGGTGGCAAAGGTCCAAAGAGCATGTGGTTAGAATCTCTGAATATCTGTGGGGAGGTTAGTCACCCATTTTCCCTAGGTGACACTGTCCTTTACTCTAAATATAATGTGCCTCTTTCATAAAGGTATTCTGATGTCTAGTAGCAGTTTATGAGCAGGTGTGGAAAAAAGGTGTGGGAGGAAATGGGAACACTACAGATGGCATATGAGAATCTGTGGTGCAATCATTAAGTAAACACAGATCAACTGATTCCAAGAAGCAATTTAGGATGCAGCAGCAATATGTTCGTGTGTCTTTCTTCTCTGAACCAAGGACTCATTCAGAGTGAAACTAGGGTCTGGAATTCAGTATATGAAACTATTAGCACTATGAGCAAATATTTTCCCTTTTTTACCTCTCCACCTCCCTCCTCTTGTGCACAGCATGTTAGAGGAGCAGAGGAGAGCACCACTGATATTATGTAACCTGCCATTACTGACAGCAGGAAATAAATGTCTCAACTGGTTTTTGAATCAAGGCCATAATTGAAAGAGAAACAGTAGACAATGTATGCTTGCTTTATGCCACATTTGGATAAGTTTGGACAAGTACGTTGCATGTTATAATTTTTTTTGTGGGGGGTTGTTTTATTTTAAGCTTCCTTATTACAACCAACCCCATGAGCATCTTTTCATACTTGTCTTGGGTGGCATGTAGCCAGTTTCTGCAGTTGCTTTTCAAATGCTTAGAACTGCTTCCTGAAAAGAAACTGCTTGACCCTACACACTTTTTAAAAATTGAAGTTGGTCAATCCTATTCTTCAGATAATAATAATAATAATAATAATAATAATAATAATAATAATAATAATAATAATAATAATAATAATAATAATAATAATAATAATAATAATAATAATAATAATAATAATAATAATTATTATTATTATTATTATTATTATTATTATTATTATTATTATTATTATTATTATTATTATTATTATTATTATTATTATTATTATTATTATTATTATTATTATTATTTCATGTCAGAAATCATTCTGGGTTGAAAGAATTTTTGCTGGAGAAACTCCACTCAGAGAACACCCGAATGAGGCTACTTTCATGTCCCCCAAGATCTTTTCCCTCCAAAGTGATATCTATTTATATACTTGCAATTTCTTGCTTTTGAACTGCTAGGTTTGTAAGAGCTTCCTGAAAAGAAGAGAAAGCAGCTCACACCGTCATGCAGTACCTGGGTCTCGAACTGCCAACTTGCTGGACTTCCAGCTAACAAGGTGAGCTTCATAACCACTGAGCCACCACAGCCTCTATTTAGATGATATTTTACCTTAAAATGCTTGCTTTACACATGAAATCTTTTATTAATTCTGGCTGCACAGGCTTATCAAAGTGTTCTGTAGCAACTGGCCAGTACTTGAGGGAACCAAGTGCTTGGATATAATTGAAATGAAAGAGGCCTCACTTGTCCGCAAGAGAGTAGATTAAAGCAGCAGGTTTACAAAAGGAGTGTGCAAAGGTGCATGAACACATGCATGCATGTACACACACACACACACACGGATGAGTCATGAGATTGGTTGTAGGGAAGAGGAACCACAAGAATGAGAGGAACCACTGGAGATTGAGACAAGAATAGGGAAAGAGAGAAACCATGATTGTGGCAGAAATATGTGTGTGTGTGTGTGTGTGTGTGTGTGTGTGTGTGTGTGTGTGTGAACTACAAAGAGAGACAGCTTCTCTAAAATGTCTTCAGGCTGCAGCAGTCTGAAATAATTCTTACCCCCACCCCCTCTACTTCTTCTTTTCTCAGGTGAATGTCAACCCTGTGCCCTTTAAACTTCAAAGTGAAATCCATTGGGTTCAAGAAGTCTTATTCCCAAGAGGCAAGCTTAGCCTGCAGTTTTGCACATGTGAACTCCACAGTGAGATGAATGGGGTGTAACTCTGGGCATGGGGGTTTGTTAGGATACACTGTTGTGAGAGTATGTAATTTGCAGAAGTTGCTGACTGCTCTGGACCTGAATAAAGAGCACACAGATCAGGGCCACTCTCCATTGTATCCTTTGGGAAACATTCCAACTCAATCCATCCATGAGATTATTGCTGCGTTTCTGGATCTCCAGCACAAAAAAGAAATTCTGCAAATGGAAGAAAAGGCAAATTGCTATGACTGGTGTGTGAAAGTGTGACCTTTCTACTCAGATCCCATACAACAATCATTTTTCTATAGCTACATAAACATATCATACTAAAACTTTAATAATATTTTAGTAAAGTTTAGTGATCTAAGATATGAGAGAGAGAGAGAGAGAGAGAGAGAGAGAGAGAGCGCAAACAACACAAATATTTCAGAACACAAAAAAAGCTACCTCAAATCTACACAAACTTTTTCCTGTGTATGACATACTGTGAAATGACTTGTGGAGCAGCTGTAAGGAGATCTATACATACATGTGTTGACCTATGTCTGAGCCCTCCATAGCAGCTTAGTGGTTGGATTGTCCAAGAAATATATTGCACTTTATCAGAGGGAGCAAAGATGTCAATCACCTTCTCTTTTATTGTCAGTCTACTGTATTCCTTTTGATTTCCGCTTTCCTCCACTCAAATTATTGATCATCATTTTGACCTTACAATGCCAAATGGGATACAAAGGAGCAATCATGATGTTGGTATGAATATCAGCTCTTTGTGGAGCCCAGAGGTCAACCTGGAATCACAAAAACCTCACTGATTCAGTCTGTTTTCCATGTTTGTCCTAAGGCAGAACAGACACCAAGCAACTGCCATCTCTGTGCACCTAATTTTGTTGAAAGGCATGGGCTGAGTGAACCAGCAGAGCACCACAGAGCTTTCTGTAGGTCTCTGTCAGAAGTAAGAAATAATGCCTTATAACCTTATATCAGTTAATTTTTAAAAACTGGTACCTCCTGGTGGCCATGGAGCAGAGGTGACAGTGCTCAAGGGAATGGCTCTGCAGCAGAGACAGAGGTAGAGGCAGCAAGTGCTTAAAAGCTGACTGGCAGTGACAGTGGAATAAGAAAAGAAAACCCTACAGGTGACTTGAAAGGAAAGGCTTGAGCAGCAGAAGATGGTCCCATCCTGAGGCTGAGGACTCCTGCTGCCCCACCTCCACCTGGCCATGGGTTTGAAAAGCCACGTTGGCTTGAGCGGCAGAAGATGGTCCAGCCCTGAGGCTGAGGATGCCTCACCCCACCCCAGGACTTCCACCTGGCTGGGGGTTTGTAAACCCATGCCAGCTCGAGCGGTAGGAACTTTTTTATGTGGTTGTGTCTTTATCATTATATTATAGTATTGTATTGTGTTGTTGTATATTATTATGTGCTGTTTTTTGTAGATTGAATTTTGTATATTGTATTATTGTGTATTTACTGTGTATATTGTTTAATTATTATGTGAGCTGCCCTGGTTTCCTGATTGGGTGGCATACAAGTGCGAAAATTAAATTAAATTAAATCAGATCCATGACTTCTGAATCCTAGTCCTTTACTCTATCCACTAAATCACACTGAGTAACTAATATCTATGTATACCTATGTACATATGTGGATAAATGCATGCATACACACACACACACACACACACACACACACACACACACACACACACACACACACTTTCTCGCTCACTCTGTTAATTCTTTTTTACAGAACTTTCTCCAATTGAAAGTGTATTCATACCAGAAGTTACAGAGAAGTTGTAAGAGCAGCTATGCATTTTTTCTCTCCCTTAGGTTGTTACCACTTTAAAGCTTTTATATGCCTACAAATGCTAGTGGAGGGTAAATCTAGCCTTGCTTGAAAAGCAGTGATTAAAGTTTTTAAGCAGCACAAAGATTTTATACAGAGTAGTATCATATTCGAGACCAATTAAATGTCATCTTAAGTACTTAACTGAAGCATTTTTATGTGTTTGGAATCAGTTAAGTGGAAGGTACCAAATTAAACTTGCATTTAAATTTTGTCACAGAGTTAATCTCAGGAGATTATGTACCATATTTCAAGAACAATTTTAGAAAGCTTTCAGTAAGTCACTGTTAAGTTTGCTTAAAGAAGAACAGAAACCTCTGTAAAGTGGCAAAACAGAGGGACAGTTCTCTAGGTCAATCCTTCATCCAAGAGAAAGTTTAATGTTGATAACTATGCAAGTACTGTACTGTAATGCTATCCAAAGTAATGCAGGTGGTAGCACATTTGGAAAATCTTGGCTAGGAGACAGCATCCCTTCCCCCCAAAATCCTCAGGATTTTTAATGCACTTTTAATTTGCACTTTTAATTTGCATCATGGTACAATATCACAATTGAAAAATAATCTTCCTTTCTTCTTTCCAACTGAGCAGCAGGAAACACTACATTTCCAAGTATACAAACCAATTTACAAACCTTACAATAATCATGATGAACTTCAATGAAAGGTAGCAAACTAATCAAAGTTTGGTAGTCCTATTTTTGTAGTAATAACAATAATTTCATGTCAGAGATTACTCTGGGTTGAAAGGGTTTTTGCTAGAGAAACTCCACTTAGGGGAGTACTAGTAATAGTAGTAGAAAATAATAATAATTAACTGAATGTAAGTGTAGGCTTTGGTGTTTTTTAAAAAAGGGGTGAAACAGTAGACCATATTATCAGTGGATGCAGTAAGATAGCACAGACGACTACAAAGGACATCATAACTGAATCACAGCAATGTTACATTGGAATCTATGCAAGAATTATGGAATACCTTCTTTCAAGTACTCGTGAGAACACAAACCCTAAAAATGGTTAAGAATGAGGATAAGACAGTTAGGCTTGAATACAACACTCCAAGCATTGCTGTAGCTTAGAAAAAAAATTGTTCAGTTGATTGATGTGGCAATCCAACACATCAGGTAGATAGAAGAATAAGAGATTGAAAAGATTATGAGATAACAGGATTTGAGAACTGAAGTACACCATTACTGAGAGAAAAGAGCAATAGTGATACCAGTAGTGATAGGAGCACTGGGAGTAATCCCAAAACAGTTGGGGGGGGATCTGATTTAGCATTGATAACATCATGACTGAGCAGTTGCAGAGTGTAGCACTACTAGGTAGAAGCCACATTATCAGATAATACCTCACTGACTCTTACATCCAGGGCTAGGGCCCAAGCAGTGGTGTTCCAAAACTCTGGTCCAAACATGTACATGGTGAACCATGTACACCTTTGATGATGATATAGATGTACAATCAAATTTATCACAATTTAAGATAATCTTCAAAGGGTTTGTCAAGTGTGAAATACTCTATCAGTTTCAACTTCTGTTGATGCTCTGGGACAGTGCAATTTACCAAGGCTTCACAGGAAGCATGACAGGTAACTTGTTCAGCTACATGCTCTTCTGTAATCTTGGCTGACCCTTTTTCTAGTAGACACAGTTGGGACTCAACACTCCAGCCCCTGCACTACCATTGTCTGATCTATACTGTGATTCCCAGAATCGCCAGTGCTTTCTGGGTAATCCTGGGAGTTGTATTCTAAGTTTTGATATTAAAGTAAGAGACTATGAGTTAGCTGAAATCTGCTTTGGCACATGAAGATTTGAATATCGGCATTAGCTAACATATATTCCCAGATCTGACAGATGGTTAAAACTAAATAAATGTCTATGGACAAATTCTTTAGTCATTGGATCTGAAAGACATCTAATTTTCCTAAAGCATTTCTTTAGTTACACAAAGGATTGGGAGTGGTAAAAAAAGAGATCCTGATCTATTCAGGATATGATGCTACTGTGTTTAATTCACTCATCTATTAAGAACGACTCTTATTCTCTTGCCTCTATTTGTCTTAATAAGTACTCACAAAGTAGAAGTGTGTAAAGGGTGGTTGAGATGAACATACTACTCTTTCCCAGCCAGATTTCAAGAGAAAAACAATATTAAGGAGTACAAGTTCCATTCAAAAACAAAATTTAGACTGTTCATAGTTGAGTACAAGACAGAATTTTACAGGTGTACAGTCATATGTGCATTCATTTTCAGCACCTGTCTGTAATTTTTAAAATTTAGAACATATGGGAATTCATGCTTATTTTTGTAACTCCCTTTCTTTGTCTGCAGCTTTCTCTAACATACATTCTTGTATGTCACTCTCCATAGTGTATACATTTTGTGCACAGTTTTGTACAAAATTGTGGGAAATGTTTGAATGGAGGGATAAGCTTGGAAAAATTATCATTTTTGGACTACCACTTCCTAGAAACACCAGCCAGCATACTTAGTCTGAACCGGCTGGGGGATTCTGGGAGACTGGAAAAAACTCCAAAAAATGCCAGGTTTGACTTAATATCAGAGATAAGCCATGGTTCGGACCAACAGATGAGGGCCCACCATCCATGAGAATAAACCTCCAGGTCAATGCTGCCAGTAGCATCGGATTGTATTTATGATATAATAATGTGTCATTTTGTTGGTGGCCCTGCCAAAATGGCACCCCAGTGATCCATTCTAATAATGCCATTGAATTGTCAGGTCCTCCTTCACTTCTTTTCTCACCTGGTGGTGCATTGTTCAAACATCTGGCATAGCCCTTACCAGCTACGTGCAGAAAGGCTAGCTGGGAGAGACCACTTATCAGGCAAAATTAAAGTGGCCCACAATAACTGGCATTTGACACGGTGTACATTTTTTCCTATCCCAGTGTCCATTGAAATATTTCATGAAGGGAAAGCAACTTATTCTCAGGGAGGCAAGATGCTGCTGCACGAAAATCTGTGTTCCCAAGAAAGTGAGGTTGAAGGTCAGGCCCACTATTTCCTCCATTGCTGGAGGTAACCACAACCCTTTCATCAACAACCCAAAGGCCACCCTGTATTTTTTGCATTCCTCCAAGATCACTGGGCCACAGGAAAAAAAATTGCCACAATAATGTGTAGCTGTACTATTCCCTGATTATTATTTTTTTTGCAGCCCACATCAAAAATGTGCTAAATGCCTTTAATGGTGCACATAACGCTGAGCATCCTATAGACACCATTCTATCAAATTGCCAATGGCCATTATATGATACTTAAAACCTAAGAGAGAGAAAATTTCCAGGTGTTCTGTCATAAGCCAAAAGGCAGATTGCCTGTCATATTTGGTACCTCTGCCACAGGCACAGATCAGCTGCAGTGAAAGATATATAGGAGGCTGTACACAGCTCATGTGGGATGGCATCATTAACACAGTCCTTCCCTTTGGATAGGACAAGTGATGGATTAAGTAGAATTCCCCAGGAATCTTTTCTCAGACTGCTTCCAAGGGTTGATGGGACAGGATGATGGGGGTGTGATTAACATTTGTGTAAAATGCCCCAAAGCCCTATAAGGGGCCATACCAAGATTGTTTTTTTTAAAAAAGAGGATTTGTTAGGGTTACTTGAAAAATAATGCTGATGTATAATTCAATGGGATCATCCTTGCCTCATCCATATCTTAAGGCTCTGTGCACAGCAGCACAAAAATGTACCATAATGTCAATAAACCCATTTATTTAAATACAGTACTTTAATAGTATATGACCAATGTAAACACTGCTGTAGTATACAGTATATGGTGCTGGTTAACTTTGTCTAGGTGATATTGTCAATTACAAAATGAAATATTAGTAAAAATGAATCATGTGGGGAAATTAAATTTAAGTATAGAGAGGTATGTATAATTTATCAAACAGGAGTCAAGCTCTTTCTTTAGTCTATACACAGAAGGTTAAGAGCTGCATACATGTACTGGCTGAGACTTTCATGAATCATAAAACCTTACTCCTGTTTCTTGGAGATAAATTATTTCACTCTACTTGTTATATATTCTTTGTACAAACCAGGCAAGTGCACATATTTAGATTCATGAAACTAAGAACAAAAGCGTACGTGTGTGTCTCTCTGTGTTTTGATACTAAATGCATCCACCCATCCACAGAAAGCGATATTGCATGTATACATTTGATACGCATTCTGTACATGCTCTATCAAAAAGTTACCACAGAGATTCCACAGAAAAGGAAAATAATGAGAAAAAGATGAGATCATTGAAAGAAAATTGTGGCCACATCTCACATCTTAGTACAGGCAACAAGCTTTATTTCAAATCAAAAGGCAGGATATATAGGTGGTACTAAAGAAGGGGTGTCAATGTATTGTCCATTCAAAAAGATAAACTGAAAGAAGAAGAAAAAGAAATGTTCCAGGTTGGTTGTGGTCTTTTTTGAGGGAGAAGGGTGTTGTCATTCTTTTTGTTTGTTATTTGACAATTGTCAGCACTGCTTGCAAAATAAAAGGTTAGTTATTAAGTATCATTTCAGTGATGTGCATTCAGCCTCAACACTGTCTTTTGCCCTGAGTAGTATTATCACAGAATTAAATCTGATTTCATTGTGACATCATCTTGGCTGCTCTGACCACTAATGTAAATGGCTTTGCCATGACATCATCAAGTATTCAATTCTAATTGGCTTCATGGCATGATTTTAAGGAGTAAATCTATACCTATAAATCCAAGCGTTAACCGTTGGAATGTGACAAAGGCTCCTGCACCCAGCCACACTAGCCTGTACCGAGCCTCCTGCACTCGCCCGAACCCGGTCCGGAGGTCAACAAATGTTTGAGAAATGTGCCAGTGGGGCAGGAGCCCCACAAACACAAACAAAGAAAAAGGACTTCAATTCCCAGCATTCTTTGTGCCGTGCCGTGCCACAGCCAATCAGGCTGAGAGGCGCAAGCAAAAAGAACATTGGGAAACATGGTGCGGCCAATCAAAATTGAGCTGCAAAAAAACCAAACCGCTGCATGAACACAAACCACAAACTCAAAACTACAAGTCCCAGCGTCCTATGCGCCGTGAGCGTGCAGAAAGCTGAGAAAGCTGGTGCACAAAAAATAAACTTAAAAAAGCAACAGGAGCGCAAGTCCCCAGCAAGCAGACTCAGCGCCTCACAGCCACGCAAAATAAAAGGCACAAAACGCCATCGCGAGACACCCACCGTCCTTCTTTCCTGGAGCAATGGGGGAAGAGGGACTCCCTCTCTTCCACACTACCCCACCGAAGACATGGTGAGACCACCACCAACCTCAAGTAAAGTTGAGCCGGGGTGGAACCCCCCCCCCCAAAAAAACCCAAAAAAAACCCAAGCAGCAGTCCATCAGGGGAAGCACCCTCCCTGCCGGATGACTGGCTGATGCCTTTGTATTTCAGAATACAAAAACAACAGCCAGCAATCCACAAGGAAGAGCCCTACCCCTTATGAATCGCTGCCTGCTGATCTCCAGTTAGGTAAGCCAGGAGAAAAAGGAGACAGAGAAGAGAGAACCATCGTTAGGCACAGAAAGCTCTTCTCTGCCTCCTCCCTCTCTCCCGACCTACCTAAGCAACCTTCCCGGGAGAAGAACTGCCTCCAAAGAGAAACCCACAGGCAGCCTGTTCTTCAACCTAAAGTAACCACCAAAAACAAACACCAAAATTATTAAAAAATAATAAAACAAAAATAAATCAATAATTAAAAAACCCCATTAATAAACAAAAAGAAATAAACCACAAAATACACAAACAAAAACTTCCACAATACCACAAAACCACAAACAAAAAACCTAACTACAACACAAAAAACCACAAATTACACAAACAAGCAACAACTAATTACAAAAATAAACAACAATGAAATAACAAAAATTAAACAAAATCAGAAATAACCAAACCAATTAAACAAACCTAAAACCCAACCAAGACAAAAAAGAACAAACAGAAACACCTCCCAGCCCACAACCACAAAAACAAAATAAAGAAAAACCCCAGAAGAAAGAAAACCAGACAACTCACCAGTATGTCCTCCCTCCACCACAACCGGAACAGAAATGAAGAAACAAAGAGACTACTTACCGGAAAAAGCCCCACCCAGAGGCCAGGAGAGAAAAAACAGGTGAAATGAAAGCAAAACCCCTAGCAGCCCTACCTGCAGGGCAGAATAGTAAAAACAACTCAAAAAGACTCAACAGCCCCACCTGGAGGCCATAAGAGTAAAAACAAATCAAAACCATAATAAATCACAATTTTACACAAATCACAAACATATGTCAAAAAAAAATAAAATAAAAAGATTTCTAAAATCTTGTGCTGAGTTTAAACTCAAATAAAAACCCAAAACTTCTAAACACAGTTTAAAAACATTGAATGTAAAAAACATGTACTTTCACATTTTTAAAATTATTACCTACGGTACAACTATTTAAAAAACACCCACAAACTAAAACATTATTTGGTTAAATAAAACAATTTGAAAAAATTATATCATCCTTTGTTCTTTTTTAAATCCACCCCCCCCCCCCCAAAAAAAAAGCTGATCACAGTTTATAACAGCCCGGCAACGCACACAAATTGTGCAAAATTTTTTTTGTTTTTTTTAAACATAATAACCTCTTTTTTACATACTTTACAAAAAACAAAAAACAAAAAAAAACCCACAACCTTACAACACAATTTAAAACAGCCCGGCAACGCCGGACAACCTCTGCTACTTTTAAGCTATAATCAGGGGAACAATTGCATCATAAAGGATTGGTATATGATAAATATTTGCCATATCAGTCCCACAAAATACTTTTACTCTTGACTAGAAAGTCTTTAGCATTGGCCTACTAAAATGTAACATGCCAAACAGTATCGTATGTAGAAAACGTACTTGAAAGAATGGTGGATTGGACAAATGAAGAAAAGGTGTAATCTGTACTAGATTTGTAATACAGTAATAACTAACACTAATGAAAGACCAAAATCTATACATTTTACTCCTTGTAGTAATTTCTTCTGTGTCTGGCTTTATCTTCATTTTGGTATGTAACCTACCCCTGCAAGAACATTTGAATGGCTGCCTGAGTCTACAACAGAGTCTATGCCAGAGCTATTGCATACCTTGCTAATATAATACAGTAAAACCCCGCCTTACATATGCCTCGAGTTACATAAAATTTGACTTACATAATGATTTTGTGCTAAAACCATGTCCCGATTTACACAATTTCCTATGGGTTTGCTTTGAGTTACGTAAATATTCTTTTCCCTATGGGTTTGCTTCAATTTACATAAAAAATCCATTTTTTCCTATGGGTTTGCTTTGAGTTACTGTACATAAAAAAATAATTTTTCCTATGGGTTTGCTTCAAGTTACATAAAAAAAGATTTAAGCATGGGACAGACTTTTTTTCATGAGTAGGGGTTTTACTGAACTTTAGTGTCAGAAATTATACTGGGTTGAAAGTATTTTTTCTGGAGAAACTCCGCTCAGGGGATGCCCGAATGAGGCTCCTTTTATGTCCCCAAGAACTGGGACAGAGACGGGTGCTCAATCCTTCATGCAGTAACTGGGTCTTGAACTGCCAACTTACCAGCCTTCCAGATAACAAGGCAAGCTTCTTAACCACTGAGCCACCGCAGCCACTCCATTGTTAGTGAGGAGGATAAGTAACAAGCCACGAAGCAGCTGGCAGTACTCGCTGTCAGTGCTGGAAAATCAAATGTGCATGAATATATAAATACTCACATGCATCTTGCTATATTTTTGAATTCAGAAATGGAGGGTATATTAGATGGGAAACAAGCTTTTTTCTATCTCTCACTAGCATAGTTTGCCCGGCGGTGCCGGGCTTTTTAAAATTGTGTTGGCTAGTAAAGGTTTTTTTTTTTTTTGCTTTTGGCGAAATGGTGCTGTGTTGTTATAGAAGCTTGTCTATATTGTTATATATTTTTATGGTATAATGAAAAGTAGCTTACACGATGATTGTCATAATAAAATTTTTATTTGAACACATTTATAAACTTTTTTAAAGAAGGTAATTTTTAAAGAACTTTTCAAAACTGTCTTATTGTTGTGTTCCATATATTTGTATTGTTGGAAAAATAAACTTTTTTAAATTTTTAACTAAGTAATTTTTTAAAAACATTTTCATTCATTAAATTTTTTAAAAATAATTTTGGATAAATCTTTTAATTTGTAAACATTTTTTTCTTCTCCATGTTTTTTTAAACTTAGATATAATCTTTTTTCCCCTCAGTATTTTAAATTTTGCTTAAAGTTTTTTAAATTTTAACTATCTACATTTTTTATTAAAGTTGTCCATGTTGCTTGGTGTCTTGTCCTTTTTTTGGTGGATCTGTTGAAAAAAATGTTGAAAAAAAATTATAGTTGTAGATATACATATTTAAATTTTTGAGGCTTTCTTGTTATATTTACTCACGTTTCAGTCATCTTCCATTCCATGGCTGTGTGATCTGTTGAGAAAATGTTAGAAATTATAGTTGTAGATATACATATATACATTTTTGAGGCTTTATTGTTAATTTTACTCACGTTTCAGTTGTCTTCCATTGCATGGGTGTTTATTCTGTTGAGAAAATGTTAGAAGTGTATTTTAGATATTTGAATGTGTATTAATAGTTAACAATTGTTTTTTACCTTTCTTTTTTTGTGTGGTATGTTTCTGGTTGTTGGTTGTTTTCATTTTCCTCTGTTGAACTTCTTGAATCTGTAAAATATAAATGGTTTTTTTGTATTTTTGTGTTATATTATTTGCTAATTGTTTTGAATAATAATTTTTATTTACCTGTTATTTGTTGTTCCTGCTTGTTCTTTAGTTGGAGGAAATGTTGTAACATTTCAAAGGCTAGTTGCATGTTGTATTGTGGTGGTGGATTCTTCATAATATGGATCTGTCTTTGTATAATGAAGTCCATTGGGATGATTGGAATTTCTTGTTGTTTGGTTTTGTTGTATTCTTCTTTATCATTTTCTGGACTTTCTTTGTTGTTTATTTTTTTCTATTATTTGTTGTAATTTGTCATTTGGCTTGCCTTGCAAGGTTGGTTTGGGTATTTCTTTGTCTTCTTCCAGTTGTTCCTTTGGAATTTGGATTGTGTTGGCCATATATTTATTTGTTTGTTATTTATTTTTTGAATTATTTCTTCCAATTCTTTATTTTGTTTCTCATATTCTTTGTCTTTGATTTTTGTGTTGTTTATTTTATCTATTGCTTGTTGCAATTCTTCCTTTTGGTAATCAGCCTTTTTTTTGTTGTTCTCCTATTTTTTGGGTTTGTGTAATTTTTCTTTTTACCACTGGATTGTTTTCTATGTTTGGTTTTGTTATTTCTTTCTCTTTTTCCTGATTTTCTTTTCCAAATTTGTTTAGATTGTCAATTTTTTCTGCTTTTGTGTTCTTTGGGTCTATAATAATATTTGTATTCTCTTTCCCCCCCAATTATTTCTTCCATATTTTTATTTTGTTTTTCATTTTGTTGTGTCTCATTGCCCTTACTTTTTTCTGGCTGAATAATTGTATTTGTGTCTATTGTGTTCTGTTTCCAGGGTAATAATTCTTTTTTGGATTGTTTAAGATTTTGCCAATGGTTAGATGGTGATGGATGTATATAGTAAATGGTACCTTGGTTGCTGTGGTCCGTTATATTTGATTGACTGATTGCTCCTGGCTGTGTCTCTTTTATCTGCTCCATTTTTTTCTATCCTCTTTTGCTATGTATTTTTTTTCTATATTAGTATTGTTATTATCTATTTGTTTTAGTTTGTATTAATTGGTTCTCCTAATGATCTTGGTTTCGGTGCTCTCCTTCTCTTTTCCACGCTGCCGTCTGTTCTTCTCGTTCCTTCTTTAACCCTTTTATAGCGTGTTTTTTTAACATTGTGTTATCGCGTGAGTTGGGTAGCATCTCGTTGTGTTTTTCGTTTGTGCGCCTAGACCTAGATTATCTTTTGATTTGGTTTTTTTGGATTGTCCTGCTGTCCTTTATTTTTGGAAATATATCTGCCTCGTGCATCCAAGTTTGTGACTCTCCATTTCTGCTTTTGGGGTAATTTTTAATGTTTGTTGTTTATTGTAGTCATTTTTTGAGTTATGATAAAGAGCAACAATGTTTAATTATTTATTTGATTATTTCATTCTTCCGTGAGTTTTCTACCATTTGCTTTCTATGTTATTGTTGGATACTTGTTTTGGCTATAGCCTCGTTTTCTTTTTTTTGGGGGATCTTCAGGATCGAACTCTCAATTTTTGTCGAGTTCTCTGTTCGCCGTGATTGGCTGTGTTTTTTCCCCTCGCGTAGGCTGTTTGGTTTTGTAGTGTAATTTTTCGTGTTCTTTTCCCTTTGTTTTTTAAATAACGTCATGATTTCGGAGTACAGGTTAGTTAATTTGCACAAACGCCTTATTTATGTATCGTGTTTTCATTTTCTGTAATGTTTTGTGTGGTGCGGCGAAGGAACGTTATTGTTTTTCTATGTGTTGCTTTTCCCTTCTATGCGCTCATTTCGTTCAGCTCCCTTAGCTGACATTGTAGAGGCACAAAGGATGCTGGGAAATGAAGTTCCATTTCTGCCTCTTGCCTTCCCCCCCTTTTTTTTGTTGGAAGGAATTGCATCGGCGGCGGGGTTGCCTTTCGTTTCCATGGGCCATGCTGGGTTGGCCATGGGAACGAAGTGCAGCAGTGGCAGGGTTGCCTTTCATTTTCATGGGCCATGTTTGATCAGCTGTGGGGGCTTTATTTTTTTGGCGCGCCGGCTGCCTCAGTGTTATGTTTGCTGATGGTGTGCCGGCTGCCTCAGCGTTCTGCGCGCTCATGGCGCGCAGGACGCTGGGGCTTGTAGTTTTGGCTTCACGTGTTTGCTTTCTGTTCCTTTTTTTCCTTGCGGCTTTTTTTTTGATTGGCTGTGGCTCGTTTCTGAACGTTCCTTTTGCCGCGCCGCTCAGCCTGATTGGCTCTGGCACGGCGTGGCGCCAGAAACGTTGGGAATTGAAGTTCCCTTTTTTTGTTTGCAACTGGGGGGCTCCTGCCCCCGGGTCAAAAATTTCAACCTGACAGTTACCTGCGAACCGGGTTCGGGTGAGTGAACGGAGGCCCATTACGGGCTAGTGGGGCCTGGTGCAACATCCTTTGTCACATTCCAATGGTTAACGCACCATTTTATAGGTATAGATGTACAAGGTAGAGGCTATTGAATTACAGATATGAAGTTATTATTTAGCCTTTAGAAGCATGTCAGAAGAATAAATGCAATAGTATCAAATTTCCAAGATCAGATGGCAAAGAATACAATTGTGAAATGGTGCAACTATTAATGGAACTGTCTGTTGGCTAAAATTAGTCTTTTTCCTGGATGTCTGAAAATTTGCCAAATGCACACTGATTCTTAAAACTGAATCAGCAAGCATGCCGAAAATTATAACTCTTATCACCTTAGATTCTGCTTCAGGCATACCTGTCAAGCATGGCTCTGGGCAATACGGGACCTGTGCAGAACCGTTCTGTGTACGTCCCTTCTACGCATGCGTAGAAGCCTTCTACGCATCCCCTTCTGTGTAGAAGGGTTCTATGCATGTGTAGAAGGGACCTGTGCAGAAGGGATGTGCAGTAACTACTTTCCCCTGCTGCCAAATTACCCATCCATACTGTCCTGTACCGAGCCGCCTGCACTCGCCTTTACCCGGCCCGCAGAGCGCCGCAAGGGTCCCACATTCGACAGTGGGGCAACAACCCCACGAATGCAAACAAAACAAAACAACTTCAATTCCCAACATCCTCCGCACCACGCCGCCCCTCAGCCAATCAGGCTGACAGGCAAGAGCAAGCAGAACATTGGGAAAGGCGGCATGCCCAATAGAAACTAAGCCACAGAAAAAATGCCGCCACATGAACGCAAACAAAATTAACTAAACTTCAAGTCCCAGCGTCCTACGCGCCATGAGCACTTCAGCCAATAAGGCTGAAGGGCGTGAGCATGCAGAATGCTGCAAAAAGCCGGCGTGTGAAAAATAAAATAAAAAATGCCTCACACAATGGGTGCACAAGGCTGCCACAGGCGGATGCAGTGCCTCACTGCGTCACAAACAAAAACCTGCAAAAAACCACAAGGAGAAAACCACCGGTCTTCTTTCCTAGAGCAATGGAGAGAAGAGGGACTTCCTCTCCTCCCCGCTACCCCGCCAGCGACATGGTGAGACCACCACTAGTCTCAAGATAAGTTGAGCCGGGGTGGAAAAAAAAAACAAGCAGCAGCCAGCAATTCGTCAGCGGAAACACACTCCCTGGCGAATGACTGGATGCTTCCTTTCTACTACCCACACCGCTATTTCAAGAAGTAGCATGAAACAGTGGTGGAGGTAATAGAAAAGCAGCAGCCAGCAATCTGCAAGGATTGTTGCCTGCCGATCTCCCATTAGGTAAGCCAGGGAAAAAGGAGACAGAGAGAGGAGAACCATTATGAAGCAGATACAGTAATACCTCATACAATGTCCGCTTCATACAACGTCGGATCCATACAACGTTGCCCAATTCTTGGAAAAAAATTGCCTCATACACCGTCGCCGGACGTTGTATGCAGTATTAGTTTTTTTACATTAGAAGTGCAGTTTTTTTTGTTCAGTTGCACAGTCGATTCCGACTCTTTGCAACCCTGTAGGACCCTTTGGCCCTCATCCAGCTTTTCTTCGGGTGGGGAGGCCCACAGCAAAGATGCCGACCATCGCCCGATGCTGGGGCTTGGAGGCAGCCGGCCGGAGGAGGCGGGGAAGAAAGAACTCGCTGCACTTGGGCTCACCTCTCCGTGGCCCCAAAAGTGGCTCCCCGCCTCCAATGGACCCCACCAACGCTGTGGCTTGGAGGCCCCATGGAGCTCAACCGGCAGCTGGCCGGAGGAAGCGGGGAAGAAAGAACTCGCCGAACTTGGGGTTCGCCTCTCTGCAGCCCCAAAAGTGGCTCCCCACCTCCAATGGACCCCACTGACACTGGGGCTTGGAGGCCCCACAGAGCCCGACCGGCAGCCAGCCAGAGGAGGCGGGGAAGAAAGAACTCACCGCACCGTGGGGCCTCCAAGCCCCGGCGTCGGTGGGGTCCGTTGGAGGTGAGGAGCCGCTTTTGGGGCCACGGAGAGGCGAGCCCCAAGTGTGGCAAGTTCTTTCTTCCCCGCCTCCTCTGGCCGGCTGCTGGGCCCAAAAGCAGCTCCCCACCTCCAACGGACCTCACTGATGCCACTGGCAGCCGGCCGGAGGAGGTGGGAAAAGAAAGAACTCACCACACTTCGGGCTCACCTCTCCATGGCCCCAAAAGCAGCTCCCCGCCTCCAACGGACCCCACTGATGCTGTGGCTTGGAGGCCCCATGGTGCAGCGAGTTCTTTCTTCCCCAGCTCCTCCAGCCGGCTACTGGTCGAGCTCCATGGGGCTCCAAGCCCTGGCGTCGGTGGGGTACGTTGGAGGCAGGGAGCTGCTTTTGGGACTGGCAGCTGGCCGGAGGCGGCAGGGAAGAAAGAACTCACCGCACCTGGGGCTCGCCTCTGCATGGCACCAAAAGCGGCTCCCTGCCTCCGGAAATGTAAACTGCATTGAGTCTCCCTTTGGGCAGAGAATTGTGGTACAGTATATAAATTAAAATTAAAATTATTATTATTATTATCGGGGGGGGGGGGCCCGCTGGTGAAGAAACGCAACCCTCTGGCCCCTCTTAAAGTTCTGTCAGTTTCCTGTTTCTTTGACTTTGCCCTGCAGTCTGTGCTGTTAAATGTATCTCTATGGGAACAACGTTTTACAAAGCATTGGTGGCAATAATTTGGACGTTGTATGAGGCATCGTGGCTAGGATTTTGCATGCCTCATACAAAGTCAGAATTCATCCAACGTCCTAACTTGTGGAACCAAGTTTGGACGTTGTATGAGGTATTACTGTAGCTCATCTCTGCCTCCTTTTCACCTGACCTACCTAATGAACCTTACCAGATGAAGAGCGAGCTGACTGCCGGCTCTTCCTTTTCCCCATCGCTGCATCGAAACCTAATTTGAAGCAGTAATGGGGAAAAGAGGAAATGACAGACAGGCTGTTCTTAACACAACAAAACACAACAACAATAAAAACAAACAGTTAACCAAAATGCCAAGCACCAAAATTAATAAAACACAAATAAATAAACAAATAATTAAAATAAACCAAATAAACAACAAAACAATAAACAACAAAATCAACAAAAAACCCCCCAAAAAACCAAAGGCTAATGAAAAACCATAAAAGCACACTAAAAACACCTATCTACAACACAAAAATCCCTAACTCAACAAACAATACTATCACAAATTAAACAAATAAATACAGAAAAATCAAAACAATAAAGAACAACCAGAAATAATTAAAACACTTAAACACATCTAAAACCCACAATACAAACAAACAAACAAGCTGAAACACTTTGGGGGGGGGGGTTAAGTAGAAACTCTCTACTTAACCCCCCCAGCCCAACACCACAAAATAAAAACAGAATAAAAACAGAATAAACAATCAAGGAACACTTTGGGGGGTTTAAGTAGACACTCTCTACTTAAATCCCCCAACCCAACACCACAAAAATCAAAACAAAATAAAAACAGAATAAACAATCAACAGCACTTACCAAACACGTCCATGCCTCCATGCCTCCGCAACTAAACTGAACAAGTTTAATAACAGCCCCACCTAGAGGCCGGAAGAGTAAAAACAAGTCAAGAAATATGTACAAAATCAAAATGAAAAATAAATAAAATAAATAAAATAAAGTCAAAACTCACAAATTCAAAACACTACAACCCAAACCACCCCTAACCAAAAACACACACATAAAAACTGCCCGGCAAGGCCGGGCAAAAATATGCTAGTTAAGGCTATAAAGATGGAGACAAGAAACTGATATTTCAAGGGACCACTCTTTTTCAATCCAGAGAATCCCAACAAGTGATCTCTGATTTAGATGCTTAGCTAGCAGCATGTTCCTAGGTAGGTATGAAGAAATTCCAAACAATTTCTTTATTAAAAATTTAAATTTGTTATTCTATTTCATTTCCACAGGAATCAGAAGCTGTTGTTCCTCTCTAAATATGAATTTAAATACACATTTAAATAGTATTTAATGTGTATTCAGTCAGATGTATATTTTGTCATATTTGCTGCCAAGAATTGCACTGGAACATTTGGGATGTATGAAATCCAACATTTAGCTAAGTTCCAATGCTCAAATCTGTCCAAAAGGTATAGAACATCATGTTTCAAACATTAATTCATAAAGATAAATGCCCCCAGGATCTTTATTTGAATATTAAGTATTTATTTGAATATTAAGTCCTATGATTGTTTAGTATGTTGGTCGTAATTATTACTGTGCTTATCTGACTATTATTTGTGAAATCTGTGGGCCACCTTGAGGAGTCTATTGTTGCCAGAATGTAACATAAAGACAAACAAGCCAATAGAACCCTAACTGTCTAACTGACAAGTGAATGAACAGAATGAGTTTCAGCTCATTAAATAAATGTAAGAATGTCCAAACTCTGTTGGTTGAGAACTAATTTTGGTCTAATTCAGAATCCTGTTTCCTGTGATGGTTGCTCAGATTCTGGCTTTACTTTTGCCAAAGTGATACAGTAATACCTCGCATAACATTAAAGCTTGGTTCCACAAACTTTACCATTATGTGGTTTTTAACATTGTGCAATACAGTACTGTACATGTACATTACTGTATATGTACTTCCTACTGGCTGGACTGGCCGGGGAGGGAGTCCCGTGACAGTGGCGATTTTGAGGCCAACACCACCACCACCGATGGAATCCTTCCCCAGACCGTCTGGTTGGTGGGAAGTGGGAACAGCTGTGTTGTCATCGTTGGTGGCCTCAAAATCGCCGCCACCAAAGCCAATGCTGACAGACTCCTTCCCCGGCCTGGGAGTCCATCAGTGGTGGGGTCTGCAGCAGCAGCTGCTCCAATTTCCCACCAGCTGGACAGATCAGGGAGTGAGTCTGCCGGTGGCGGTGTTGGTGGCCTCAAAATCACCACTGCCAATGCCACCAATGCCGGACTCACTCCCCGGCCCATCCAGCCAGTGGGAAATGGGAGCAGCTGCTGCCGTGGACCCCACCAC